>JAUMIR010000006.1:63027591-63457591 GCA_030847615.1 Gambelia wislizenii
CATCTGCTTGCATGGGAACCCATTATGAAGGCAGTCTTGCCTACTGGCACTCCACCATCAGTGGAATAGGGCCTTAGCTCAGTATTAGAGCACACCTTGTATGTAGGAGGTGACAGGTTTGACCCTTATTAAAAGGATCTCAGTAGGCAAAAGAAAAAATGGAACTATTATCTGTGACTTCCTTGATAAGGCAATTTCACATGTTCATCTTAGCATGAATCCAATTCCTAGTCCCAACTAGAGTAAACCCACTGAATCAAGAACTGGATAACTCAACCTTGCCCATCACTTCAGTGGGTTTAATGAAGACTAGTAATTGGATTTAAGACAAGTTGTCAGAAAACAAGTTGCATGGTTTTCTTGGCTGTATGGCAGTGAGTGATGATTGAACCACATGACTGCATGTGGTTTTTAAAATTGTGAACAGTCTTTTATACATTTTAATGCATGTTAATATTTTTACTATTTAATGTTTTTAACCTATAAATTGTTTAATTCTTTTTTAAATTTTATATTTCTTTTTTTAAACTTCTGTATTGTTTTTAATTTGTATTGTTTTAAAGATGTTGTTAGCTGCCTTGGGTCCCACTGGTGGAGAAAGACAGAATACAAATGAATAAAATCATCATCATCTTCTTCATCATTATCATCAACTATCTTAAAGCCCAACAGAGTTTTGCCTTTTGTGTACTTATTCCCTTGTGTCAAACATTTTTCTTAATCTAGGATGAAAGTGGCCTTGTATTTAATTATTAGGGAAGGAAATACCGTTTAGATGAATTGAATGGAACTGTCAGTCACATACAAGGTCTGTCTATTAAATAACAAGACTGATACAATAACCCATCTTTATTTATTTATATATATATTACAATTCTAATGCTTGTCCCCTTCAATATACTCCCCATTCACACTCACACGCTGATGCATTCTTGTTTTCCTCTTGTCGAAGGCATGGAACAGATCAGTTTCTATCAGCTGTGAAAACACATCTGCCGTTTTCTTCTTTACCGCATCAAATTGATTCAAAACGTGTTCCTTGAAGCACTGATTTCACTTTAGGGAAAAGGAAAAAGTCACATGGTGTCAAATCTGGTGAATATGGTGGATGTTCAAGTGCAGTAATGCATTTATTGGCCAAAAACTGCTTCACAGAAAGTGCTGTGTGAACAGGCACATTGTCTTGATGAAGAATGAAACCATTTTTCCACAGTTCTGGCCTTTTTTTCTGATTCTTTCTCTCAGCTTTGTCAAAACTTCCTTATAATAATGCTGGTTCACTATACTGCCTTCTGGAGCCCATTCTGCCAAAATTACGCCCTTAATGTAAAAAAAAAAACCCAATGACGTGGCTTTGAATGTGGACTTGCTTTGACATGCTTCTTTCATTCTTGGTGATGATAGTCTTTTCCAATGCATTGATTGTCATTTTGTCTCAGGATCATACTAGGAGATCAGGCTTCATCACAAGTGATGGTTTTTGGGAAAAGGTTTGGGTCTGCCTCAAGTTGACGCAGAATATCAGCACAAATTTCCTTGCGGCATTCTTCTTTATTATTTATATTTATTATTTATTTATTTCTACCCTGCTCTTCAGCCACAAGGCTATCAGAGCGGCTTACAAATTGTTTTAAGCAATAGCAATTTACACACCTACACTGCATTAAGCAGTTTCCAATGTGTGTTTTGCTCTGGTGTGAGAACCCTAGGGACCATCTTGGCACAAACTTTTCTCATGTTGAGATCCTCATGCAAAATTTCCCATGCAGTGTATTTGTCAATGTTCACAGCTTCAACTATCATTTGGACTCTGAGTCGGCGGTCTCCTCAAACAATCTGGCTGATTTTTTCCACAGTTTCTTCAGTTCTTGAAGTGGAAGGTTGTCTAGGGCGTTCATCGTCTTCCACATCCTTATGTTCTTTTCTGAATCTTTTGTGCCACCTAAACATATGCGCACAAGACATGCAGCCTTCCCCATAGGCCTCAGTAAGCATTTGAAAAGATTCTGTAGGTGTTTTGTTCAATTTTACTAAACATTTCAACTTGACACATTGCTTGATTTTTTAAACTTAGCATTTTTTCCACCACACAACAGACAACACAGCTGCTTAAAACAACAACTGACAATTAACTGAACACCCAAGATTGTTGATGTTTGTCATGCAAGTTCAGACATGTTCAAGGTCACCACTCAAGTGTTCATAATCAGTTCTCCCTGATTTGTCTGAAAGGTAGAAACACAGTCTTGTTATTTAATAGACAGGCCTTGTACAGTCCATGTCTGTCAGTCCAATCCTACACATTCACACTATCTATTGTAGTATGTGCTCTAGCCATTATTGAAGCCTATGGTTGATCGGTGGATTGGGGTGAGGTGTGGGTGAAAACTGTTCTGTTGAATGGCATTTAAAACTTTACTGCTACATATGCCCATGCAGATGGATGTTTTGAATAGTTATGATGCCCCATAGGGTCAACACAAGTCCTGTATGAAGGTTCTTGTGTGGTGTTGTGAGTAAGCCACATTGGAACAAGTGCCAAGCATCAGTTATGAAGCTGAGCACTGGGCTTTAAAGTATTGGTGTTTAACTTATAAAGTAAGAGGCTGGGATCTATGATCTGGAAACTATTTCCCCTAATTCCAGATATGTGAGGTGAATGCTAGTTACGATAAAGAGAAGGCATTCTGTGCATACTCAGAAGCATTTTTATTGATAGCGACATAACATGTTACAGGACTGAACTCTTAGGACACTTCAGTTCATGCTCATGCATATCTTATGATATTTTCCTATAGTTCTTACAGCATGTCAGCCAGAGATAAAGTTCATTCTGAATGTTAATATAACATTCCCTTTCAATCTTGAATTCAGGCCAGCCATCTCTGTTAAGATTTTCCTTGGGGTTTTTTTCCAGACTGTGAGGCTGTGTTCTGGATGAGTTTATTCCTGACGTTTCGCCTGCATCTGTGGCTGGCATTGAAATCCACAAACACCTGGACAACTGCTCGTGCAAGATTGAGAAACTAGCACGAGCAGTTGTCCAGGTGTTTGCGGATTTCAATGCCAGCCACAGATGCAGGTGAAACATCAGGAATAAACTCTTCCAGAACACGGCCTCACAGCCCAGAAAAACCCCAAAGAAAATCTATGGATGCCAGCCGTGAAAGCCTTCAACTTCACATGGTCTCTCTTAACTCAGTGTTCATGTAGTAAACAATATAGTTTATATTTGTGTTAATGAATTGTTTGCAAGTTAGTGGCATCATGCTTAAGATGTTTTGTGTTTTATAAACATGTGTGAAAAGCAAAAGAACTGTCAAATTTATCTGTCTGTGACACACTTCTATTTCAGTCTTTCAGTACTATTTAGGGAAGGAGCAATGTATATTATATGTAAGAATGGGGAAACAAGAAGCAAAGCTGAAAATCTCAGTCTAGTGCCACAGGGAATTAATTGTTATTTTAAAATAATTTTTCGTGCAGCAAAATTTACAGTAATATTTTATGAACTGCTTCTATGGGTTCATTGCATGGTGTTGCTATATGTAAAATATGGTGCTGCAGCCTCGATGGCAGCAATTGCACAGATCCCAAAGATACAGTCATTCGCACTCTTCAAGTTGAGTTACTATTCTGTGGTTAAGGACCTAGCCCCACCCATGTGGTTATAGACCTTTTAACATTGCATCAGAATCATGAGAACCCATGGAAAGTAATTCTGATTATGCTGCAGGATCATATTAAAACATGGATGCTGAATTTGTGGCCTCCTAGATGTTGTTGGACTGCAACACCTATTAGCTTCAACCAACATAAGGCTTATCCTGTGGTATAGGATCATGAAAGGTGCAGTCCAGTAATATCTAACACTTTGATGTAAAGGATAACCAGACCATGTAGAAAAGAGCTTAAATACATTCTATACCCAAGCATGTCTTCTTTAGGTTGTCAAAATTCTATCTGGCAGGAGAAATGGGGCCTGCATGCTGTTTCTCCCCCCCGCCCCAACCTTCCCTTTCGGCTGAACACAGTTATAGTGTTCCATATAGTTGGGAAGTTTGTACAGTCAAGGTTCCTGATCAAATTTCTGTACAGACCTGCTTCAATACAAGAGGTTCAGTGGGGGGGAGAGAAGGGACCAGGAGATGTGTCCCCATGTCCTTTCCATAATTAGCATTTTGAATGAAGAGGACTAAAATGTGCTTATCTATTTCTTTTCCCTAACCCACGCCCATTCCCCAGAACTTTTTTCCAGAGCAGATGGTTGCTTGGTGCCAGCAGTCAAATGGCTGTATTCCACAGTCACAACTCTTACAGGTATGTTAAAATTATGATTGTAGTTTTTTTTTCCTTCTTAAGCAAAGGAACTAATACGTGATTGAACAGATTGCATAGAGAGGTAAGTATTTTAAAACTAGACTGATAGTGAACAAATAGTGCTGAATCTAAACTATTACTGTGCTCACTTTTAACTAAATCTCAGCATTTATGTATAGAACATTCTGTGCAGCTTCCTATGTTACTGTTTCTCACTACATGTTATTTATTTTATATAAAAAACTTTACTAGTACTAAGCTTACTAGAACACCTGAGGAAGCTAAGGTATAGATTGTTTTTGAAAAAGAAGTTTGAACTTGGTGATACATAAAGGATCTTTACTTATTTATTAAAGAGATCACGGGCTTCTGATATGCAGTTGGTGAATACTGATCTATTTCCCATGTGTTTCCAAAACATATTAATTATATGTCCATTGTTGTTTGCCTCTCACCTATCCTCTCCTTCAGAAAGAGATACTGAGTTTGGAAATAAATACTGAGAAAATGGGAAACAATGACCAGGCCTTACAGTTACATACCTGAGCATTCCCCTCCCCCCAATGATACAACTAATTCCTGTCTAATGTACTTTTCAAGAGAAACAAGGCATCTTTTGTCCACCCCTTTTAAATTAAGAACAATTTAGGATATATTTCTTATTTGAAGGGTTGTACTTATCTATTGTGTATGTAGAAAGTTTCACAGAAAAGCTCAAGAAAAGTCACAGAGGGAGGTTGAAGATGAATAAAGGAATAAGAGGAAACTTTTAAATAGAGAAGATGATGTGTTATGGACAGTCCTATTGGGGTGAAAAGACAGATAAAACTGGTTAAGATGCCGGTACAGATTAAGTAAAATTGAAACGATTATTGAACATTATTTTAGTTCAGTAAATATATTTACTGTAAGAATATTGGTTGAGAATGTTTGTAAAACAATAGAGTAAGGCAACTGTGGGGAGGCCAGGGACCACATTCTGAGATTTGGAAGAACAAGCGACACTTTTATTTAGTTTTTCAAAATTTAACTCAGTACAAACACACAACTACTATATTAATTATATTGTTTCATTATTACAAACAAAACACTTAAAATAATCACTTGATTTTAATTTTAGCTTAATTGATTACTTTTAATTTGGTAGTTGGATTTAATTTAATTTAAAAGCAATAGGCATTGTATGGTTCTGTACAGAGTACAGGAGCTGCAATTGATTCCATCAACACAGCAGCCCAGCACCTGGCTTGCGGTGGCAGGAAAAAAACAACTTTCTATCTCTGATTGCTCTCTGCCTGTCTCGTCCCATCTCATCTTGCATCTAATTTTCTTCCTCTCTTTCTAGTCTATCTGTCTTATCTGGCTCTTACTTTCCCACTCTTACCCTGTAGCTCTGTTGTTCTTTCCAACTTGCAGTGCAGAGCTCTCCCTCTAATCACTTTCTCATCTTGACCTTGTTACCCTAAGAAGTTAGGAGGGGGAGTTGGAATCCAACCCACAATTCCAGCATCTACTTTGAAATCTGGGGGTATTAGCTCAAGAGGAGACCTGCAAGATGAGGGTAACTTTGGGAATCTTTTCACCTATGTATACCAGTACTAACTGTAGAGAACACTCCAGTTAAAGTAAAACAAGGTATTTGTATTGGAAATAACACAGGGAATACTCTAACATACAAACATACATACTCTTAAGAACCATACAAGGCTATAGCAGAGTAAGGCAGAAAGGGTGGATAGAGAGGGGTCCAGGAAGATAGAGTGATAGTTACCAGTCTCAAAAAGGAGAGTTGCATGCAGTAAAGATAGTCAGACCAGAACTAAGGGTGGCACAATGGAGTCCGGCAGAATGGAGGGGTCCGTCAGTCTGTGGCAAACTTTGCTGGGGTCTGGGTTGGGATATTTATACCCTATTTCATATACTGAAGGGGTACTCTGGTTATGACAAAGGCTGGATGGCTTTCCCACCAGATAGACAAAAGGAACCAAAACTCAACTGATTGCTTTAATTAAGACATTAATGGTCTTGTGACAACCTCGTACAGTTGGACAGGAAGGGAGTGTAAGGAGAGTTTTCTGTAAGGTATGGAATGAAGAATGGTCACTTGTTTGCATGATTGAATTATTGCTTGAAACACCCAAGGTTGGAAGAAAAGATTAGCACATATTCCTTAATGACTGAGTCATCAGCAGAAACACATTGCTGTGGGGGCTTTTTGCATAATCTTAACTTGTGCTTTTCCACCATTATATTGTCAGGAGTTAGAGACTGAACTCCATTATAAAATGGCTGAACAACTGCAGAATCATGCTGAGTCATAATGGCTGACTGCATGAACTACCAAGTCATGCCTAGTCAGGCCACTAGATGGCAATGTCCTGTAGATGTATATATGTGTGTGTGTGTGTGTGTGTATGAGCTCAGAACAGAGCTCACTTCCTCCTCTCTTCTCTTCCTGAGAATGCTGAGGCCTAGTGAAGCAGTTTGTCCTTCAATTGTAAATATTTGTACATATTGCAACTGTTTGACTTTGAAGATAAAAGTGCCTCCTGCTTATTTGGATGTCAGACACTCTGTGTGTGTGTATTCTTGGGAACGGGTTGCTATTGAGTCTGCTGAGATAGTTTTTGGCTTCTGCTGGGGATTGAGTGTCCTATCATCCCCTGACATATATTTCTAGCTACATCCCAGGTCATCATGACCTTTGGCTGACCTCCAGTCTGCCTAACCTCCCAGCCAAAGTGACCCTGAAAAGTGTCCAATATTTCCAGTTATGAGATACCATGGGGAAGGGGTAGTAGGGCATACTAACCCCCTTCCCCTCCTTCCCTCCCTCCTGCTGTCTCTGTCTTTCTTATCTCACTCCTTTCTCACACTCACTCTGTAGCTCTCAGGAACTCATAACCACAGCTGAGTAGCTAGGTGTGTAGTTGCAGGGAAAGGAAGATGTGTGTATATGTTCTCCCACCCACTCTCTCTGCCTTTCTCCCCACCCTCATTATTCCCCCACCCTTTAAGTCTTCCTTTCTTTCTTACTTTCCCTTTGTAGCTCTGCCAGTGTTTTTAACTCATGGTTACAGCTGAATACAGTGGGCCCTTGGTCTCTTCTGGGGTTTGGCTCCAGGACCTCCGTGGATACCAAAATCCATGGATGCTCAAGTCCCATTATATACAGTGGCATAGTAAAATGGCAAAATCAAGGCTTGCCTTTTGGAGTTTTTGTTTGCTTGTTTGTTTTTTGGCAATATTTTGAAACCATGGATGATTGAACATGTGAATGCAGAATCTGTGGCTATGGAAGGCTGACTTTAGTTAAGTGATAAACTACAGCTGTGTGAAGTTGGGGTGGTCAAAGCAGTTTTCTCTTTCTTTTGCTCTGTATATTCAGAGGTGGTCGTGTTGGTCATGCAGCAAAATACAACAAAAAATATCCAAAATCCACAAAATAGGAAATCATGATACCTTTATTGAGCCAGCTAAAAAGCACAAAATACAAATGCAAGCTTCCAAAGCTTTTCTGGCTTCTTTATCAGGCAAAGAAGTTAGAGATAATATAGGAAAAGAATGATGTTAGAGTGACAAGCCTACATTTTATCTCATGTTGTTTCTGCTGTCAATTAAGATGGTCTAGAGGGATATCAGTGTAGGCAGAGGCCACTACCCTTCTTGGCCTTGAGGAGACAGGGACAAAGAGCAGTAAACAGCCAAGAAAATTTCAAATCCATTGCCAGTTGCAAAGTAACTATCTTTTTTTCTTGCTTACTCGGTTGATCATTCATTCTTGTTATGGGGTGGGGAGGTGCGGTTAAAGTGGAGCACCAGCATGTTTGGAACAGAGGAAACGTACTGATGTTTTGCCACTGAATTTTGGTAGCAAAACCATGCAGTCATTTGCCATTCCCACTTCCGCTGCCAAACTTCCACAGTGGGTTTCCTGAAATTTAATTTCTGCTAAGTGTCTCCAGAGGCCACACAAAAGGGCATCAGGGACTACACTTGCCCCACCCCACAATAAAGGGTGTCTTTTGCATGTTTGCTGTTTCTGTTTTCTTCCATGATATAGTGTATGGAAAATATAAGCCCTTCTCAACATTGGATTGTTTTGTACTTAGTTTGAATAGAACAAACATGTGTATTTTGCTTACCCACTGGGGACCCATAACTGGTTGCAGGACTCTATTGAGTTTACCCTTTGGGCCTAGCTCTTGAGTATCTCTATGTAGTGGTGAAATGACTCCCTACATCAAAATGATGATGGAAGTCCTGTATAGTGGATTTCTGGAGCTATTGATCATCATCAAGGCACCCTCCTTGTGAAGGAACTAAATGAGAAAATGACACTTTTCTCAAAGCATGTGGCCATTAATTTAATGTGGAAATTTTCTAAGAAAACTGTTGGTTCCCAACGAGAAAAATGCTATCTGATGCAATAAGTTAGTTGTAGCTGGTGCACCCTTGTTGTAATTGTAGAATTCAGCATTTGAATTTAATCTCCAACAGAATTTTTTAAACTCGAGTAGCTGTCCAGAAATTCAAGGGTTCTTACATGTGAAAGAACTGGGGAGGAAGTCGTGGAAGAAGCTGTATGTTTGTCTGAGGAGATCTGGATTTTATTGTTCTACAAAAGGTTCTTCGAAGGTAATTTCACTTAGGTTAGTTTAACAAAGGTAGCCTTTAAAATCTTCTAAGCAAATGCTTCTTTTCCCCGCTGTACTGTATTTGAGAACAATTAGTGAGGAGGTTGAACTAGTTGCTCAAGCCCCATTAAAAAAATCATAATATAGATTAAGACAAAAATATAATTTTAAATACTATCCATTGCTTATCATTTTTTTTTTTAAAAGTCATCTTCTTTTTAATTTGTCTCTGTGGCACTAAGTGATCCCCTAAAGCAGATCAAAATAATTTAGATTCAATAGTAAATAAACCCAGTTTTTAAAAAAACAAAATGGGTTATATTTATCTAAATAATTGAACAAACGAGTTCTGAAGCAGAAGGGTCTTTACACTTTTGTAAAGGCAGGAGGGAGGGAAGGCACAATTTCTATAACGGACACCGCTGTGCTCCTTCAGCCTCTTGAATTCTGAGGTCTTTGTGGGAGCAGAATTTCATCATATGTTCTGAAATGTGTGATTCATTCAAGGTGCTCCAAAAGTTCACAGTCAAGTAGAGTTTTGTACTTTACTGAATCTGGAAAGGAAATACTAGAGATAGCTAGGTAATTTTGTTGCAGTCAGAATAAATTGATTATTATAGCTCATTCTGGGTAAGTTATACACAGTGATGCAAGTTGCTGGAATGGAGAAATCTTTTAGTGTGATTTTACTGCCCTCTTGTGGCTGCATTTTTTACTTTCAGAGAATGTGGAAGTTAAAAAGGCTTAGTACTGTAATTTGTTACAACAATTTCCACAGGAACCAAGGCACCTGCAGTTGTTAGCTGACCTTGAAGACAGCAATATCTTTTCATTAATAGCAGGGAAGAAACTGTACAGTGCTCCAACAGATTTTGGATTTTGTATAAAGGTAATTCTTATTTTCCTCCATTAAGAAGAAGATAGTTCTGTTTATCCTTATAATGATTGTAATTAGTCATGTTAAAATGTACCTTTTTAAAGTAAAGTAAGTGTTTGAATTGTATTCTGCATTTTCCCTTTGTTAGCCCCAGATAGAATAAGCAGAATGGCCCCATTTAAATTTACTCTAACATCATCATAGTCATCATTTTTTCCCAGTTTAGGAGTCAAGGTGGCCTACAACAGTTTTTTTAAAATAGTTAAAAATTCACAAAATACAAAAGTTAAAAATGATTACGCTGTTAAAAAAAAGCCCTTTTTTTTACCCTGTAAAAAAAAGCCCATGAACCATTAAAGAACAACACAGCAGCATAACACAATTAATAGATAGAAAATCATGCACATTGTACAAGGGCCATCCTGCCTAAACAATCAGTCCTCAATGGCTTGTCAAAACAGAAACATCTTCACCTCTTAGGTGCACTTAGGGCAGAAAAATGAAATGCATAGATATAGGATGGGGAGACCTAGCTGAACGAGACTACGTGCGAAAGGGATCTAGGAGTCCTAGTAGACCACAAGTTGAACATGAGTCAACAGTGTGATGCGGCAGCTAAAAAGGCCAATGCGATTTTGGGCTGCATCAATAGAAGTATAGCGTCTAGATCAAGGGAAGTAATAGTGCCGCTCTATTCTGCCTTGGTCAGACCTCACCTAGAATACTGTGTCCAGTTCTGGGCACCACAATTCAAAAAGGATATTGACAAATTGGAGCATGTCCAGAGAAGGGCAACTAAAATGGTAAAAGGTCTGGAAACCATGTCTTATGAGGAGAGACTTAGAGAGCTGGGTAGGTTTATCCAGGAAAAAAGACGGTTAAGAGGTGATATGATAGCCCTGTTTAAGTATTTGAAGGGGTGTCACGTTGAGGATGGAGCAGGCTTGTTTTCTGCTGCTCCAGAGACTAGAACACAGAGCAATGGATGCAAGCTCCAGGAACAGAAATTCCACCTCAACATTAGGAGGAACTTTTTGACAGTAAGAGCTGTTCGGCCGTGGAACACACTCCCTCGGAGCGTGGTGGGGTCTCCTTCCTTGGAGGTCTTTAAACAGAGACTGGATGGCCATCTGTCGGGGATTCCACCTCAACATTAGAAGGAACTTTTTGACAGTAAAAGCTGTTCGGCAGTGGAACACACACTCCCTGGGAGCGTGGTGGGGTCTCCTTCCTTGGCGGTCTTTAAACAGAGGCTGGATAGGATGCTTTGATCGTGATTTCCTGCATGGCAGAATGGGGTTGGACTGGATGGCCCTCGTGGTCTCTTCCAACTCTACAATTCTATGATTCTTTGCAGAAAGAGTAGCAGTCTAACTTTCCACCAGATGTACCTGTGAGGGAGCTGGGACAGAGAGAAGGGACTTCCCAGGAGATATTAAAACACTGGCAGATTTGTAAGAAAGAATATGGGCCTTCAAATAACCCAGATCTGAGCTGTATAGGACTTTATAGGTCAAAGCCAGGATCTGAATTGTGCCCAGAAGTGAGCCAGCAGTCAATGGAGCTGTTGCAACAAGGCTGCTGTGTGCTCCCTGTATCCATCCCCAGTTAGCAATCTGGCTGCAGTTTGGACCAACTGGAGTTTCCAAACACACTTCAGAAGCAGCCCCACATAGAATGTTACAGTAATCCAACCCAGCTGTAACTAAAGTATGTGTCACCAAGGCCCGATCTAACATCTCAAGGAACAGGTGCAACTGGTACAGTGGCACACAATCCAAAAGTGGGCAGATGCCCTCCTGGCCACTGCCAAAATCTGAGCTTCCAGGCTCAGGTTTGAATCCAGGGGTACACACAAGTTATGGACATGGGTCTTTAGGGGGAGTATAACTCCAGCAAGTACATGCTGAATCTCTGTTCCCTGATCTACCTTTCAACTGACTAGGAGCACCTCCATCTTGTCTGGATTAAGTTTCCATTTGTTTGCCTGCATCCAGTTTGTTACCGATGATGGCCAGTAAGTTTAGGAGCAAAACTGGAGAGCTCGACCAAAGCTAACAAAATGAAATTCAATACCGAGAAATGTAAGGTACTGCATTTAGGGCGGAAAAACGAAATGCATAGATACAGGATGGGGGAGACTTCAATAGCTTCTCTGTGCATTCTGACATGATAGTTGTTAAAATTGACAGAAACCTGGACAACTTCAACAGGAAAAAAACCCCCTAAAAGTAAACAAAATCTGGCTTCCAGTTTTGAAAAACAATAGAATCAAAACTCAACACCTACAAACAAATTCTACCCAGGGACAGGAGAATTTCCAGCAGATAATGGGCTATCAACCAACCATTAGCCAAATAGACACTAATCCTCCTTGCATTTCTATACCCAGAAACTAACCATTCAAATACACAAATTTACATATACTACCCAACAGGGGTTCACAGGATATAAACTCCACACACACTCCTACCCAACCGTTCTCTGAAGATGCCAGCCACAGATGCAGGCGAAACGTCAGAAGTAAACTCTTCCAGAACACGGCCTCAAAGCCCAGAAGAAACCGAAGGAAAATCTATGGATGCCGGCCGTGAAAGCCTTTGACTTCACTTTGACAGAATTGCCTGTCAAGCAGCAGGAAACTCCCTAAGAGCCACGAGGAATACATATGGGTCCCTAAACCTCCTGTGCTGGACAGTTTTAATGGGTCCCAACCCTTGTGGCTATTCTGTGTCTCAGTCTAAAGCCCACCAGGTACTGTTCTGTCCATGACAAGAGAACTGTGGATAGGTCCTTCACTCCCAGGTCACATTTACCCTACCCTCTACAGAAAACAACGTCCACAGTACAGCCAGTGTCATGATTAGGACCAGATAGCACTTGGGACAGCTTCATGATTGTCATGATAGACATGGGGTCTTGACCCACTCCCAACAGGACAAGTCCCAGCATGACTGTTGGAGTTCCCTGCACTACAAGCCACGGGGACTCCAACCCCAATACCATACTGGCTAGCTTAGGAAGGGAGGCTGTTGAGCAGCAGAGTGGGTGCTACACCAACAGTATCCCTAATTTGTCCTGGCCATCCAGCTTCTGGTATACACACTAGAACCCAGAGGACTGTTGTAAGACAGGGCACCTGTTTGGGTGGATGGAATCTCAATAGATAACTGCAGCTATACCTCTCCACCCTATAGGTCTCACGTGCTGCTGCATAGGCAAGCCTAGTAGGCACTGCTGAGAGATTAACACGCCCACACACAAACACACACAGCCTCATCTAGCCAGGTGATCGAGTGGTCTGGATTCTCTGTGATACAATACACACCTGGTCGGCACTCTCATCCAAGATGAAATTCTGAATGGTAGCTGTTTTCCCATTCAACCAACCTGGCATTCACCAGCAGCATTTTCAGCCAGGGGGACTGTTCACAAGGCTATCCATGTTGTTTGAGTTGGGGGACCATTCATGGACAACTAGCATTCTATTCCTGTCCATTCAGTTAAAACATAACTGTATCCCCTTTCCGTATCTCCGTCTGCCCTGTACAATTATAATGGCTCCCTCCTCAGATCCAGTATTCTTCCTGTGGTAGACTGGCTGTACATTCATTCAAGCAGTGATCCTGTGTCACTTGTTAAATCAGGGTGTCTAACTAACCCCATTCATATTGTACTTGTTCTGTGATGCTGTTCTCATTATTGTATATTAGGATGAATTGGCGAAAGATGTCTCCTTTGTGAGGGTGGAGTAATAAATTTGGATCAGGCTCCATTTCCCAGACTTGGCTCTCCAGTCTTGTCCTGTATTTTCCCCCCCATATTTCTCAGGGGTGAATTATAGTTGAAGAGCCTCAAGATTTAATTAGAATTGGAAATGCTCAAGATGTTGTGTTTATTATCCAAAACCCACAAAGAGGTTCTTAATGGAATCAGTAGGGAAATGCCTATTTCACATTTTATCTCTATGGCTGAAGTGAAATTTGAAATGGGGGCTTCCCTGTTCATTCCACTAGGTGAGCTTAACATTATCTGATGTTCTTTCGCCCTGTGTCCATTCTGCAATACAACTTTCTTGCCTATCTACTTTATAGGGTGGCTGTAAGTCTTTTGAAATCACATGAACACCTTAAACTGCTACATAAATACATTAGTATATCATATATTGCACCTATACTATCGGTCTCCTGTATTTGCTATGAGTAGTTGTCCTGTAATGTCTTTGCTTTGTAGTCCAAAAAAGTGAGAAATGAAACTAAAGAGTTAAGATTGCTGTGTGCCGAGGATGAACAGAGCAGAACATGCTGGATGACAGCTTTCAGGCTCCTCAAGGTACTGTTTCTCTTCCATCTTTAGGCCAGTTCCCATTTCTGTAAGCTTCCATAGGAAGGCCATTGGAAGGCTTGACGATAGACTCCATTTTCCTGAATGTTGTATCTAAAAGAGACAGGAGATTTTCACACTACACTGTTACAGTGATACTATTCCACTTTATTTGCTATGGCTGCCTCCAGTGGAATCCTGGGGTTTGCAGTTTAGGGAGGGCCGTTTAGAACTCTTAGCCAGAGAGCCCTTAGGGCTCACTAAACTGCAAACCCCAGAATTCCACAGGAGGCAGCCACAGCAGTTAAAGTGGAATAGTAACACTATAACAGTGTAGTGTGAAATATCTCCACAGCTTCTGCTTGTGAGTCTTGTGTGTGCAGCTGCCTTCTTTTGCTACTGGAACAACTTTGGGGCTTATATTGGGAGAAAGTTGGGCTATAAATTAAATAAATAAATTGAAAATAAAATAAGTTGATTTATGCTTTTTGACATTCTACTAGAGAACACCATAAACTCCAGTGATCAGCCTGTGCACCACAAGTGGTTATTTCCTGGTGGTCACATGCAGCACTACATGTAAGCACTTAGGCTGTATACATGCTTAGCATACTGCTTTTTGGAAAAAGATAATCATATCCCTTGTACATATAAAGGTGGAGGAGAAACTCATGATGCAGGCCTGCTTTATTGTGCTGCTTGGGTCAGCGAGTTTGTCACTCAAAAGTGGGTCAACTAGCCCTTTAAAAATGGTAGGAAAAATCTAGAGAAACACATAGCTCTGCACTATTAAGCAGCTACCTGATTATTATTATTTTTTCTCTCTCCAATCTTCAGTATGGGATGTTGCTGTACCAGAACTACAAAATTCCACAACAGAGGAAAGCTATGCATCCACACTTCACCACTCCCATAGTAAGTTTATCATTTTCAAATACAGAATCCTTTCACTTACGTACTACAGACACCATTTTCAGTTTAGACAAGACATTTCTTCCTGGTAAGCAGTGTCTTTGAATAAGAGGTCAAAGGGAGTGAAGGTCAAAAAGACAAGATGTTGGGATTATAAAGGCCTGTTAGCACATTTTCCCTTCAGCACTGGAATTGCTTTAAAAATAAGGCTGGGGAATCAGACTTGTAGGTGAAGCTCACACTTGTTTATAATCATATATCTATACATCTATGTATTATATCATATGCCATGTATCATGTGTCTGTTTGTCTAGCTATCATTCTGTATGACCCTTTTCTCCACAGGCAAGTCCAGCATCCTGTCTGTTGTAGAATCATAGAATCTTAGAATTGGAATGGACTACAAGGGAGATCTATTCTTTACTGAAATCAAGATATATTACATTCACAGGACTCCACTGATTTGCAAAGCTTGTAACTGTAAAAAGGGATGGGGGAGAGAAATTAGATTAATTTGCCATTACAGTCATCCCTCCACATTTGCAGGACTTAGGGGCTAAAGCCCCCCACAAATGTGAAAAAACTGTGAATAAAAAATAGGCCGCCCAACTGCAACCCCTCCTTCCAAAATGGTGAATGGGCTTTTCAACCCCATTTGCCACTTTGGGAAGTGCAGGGGGTGGCTGGCAAGCTTCCTGCTCGCCCAGCCAACCACTCCTCTGCCCTTCCCGAAGTGCGATGGGGCTGGCTGGATGTGGGGGGAGGCTTGCCAGCCACCACCACCCGCACTTCCCAAAGCCGCGTTGGAGCTGGGCAGCCCCCTCGCGGATTGGGGAAGCGTGGAGGGATGGGTGGCTGGATGTGGAAGGCTTGCCAGCCACCCTCCACGCTTCCTGAACCTGTGATGGAGCTGGGGAGCCCCATCATGGATTGGGGAAGCGTGGAGGGGTGGGTCGCTGGACAGGGAAAGCTTGCCAGCCGCCACCACCACCCTGCACTTCCCAAACCCGTGATGGGGCTGGGGAGCCCCATCGCAGACTGGTGAAGTGGGGAGGGGTAGGTAGCTGGACAGGGAAGGCTTGCCAGCCACCCCCCCCTGCTTCCCGAACCCATGATGGAACTGGGGAGCCCCATCGTGGATTGGGGAGCATGGAGGGGTGGGTGGCTGGATGGGGAAGGCTTGCCAGCCACCCCCCACACTTCCTGAGCCTGCGATGGAGCTGGGAAGCCCCATCATGGATTGGGGAAGCGTGGAGGGGTGGGTGGGTGGACGGGGAAGGCTTGCCAGCCACCACCACCCTGCACTTCCCGAACCTGCGATGGGGCTGGGGAGCCCCTTTGTGGATTGGGGAAGTGTGGAGGGGTGGGTGGCTGGATGGGGGAAGGCTTTCCAGTCACACACACCCCCGTGCTTCCTGAACCTGCGATGGGGCTGGGGAGCCCCTTCGCAGATTGGGGAAGTGTGGAGGGGTGGGTGGCTAGACGGGGGGCTTGCCAGCCACCCCCCGCACTTCCCGAACCCACAATGGGGCTGGGGAGCTCCATTGTGGCTTCGGGAAGGGTGGAGGGGTGGCTGACCGTGAATAATTGGAACTGCGGAATGTGAAAGCCGCAAATGTGGAGGGGCAACTGTACTTTGTTTTTGCCAGCTGTTATCACAGTATTCGTTTCTAAGCATTCACAGATGGTTTAATGAGCTGTTCTAGAACCTTTTCTGCTATTGATGTCAATCGGACTGGTGGAGTCATCTTTTGAGCCCTCCCCATTTTCTTGCCAAACATTTGCCTTCTTCCAGTCTTCTAGGACATCTCCTGTCTTCCATGAATTCTCAAAGATTATTGATAGTGGCTCTGAGATTACATCTTTAAGTTCCTTTGCTGCTCTTGAATGCTACTCATTTGGCTCTGGAGATTTGAATTCATTTAGCTTAGCTAGGTAATCGTTTACTACCTCTTTACCTCTTCTCGGCTATAGTTCTCTTACTGCATGATTTATTGTATACCAGTTAGAGCACTGTTTTCTTTTTGGGAGAAACAGAGACAAATAAGTTATTAAACAGTCTGGCTTTCTGTTTGTCCTCTGCTAGCATTTCATTTCATTCATCAACAGTGGCCCTACTGTTTCCTTGTTCTTCCTCTTGCTCCAAACATAGCCAGAGCCTCCTTTTTTTATTATTTTTAGCCTCTCTGATGAGCCTAAGCTCATTCTGAGCTTTAGTTTTTCTGACTTTCTCCCCTACAAATTTTGGCTATTTATTTGTATGTATTCCTCTTCGGTTGTTTCCGTCTTCTTCTATATCGTCTACCTGATTATTAAAAGTATCAACTCATCAGAAAGTTCTTTGTAGTTACACCCTGGTTTCTTTAGACACCTCCCACTTTTCTTCTTCCTTGGAATTGTTTGAAACTGTGCCTTCAATATCTCACCTTTACAAAACTCCCACACATCATGAATTACCTTCCTTTTGAGCATTTCTGACCATGAGATCTCATCCAGTATTTTCCTAAGCATAGTGAAATCAACTTTCTTGAAGTTGAGAGTGTGTTTCTGATTACATTTGTCTTCTCCTTTCCTATATGTAACAGATCCCAAGAGGAAATAGTCACTTACACCCAAGGATCCCACTACTCACATCTCATTGACCAGTTCATCTCAGTTAGGATCAAATCCGAAATAGCCAATCCTCTTGTTGTCTTCTCCACCTTCTGAAATTGTCTGCAATACTAAGGATGAATTTCTTGGGCCTTTCATTCTTGGCAGAGTGTGACTTTTAACAAATATCAAGGGATTGACATTTCTCATTACTACTAGTATATCGGCTCTTTTTGAATATTTGATCATTTCTTTAACAGAGGCATCATCTAAATCCTTCACTCTGGTTGAGGGAGCCTGTAGTAGACCCCACAGTGAGTTCACTATTGTTTTGATCCCCTTTAATTTTTACCCAAAGTCTTAATTTTTACCTGTTTTCCATGCTCTAAGTCATGTGTCTCCTCACAGATGTACACATATAGTCCTCCTTCTTTTCTATTTGGTCTGTTTCTTAGGAATAGGTTATACCCTTCCTTTACTAATTGCAGTCATCAGACTCATCCCACCTGGCCCCAATGATGCCTATTACATCATATTTGCTTTTCTGTAGTAAGAGTTCATCTTGTTTATTTCCCATGTTCTGTGCATTCGTGTAGCGGTGTCATTCTCTCCAGCTGATTCCTGGTTGTTGTTTTTTCTACCTACTGTTGAGCTCCTGTACAATTGGCCCAATCCCTCCCCCCATATCATTGAGGCTATTGTCCCTAGTACTTGGTGTCCTCCTGACCTCTGGAATACTGTCTCCCTCTCTTAAAACCCTCCTGATCAGATCAGCAACAGTCCTAGCAAATAAGTTCTTTCCAACTGCTGTGAGGTACAATCCATCTCTTGCCAGAAGTCCTTCTTTATAAAAGTGCAAACCATGATCCAAGAAGCCAAATCTTTCCCAATGACACCATCTATAGAGCCAATTATTAACTTCTAATAATCGTCATCCTCTTTCTAGGGCATCTCCTTAAATAAGGAGTGACCAAATAAGAACCTGTGTCCCAAGGTCCTTTAACTTCATAGAATCATAGAATCATAGAATTGTAGAGTTGGAAGAGACCACGAGGGCCATCCAGTCCAAACCCCTGCCACACAGGAAATCTTGATTAAAACATCCCTGATCCTCCTCCTCAGAGCCTCACACCTTACAATATTGAAGGCTATCTCTCAATATCTTTTGTCTCAGAAGGTATGTATACTTGATTATTCTTGTCAGCTTCTCTGTTACATCATCAGTCTTCACCACTGAGTGACAGTACATGTCTTAAGACATCTTATCAGGCCTATCATTGCCTCTGTTCCTCGCAATAGGAAATCTAGTATCACCACATCTCTTCTTCCTCTGGGAATTGACAGGAGTCCTTCCAGCTGTAGAACCCTCCAAGGTTGCCTGCATGCCTCTTCTTTCTGTTCCTTTGTCTCATAATCTCCAGTTAACGGGAGCACTTGAAATCAGTTGTGTAATTCCAAGCTTGAAACATGGTTCTTGATAGTTCTGCACCTCTGTGTCACATTCCTCCAGGTATCTCCCTCCTGTGTTTGACAGTCGTCCCCCTTCCTAGAGCCATCCCCCATTTCTTGCCCTTTCAGTAGTGTCTGCTCCACTTTTTCAAAGAAAGCTTCATCTTCCTTGATAAAGTGATGTGTAGATACATGGGCCTCAAGCTGCTGCACTTCCTCTTCTAACAGGGCAAATATCTTGCACTTGCTGCATGTATACCCCACAGATTCTGTGGCAAGAAAACAAACATGGCATAGATGTTGCAGATCACTGCAACAATTCCATCACCATCCATTTTCATATGTGGCACAGCTATGCAGGCTTCCTGCTCAAAGTTCCTCACCAAGAAATTCTGTTTTCCTCTTCCCATTGCTGAGCTCCATAGATTTAGGCAGCAGCTATATAGAGCTAGCTGCTGCCCAGCCCGCCCCCTCCACCAAGTCAGCAACTCAGTAGAAGCCTTGCCCAGTCAGACATGTGCACGCTGTCCAAAACCAAACAAAAACATCCGCACAAGCCTCCAAACAGTGCAGCCAAACAATCAAAGTTGACCTCCAAAACACAAGTTCGCCTTCTCTCTCCTCAGAGACTGGAGTCCTGAGACTGAGGAAGCAGCTATATTGAGTGGCCCAGAACCAGTTTGATTCCCTCCACTTGGTGATTTTGAAAGTCAAGTCTCTTTTATGAAGAAATAGAAAAACAGAATCTCTGAATTTCTGCATGTGATTAAACAACTATATGGAACTAATTTGTACAAGAAGTGCAAAAACACTGTATATATATAATGATTGTGAAAAAGTAGGACATCTTGTTCAGGTCCTTCATCAATCCCCTAAACCTGAACTTACACAGGAGAATGTCCCAACTTTGCGTATGAGATTTATTTTGTCCCAAAAAATCATGCACAATATGGTTCTGAGAGATTAATATGTCTCATTCCTTTTGCTTTTATAACGCCAAATACTTCAAAAGCTTCAAATGATTAGTTTTATTTTTGTTGACTTCATTTGGAAGTAGGAATTTCCTGGGTCACTTCAGAGTAATTCAGTAATGTTTCTTAATAGATTTTTTTTTTTTTTTTTTTGGTAAGAAATGAGAGCTATGAAAGATTACTCTAGGGGCAGTGAATCACAAATCGGTGAAATATAGGAAGATACAAAATAGACAAAGTTGTGTTTTTAAGTATTTTGCTTTTTAAAAGATTGTGTAGAAGTTACAGTTTTCCCCACCTGCTAGCCCCATTTGTTGCAATCTGGAGAGGCTGTACTGTTCACAGTAGTTCATGTTGCAGCTTGGATGCCATTCACAGAGTACTTTTGCTTCTAGAAGCTTCTTCCAAAGGAATGTAGTTCATTTTTCAGCTAAAGCCACTACTATTTTTACCTATAGAACTAGGTAACTTTTGTTAAGAAGTCCAATTAATTTCAGTGTATCTGTGCTAGGTAGAACCAATGTTATTTATCTCGTTTTCTTTTACAAGAAATATTGAAGCTGGCCCATCTTATTCCACCATTTTTTCCTGTGATTTAAATAGTGATATTTTAGTAATTCTGCTTTGCTTATTTCTCTGTGATACAATCTCAGTCATGGCTTTTTCCTAATTTCTTTTTATTATGCTGTAATCTATTGAATATACAGAAGGTAGGGATGGGGGGAAACATTTTTAAAATGGTTGAAAAATACATTTCCTGACTGTTGGGAAACCTTGATGAGAAGAATCGTGCACTGACAGGAATATTCACAATTTGGGGCTTATTCTGCACAAAATTTGCACTTTTTTGCACAGGAAACAGATTTTTTTGTGCAGAAGATATGAACAGAAATACTATTTTCTGTGCAGAAAACACTGCACACAAAAACATGCAATTTTTGCACAGAGTAAGCCTTGAGCTGTGAATATTCTTTGAAAACTGAAGTGCTTCCAAAAATTTTGTCATAGCAGGAAGAAAATTGCTAAATATATTTCTGCTTTTTTAAAGGAAGAAATTAGCAAAGAATTACATGCCTAGTAGAAGAGACCAAAGTATGTATTTCTTAGCACTGTATCCATCTATATAAAAGATTAGTCTTAAAATATGAACAGAAGAGTTGGAGAAGCACTTAAATGATATGCAATTAAATAATAACCAAGTGTTTCCTTTTTTTAAAAAAAATCTTGTCAGAGAAGCGTGTCTGAAAATTCCTTAGTAGCAATGGATTTTTCTGGACAAATAGGAAGAGTTATTGAAAATCCAGCAGAAGCACAGAGTGCAGCCTTAGAAGAAGGGCATGCTTGGAGGGTAAGTCAACCTCTTCCATTTGCTTGTCAATTAGCCCTTAGTGTGACCCGAAAAAAGCTTTATCATAGTATCAAGTCTGGTTATTGCTACTGACCAGCTTGGGAAAGGAGCAGTAGGTAACATTACCATCTTCCACATGTGATATGTTTTTGTTTTGTTTTTATAATGTTTAAAGGAATTGAAGCTTGCACAAAATGTTTAAAGGCATGGGTGGGAGCTGGAGACATGGCTACTTTCGATGTGGGCCAGTGCTAATCACCACCAGCCCTGTGCCTCTATTTCTTTTGATATTTCCAATAGCAGCGTGGAAGCAGCTTTGGTGCAGTGGTTTCCTTTTGCTAACAGTTGACAGTAGGTGCCTGCTCTGTCTTCTGTTCTGCATTGTTCAGTGTAAAGTGCATGTGGACACATGTAGACTACTCTTTGTAGACTAAGGAAACTAACCATTCATGTATTCATTCAATGAAAGAAAAATATATTTATATTCTCCATTAAACATTTATAACTTGCTCTTTCTCTGAAGATTCCAAGGTTGTATGAATACAACCATCCCCATCCAGTCCAGGTGGTAGTTAGAATAAAATAAAGATCGCCTATTAAAATATATGGCAGAACAAGAATTTGAACCCCAGTCCAAAGTGGGTATTTTGTGTCCCCAAATTGACACAGAACTAATGTCTGGATCTTCGGTTTATTGATGGAGTACACAATAGCTCATTGTATCATTTAAGCAGGCTAAATTTTGAACTTGTTCCCATTGATTTTGGGGGAGGGGGTATTTTTGTTTCTCTTCTCTTTATTCTTTTAGCAGAAAAGTAGCATTATATCAAGAAAAATAGAATCATAGAGCAGGAAAAGGAACATCCAGTCCAAACAGTTGCAGTGCAGGAATACATAATCAAAGCAATCCCGATGACCATCTCGCCTCTGTTTAAAAAACTCTAAAGCAAGAGACTCCACCACACTCCAAGGCAGTGTATTCCACTGTTGAACAGTGATTGGTATTCACAAACTTGCCTGTGAGTGTCCAGGACTTAAATTTGGCAAAATGATGGCAGCATTTAAATTATGTCATTTGCCTTTCAAGAATGGGTCTTTTTTGTATATATTTTGTCCTGCCTTTTCTACAGGAATCAGTGTGATGTAATTTTTTGAGTGTTGGACTCTGGAGGACAGGATTCGAATCCTCAGCCATGGAAACCCCATTGGGTGACCTTGGGCAAGTCACCCTCAGTTTCAGAGGAAGGCAACCCCCTCTGACCAACTCTTGCCAAGAGAACCCTGAATTAATAGGATCTGGTCACCTTAGGGTTGCTATAAGTCAGAAATTACTTGAAGGCACACAAGAACAACAACTTTCCTGCAGACAGCTCGGCAAGGAATATACAGTCATCCCTTCACATTCGCGGGGGTTAGGTTCCCCAGACCCCCGCGAATATGAAAAATCCGCGAATAACAATTGCCCTCCCCCTCCCCCACCAAAGCAACCACAGGGCCTCCGGAGGCCCTATAGTCGCTTTCCCCCGCCTCCCCCTCCCTCCCCAGCCCTCCCCACCCCTTCCCCAGGCCTTCATGGAGCCTCCGGAGCATCTCCGGAGGCCCCGTGAAGGCCTCCCTGGCCCTCCCCACCCCTTCCCCAGGCCTTCAGGGGACCTCTGGAGCGTCTCCGGAGGCCCCGTGAAGGCCTCCGCGGCCCTCCCCACCCCTTCCCCAGGCCTTCATGGGGCCTCCGGAGCGTCTCCGGAGGCCCCGTGAAGGCCTCCCCGACCCTCCCCACCCCTTCCCACCCCTTCCCCAGGCCTTCATGGAGCCTCCGAAGCATCTCTGGAGGCCCCGTGAAGGCCTCCCCGACCCTCCCCACCCCTTCTCCAGGCCTTCATGGGGCCTCCGGACCGTCTCCGGAGGCCCCATGAAGGCCTCCCCAGCCCTCCCCACCCCTTCCCCAGGCCTTCATGGGGCCTCCGGAGCGTCTCCGGAGGCCCCGTGAAGGCCTTCCCAGCCCTCCCCACCCCTTCTCCAGCCCTTCATGGGGCCTCCGGAGCATCTCCGGAGGCCCCGTGAAGGCCTCCCCAACCCTCCCCACCCCTTCCCCAGGCCTTCATGGGGCCTCCAGAGCGTCTCCGGGGGCCCCGTGAAGGCCTCCCTGGCCCACCCCACCCCTTCCCCAGGCCTTCATGGGGCCTCCGGAGCATCTCAGGGGGCCCCGTGAAGGCCTCCCCGGCCCACCCCACCCCTTCCCCAGGCCTTCATGGGGCCTCCGGAGCATCTCAGGGGACCCCGTGAAGGCCTCCCCGGCCCACCCCACCCCTTCCCCAGGCCTTCATGGGGCCTCCGGAGCATCTCAGGGGGCCCCGTGAAGGCCTCCCCGGCCCACCCCCTCCCTCCCAAGACTTTTGCGGGGCCTCGCAGGGCCCTGCGGAGGCCTCCCCGGTGCTCCCCAAGACTTTTGCGAGGCCTCCCTGGCCCTCCACCCTCCCTCCCAAGGCCTTCGCGGGGCCTCCGGAGGGTCTCCGAAGGCCCCGTGGAGGGCTCCCTGGCCCTCCCCGCTCCCTCCCAGGGTTTTCATGGGGCCTCCGGAGACCCCATGTCGCGGTTTTGGGGGGCCTGGGGGGGGCCTCCCAAAACCGCAAATAATCAAAATCGCGAATGTCAAGTTCGCGAATGTGGAGGGGCAACTGTATGATAACAGACAGAAACTGACCTGACGTCATGTAGTGAACTTCACAGCTGCTTGGAATTCACAGGTGGGCCAGGAAGTTAGTGTCGAGCATTTTTTAAATAACAGAAATTTAATTAGATTACACATTTGCACCATGTAGCAAGACATTTCCTGTAATGTCATCAAAAAGACATTTCTTGTACCTGTGCTGAAAAACTAGAACAGGCCAAACTTTGTCTTTATGAAAAAAATAATAATTCAAGTATTAACAATTTGACTGTTAATTTATATTAACTGCTTTGTTCTGCAGAAACGCAGCACAAGAATGAACATCCTGGGGAGCCAAAGTCCACTTCATCCTTCCACACTTAGCACAGGTAAGAAGAATTTCAGTTAGTGGGTAGACTTGTCGTTGTTTGATGGGCCATGCCCAAAGAGCACTTACAAATAGCTACTCATGCTCCTGAAGTGAAGGGTTGTTTTCTTTCCAGTTTTCCAACACAATATATGTATATTTTTCTTTCCTTTTCCACTGAATTATCCTGAATCTTCATTTTCCAAAATGTAAACTGTCACGGATCCCATAAAATCTTACAAAATCAATGAACATCTGCCATATATCAATAAATATGTCTCTCCTAGTCCTCCTCTCTAGGAGTTTTACACTTAGTTGTTAGGTTTTCTTATTTAATGTTTCCAGTCCTGCCTGCTGCAGTTCTCATGGCTGGTTTCTTGTTTCTCTTGCTTCTTTTTATTTTGATAATGGTTTCCTCTAGTGATACTTCCAACTGGGAGGGCTGCCACAGAGTGAGGATTCCTTCTGCACAGACTCATTTAAGAGCAGTCCCATCCGCTTGGATGAGAAAGCCTTCCTGAAGTCTGTTGCACTGCCAAGAGGACAGCATAATTGCTACCAAGGCTTCATGCTGCTGAGGAGATGTAGCATCAGCTCACATTCTGGCTGCAGCCAAATTCCAAACCACTCCATTCTCTATTTCAGGGATGAGTGATTCTGTGGCATCCCCTTGCCCATCCCCCCATCATTGAAGAGTTTTCCCTCCATTCGGACATTATGAATTGGATCCAACAAGTGGTGGTCAGGGAAGCAGGGCCATGGGGAAGGGGGAACATCTTCAGCTGTGACTGATAGCTGATGGAAGGGACTATTTTTGTTCTGCTGCAGCAGTGCCCACAGAAGACACCATTGTTTTTGGCAGGTGCCTGGAAAAGACACTCAGTTGCTGAGGGGGATTTGCCTCACCATCTTGTGTCAGACAAAGCATGTGAAAAGTCCTGTACTTTTGCCACTGAGATGGCAGCTTCAACTTTGTCTGTCTCCACTAGCAGCCACTCTGTTACCAGGGGTGGTAAGTGCCACCATTCTTCAACTGAGTCTGGCTCTTTATTGCCAGATCCTAGGCATCCTGGGAAGGAAGCCCATATGCATAAAAGGAAATGAATACAGAGAGATTGCTGCTCCTCAGACTCTGGGGAGACAGAGGATAATTTCCTTGGCCCTCAGGTGATGTGACATAACATTTTAGTTTCATTACACTCTGACAGGGGAGGATGGGTAACTTTCTCCAGATGAGGATGCCAGCGAGTTGGACTTTTTTCAGAAGAAGACTTTAATACCCTCCTGTGCAAGGACAAAAACTATTTGCAGATTTCTGTTGTCCCTGATCTGCAGTCTTCTGCCTCAGAGGTGCCAGAAATGGCTGCTAGAGCTAAATTTGAGAGTTCCTCTGTTCCATTTCTTGATACGTTTATGGACCTGTTTTGGAGGAATAGGTCTCTGCAGGAGCTTCCAAACTCTCTTTGGTCCATAGTAAGCATTTAGATACGCTTCCTTTTGATGTCATAGAATCATAGAATCATAGAGATGGAAGAGACCACAAGGGCCTTCCAGTCCAATCCCCTGCCATGCAGGAATACACAATTGAATCATTCCCAACAGATGGATGTCCAGCCTCTGTTTAAAAACCTCCTGCTGTGGTTATAGCAGACGCTATATACTTCTATTGATACAGCCCAAAATTGCATTGACCTTTTTAGCTGCTGCATAAGATAAGAAAGAATTAGTTAAAGAGGTTGGAGAAAATTATTTTTACTCAGAACTGTGTAAGGATGATGATTATGTAATTAAAAAAGTACACTAGTATCTTGCGGTTGGAGACAGAAACTGAATCTGTAAAGGAATGCATGGTAAGGTGAGCCCAGAACTTGGGCCATAACGTTGAATTGGGTGTATGGGGAAATACGTGGACTGAAGGTATAAAATTGACTTTGTGTAATAATTTAAAATAAAATATGTATAAGATGATGTATAGATGATATTTAGCCCCAAATAAGTTGTCAAAAACGTTTAAGAGCATTTCCAGTAATTCTATGGGTTGTCGGGATAAGAAAGGCTCTTTCTTTCATATGTGGTGGAAATGCAAGAAGGCAAAAAGCTATTGGTCTAAGATTTATATGTTGATTTAAAAAAGTAAAGGTAGAGTTTGTAGTGTCATCAGAAATGTTTCTATTGGGCATTATTGATGAGGAATTAGACAACAAACATGGACTACTCCTTCAATACATGACAACAGTAGCAAGAATACTATTCATTCAAACATGGAAACAGACCAAAGCACCGAGAATGAATGTATCGGTTGTCAAGGTTGCAAAACTTGCCCAAGTTGCCAAACAGGCATGGATTTTAAAGGATTAAGCAATTGAAGACTTTTTGAAAGACTTGAAACGCTTTATGGGTTTATTGAGCAATAAAACAACTGACAATGTAGTTTGATTATGATTATTAGTAATTCTAGCAAGTTGATTAAATAAGATCTGTAATGATAGAATAATTTATTCTTTACTAATTGTTTTCCCTCTTTCTCATTACAATTTCTGTGGGGCAAGGGTCAGAGTTCTTTTGTGATTTAGTTAGGCTGTGTGTGATGTGCCATACACATGTTCGCATTAACTCAATAAGATTTCTTTATTAAGCAAGGAAACGCATACCGGTAACAGGCAAATCCAGAACTGAAACCAATCCAGTACAAACACCAGGTAAACCCTTACAGCATGAGAATGGTATGTAGGGAGGGCAGTAGGAGTGGAGGCTGTCTCCAGGTGCTATGGCCTTGAAGCTGCCAGAGAAACCGCATTCCCAGACCAAAAGGCAGACTGGCTGCAGTCCAGAGATAGAGAGGGCCAGGCAGAGGAATCAGGCCAGGAACCAAACTCATGTTAGGCCAAGAACCAAACTCATGGCAGGGTCTTCCATGAAATCTGCTCTAATACCCAGAATCCATGGATGAGCATGACATACCGCCCCCTCAAGGAGAAACTCCCCCCCAAAACCAAACCTGCCGACAGAAGAAAATACCAAGCAAAGCGCAGGAAAACACCCCCCCCATCAACCAGGCTTATCAGGGAAGCACACATGGAACTTCCTCAATAAGCGAGGAGCCTTGATGAGTTCAGCATTGACCCATTCGGCATGACCCATAGGCAAATGCTTTCATTTAACAAAGTATTGCAAACTCCCCCCCGTGTGAATCCGGGAGTCCAGCACATCAGAAATTTCAAAGTGTTGATCATTGTCCACCATGATAGGGCAGGGAGTCTCAGGAACTCGATGATGTTGATCCGAAGGGCACGCAGACTTGAGCAAGCTAGAGTGAAACACAGGATGGACATTACGATACAGTTTAGGCAAAGATAGTTCAAAACGTACTGGGTTGACCACCCTAACAATAGGGAAAGGTCCAATGTACTTTGAGCCCAACTTTTTCAAAGGGAGAGGGCTCTTCAGGAACCTAGTGGAGAGATATACCAAGTCTCCCACTGCATAGTTTGGCGTGGGGTCACACTTCTTATCCGTTTGATCTTTGTAGCGGGCCTTCGCATACTCTAGGGCCGATACAACTTTAGCCATACCTCCTTAATTTGAGTGCACCACTGATTCACAGGCACCAGGTCTTTGAGGTCCCCTTCTCCCAAAGGCAGAGGGTCAAAATCCTGTCCTGAAACAATTTTGAATGGGGGTAGGCCTGTACTTTAGTGAATGGTGTTGTTATACGCCACCTTGGCGAAAGGTAACAGATCGACCCAATCAGACTGCTGGAAGTTGACATAACACCTTAGGTACTGCTCCAAAACCTGGTTCACGCGCTCAGTCTTACCGTCTGTCTGTGGATGATGGGAACTACTCATCCCTAGTTTGATTCCCAATAGTCTCGTAAATGCTTTCCAAAATTGAGAAGTGAATTGGGCCCCTCTGTCTGAGATGACCTTGGTGGGGACCCCGTGTAGTCTGTATATGTGTTGGACAAACAGCTTAGCCAGCTGTAGAGCGGTTGGGATTTTCTTCCAGGCAACAAAATGAGCTTGTTTGGAAAATAGCTCAATTACCACCCACATAAAAGTCTTTTTATTACTCTCTGGTCATTCCACAATAAAGTCCATGCTAATGACCTCCCAAGGTTTAAGTGAGGGTAGGCAATGGCTGTAACAGTCCTTTTGGCTTCCCACTGGCCCTCTTCACAATAGAACACGTATGACACCCCTTTATATAATCCTACAGCTCCTTCCCCATTTTAGGCCACCAAAATTGTCGCCGTGTTAAATGCAATGCTTTCACATACCCAAAGTGACCCGCACTTTTCACATCATGGCACTGTTTGAGAAGGGCAGCCCTCATAGCCTCAGGGACGTACATGCATTCTCCCTTCCAAGCCAAACCCCCTCGCAGAACTACCTCCCCTTTGTGAGAAAGGAACCAGGGGTCATGAGAAAGGGCATCCATCATCTGAGCCTGCCACCCCTCCCTGATATCCCTTGGGGTGAGGGGTGAAGGCTTCAGGTGCGCTGGGGCCGGCGCAACAGTTGGGTTCATGTCCGTCGGAGGCGGCCCATCAGGCACCCTAGTTAGGTCACGGTCTTGTGCCAATGCGGGGTCTGCAATGGCCTCTTGTCATTTGGCTTCTCTGCGTGTAAGAACTGCCAATCCCAGATAGGAGGAGGAGAAAACTGTATCCACTACCTCCTTTCGTTTGCTATCATGTCGAGGAAGCCTGGACAAAGCGTCAGCTAGGAAATTCTTTTTACTTGGAAGAAACTTCAGCGTGAAGTTGAACTGGTAAAAGAAACTGGCCCACCGAATCTGCTTAGGGTTCAGGCAGCATGGGGTTTTCAAAGCCTCCAAATTTTTGTGATCTGTCCAAACCTCAAAAGCTTGGGAAGATCCCTCCAGCAGATGGTGCCAAGTCTCCAAGGCTACTTTGATCGCCCCCGCCTCCTTCTCCCACACTGGCCAATTTCGTTCAGTGTCATTGAACTTCCTTGACAGATATGCACAGGGTCTGAGCTCCCCTTTGTCCCGTTTCAGTAACACCACCCCATCACCACATCTGAAGCATCCACCTGAACTACAAAAGGCTGCTCAGGGTTAGGGTGGTTAAGGATACGCTCAGAGGTGAAGAGTTTTTTCAACTTGTCAAATGCTGTTTGACATTGGTCAGTCCACACAATCTTGGTGAAATTCACATTTTGACAACTTAGCATACAATTAGTTTTTCCCCAGTTTACTAAGCACTTTCTTTACCAACTCCACATGGGACGTATACTCCTCCGAGTAGATCATAGAATCATAGAATTGTAGAGTTGGAAGAGACCACGAGGGGCATCCAGTCCAACCCCCTGCCACGCAGGAAATCTTAATCAAAGCATCCCCGACAGATGGCAATCCAGCCTCTGTTTAAAGACCTCCAAGGAAGGAGACCCCACCACGCTCCGAGGGAGTGTGTTCTACTGCCGAACAGCTCTTACGGTCAAAAAGTTCTCCTAATGTTGAGGTGGAATCTCTGTTCCTGGAGCTTGCATCCATTGCTCCATCTTCCAGTCTCTGGAGCAGCAGAAAACAAGCCTGATCCATCCTCAGCGTGACACTCCTTCAGATACTTAAACAGGGCTATCATATCGCCTCTTAACCGTCTTTTTTCCAGGCTAAACATACCCAGCTCCCTAAGTCTCTCCTCATAAGGCATGGTTTCCAGACCTTTCACCATTTTAGTTGCCCTTCTCGACATGCTCCAATTTGTCCATATCCTTTTTGAATTGTGGTGCCCAGAACTGGACACAGTATTCTAGGTGAGATCTGACCAAGGCAGAATAGAGTGGCACTGTTACTTCCCTTGATCTAGACACTATACCTCTATTGATGCAGCCCAAAATCGCATTGGCCTTTTTAGCTGCCGCATCACACTGTTGACTCATGTTCAACTTGTGGTCTACTAGGACTCCTAGATCCCTTTCGCACGTAGTCTTGTTCAGCCAGGTCTCTCCCATCCTATATCTATGCATTTCATTTTTCCGCCCTAAGTGCAGTACTTTACATTTCTCCGTATTGAATTTCATTTTGTTAGCTTTGGCCCAGCTCTCCAGTCTCGATGAGCACCTCATCTAGATATACCAGGACTCCCTTGTACAGAAATTCTCTAAGCACATCATTAATTAAGTTTATGAACACCCTGGGGCCCCCCACTTAATCCAAATGGCATCATGAGGAATTCAAATGCCCTAGCTGGCAAATAAAAGTAGTTTTCCACTCGTCCCCCTCCTTAATTCACACCCTGTAATAGGCCTCCCACAAGTCCAACTTGGTGAATATTTTCCCTTTGGCCAAGTGAGCCAGGATGTCTTTCATTAATGGGAGGGGGTATTGATTTGTGACGCTAATGGCATTTAGGGACCTGTAATTATGCATAGACACAGAGAAGAATCGTGTTTGCATCTGAACAACACAGGGGCCCCCAAGGGAGAGGTCGTAGGTCTGATTAGCCCCCGGGCCAAGTTTTTGTCTATGAACTCCCAGAGGGCGTCCATCTCCGCCGGGTCGTGGAGTAAATCTTAGGATTGGGCAGCGCTGCCTCTGAAACTATTTCAATTGCCCAGTCAAATGGCTTGGGGGGCGGTAAAATGTCATATTCCTTCTCTTCAAACACATACTGCCACTGTTTATACTCCACCGGTAACTCTTTCACTTCCCCTTGCTTAGTTCCTTGTGGGATCCCCCTCCCCAGTGAGGCCTCACTGTTTCCACACACCCTGTGTTCCTGTACACACATGGGGTCTGTAAAAGTCAGTTTCCTTGATCCAGTCTATAGTAGGGTTGTGGAATTTCAACCAGTTCAAGCCTACCACTGTGGCTGGAACCAAGCCTGGCGCTATCACAAATTGGAGCTCCTCCTGATTTGCCATCTTCATTTGCACTGGGCCAGTCATTTGCCTTGCGGGGCCCCCCTTCATCATCCCCCCATCCATCTGAGACAGCCACACCAGGTTTTCTAGCTTGATAGTGCTGACTGAAAGTTCACTGACCAGGGAGGGACGAATTAGCACCTGGGTACACTCGGAGTCCACCATTACCATTACTTTTTGGGGGACCCCATTATCCGCAACCCCTATCTTGGGTTTTAGAAAAAATGGGGCTTTTACTTCACTCACCACAGCACTTGGGTGCCCTTCAGGATTAGCCCGCCCTCAGGTGCTTAGTAGGGTGGGCTGGATCCGTTTCCCACCTGCTCAGTGTCGGTAGAGAACTCACTGTCATCTGGCTCCTCAGAAGACTCCCCCGCCACATGGCCAGGGATCAGGGCGCGTACTGCTGCTTTGGGCTTTGGCTTGAACGGCGTCTTGGGTGCTGTCAGCCTCCCATCTTCCTTCTTGAGCCTCTCTTCTGCGGGATTGTGCCGGGGTTGCTTCTCTGGGCACTCAGCTATGCGGTGGCCGCCTTTCCCACAGTGCAGGCACAAGCCCTTTTGCATCCGCCGCTCCCTCTCCGGCTCTTCTGGGGTGCTTCCAGTTGATCATGTTGCCTTAGTTTTCTTCCCTGTGGATCCACTGTTTTTCCCACCTAGCCCCTGACGCTGCCGGGCCAGCTTCATGCTCTGCCTCAGGGTTTCCACCTCCCCAGCCACCCGCACCCACCCCAGGAGGGTTTCTGGGTTCCCTTGGACCAAGGCCCAGTCCAGGATGTCTGCATTGAGACCATTCTGGAAGTACTGCACCTTAGTGGCCTCGGTCAAATCAGGGATCTGGCTGGCCAGGTGGCAGAATTCAGCAGTGTATTCAGCTATGGGTCTCGAGCCTTGGTGCAGTCATTGAAGTTCCGTGCGTGCATGCCTCATCCTCAGCGGGTCTTCGAATTGTGCTCGGAGGGCCATCATGAAGTCATGGAAGCTCCCCAACTCCAGAGCTCCCATGTCGTAGAGTCCCACCAGCCAGTGTGCTGCTTCTCCCTCCAGCTGGTTGGAGACATACTGCACCTTCTCAGCCTCTGTCTGGAATTCTTCCTCCCAGCGAGACATGAATCCCATCACCTGGGTTAAGAAGTATGGCAACTTTGCAGCGTCCCCATCAAAAGTGGCCTTCAGGTCCCAGAGTTTGAGACCATGTGGTCTCTCCCACGTTTCAACTAGGCCAGCCCCCACAGGGGGTACTGGACCAGGAGCCTGCGGGATGGAACCTCCATCAGGATCTGCAAGGACCCCATCTGGGGATCTGGGACCCCACCCCTGGGGGAGCTGGCAGCTGGGTTCCCTGGGGTTGTTGTCCCCGCCCCTGGGGCTGCAGGTTGCTGAGGCAGTCTGTAAGATTTCCAGGAGGCTTGTCTGCATGGCCTCAATCTGTTGCTTCAGCTACTGCACCTCTTTCTCCAGTTCTGCACGGGGGGTGTCTTCCCCCAGGCTCACAAAACCACTCCCCTAGGGGCCGATACCACCGTAGGGATCTCCACTCATCCCGACCCTGCTCATCCGGCCAGAGCCAGTTAGCTCCCATGGCCATTCCTGCTTCATGCACTGGAGTCCTGGAGAAGGGTAGGCTGCCCATCCCCAGGGCTTGCCTGGCTACCAAGCTCCATGAGGGGGGAAGGGTCAGCCTCTCAGCCCTCCATCGGGCTCGGCTCAGCTCTTTCTCCGGCACGCCTGCACCATCCTCCGGCAAGCCCCCTGGTCATCGCCTGTGGCCAGGTCTTTCTCTGTCTGGGTTCCAATTTCCGTGTCATCAGACATCACGGGTAGGAATTAAGAATTAAGAAGGATTGTGAGTTCTGGCTTACTGTGATGTACGAGACACATGTTCGCATTAACTCAATAAGATTTCTTTATTATGCAAGGAAACACATACCAGTAACATAGGCAAAGCCAGAATTGAAAACAATCCAGTACAGACACCAGATAAACCCTTACAGCATAAGAATGGTATGTAGGGAGGGCTGTAGGAGTAGCAGCTACCTCCAGGTGCTCTGGCCTTGAAGCTGCCTGAGGAACAGCATTCCCAGACCCACAAGGTGGGCTGGCTGCCGTCCAGAGACAGAGAGGCCCAGGCAGGGGAATCAGGCCAGGAACCAAATTCATGTTAGACCAAGAACCAAACTCATGTCAGGGTCTTCCATGGAATCTACTCTAATACCCAGAATCCATGGACGAGCATGACATAGATTAGTTAGGCTGTGTTTATGGTATTTGCTTTGTGTACTTCATCTACATGTAAGTATTATGTATGTATAGGATGCTTTCTTTTTCTTATCTTCTTTGTTTTGTTTTTATGTTGACTATATGTCCTGACTGGATGTTGTGAATTAGTTTGTATGTTTTTAAATTTAATAAATATAAACTTTAAAAAAAAAAAACCCTATATTTTCTGAATGAAGTAATTTAACTTCATTTTAGGGTTATACAGGTGATAATGCACATGTACATTCATCTGATATAGAGTGGAATGAGCAGACAAGGAGGGACATATCAGGATTATGTGTATGTAGTCAATGGAAGGCTTGGGGGTATGTTCTAAAAACCCATATAATACAATATGCAAGTGCTAACTTTTATTTCTCTTTCAGTTATTCATAGGACACAGCACTGGTTCCATGGCAGGATATCTAGAGAAGAATCACACAGGATTATTAAACAGCAGGGTCTTGTGGATGGGTATGCATTTTTCATTGAATATGGATAGAATTTCTTAATGTGTTTTAAAAGCTCTCATACATAACCATGATGTGAGTATCCTTGTAGACATGCATCATTTACATAGCCTTAAAACCTGCAGCATAAGTGTCCTTGGAAGAAAAAGTATCATATTTTCTTTTGCTGAAAATGTATAGAATCATTGGAAATTGCCTTATATCTAGCCAGCCCATTAGCTCAATATTGTCTACAGAGGAGCTCAGAAGTAATTAGTTACAAATAACAAGCTATTGTTAATACATTCTTTTTGCAGTAATGAAAGTACATGACATTATGAGACAATTTCTTTTGTGGTGTGACTGTAACTTTTAGTTGCCATTATAGTTATTGGAATATAGCCTCACTGAGATGAATGAGGAGTATCACATAGTTGAAGTACAGTACTAGTCTTTGTGCTGTTTTTTTGTGTGGACTGTGTTGTTTCTTTGTGTTCTAGTCTGGGTGTTGAGGCAATGGCATAGACAGGAGGAGAGTGTGTTTTATACTGCATATTAGAATCTCTTAGTACACAGAATTTAGAGTAACAAAAAGTAACTATTTTAGTTAAATTTAAAAAGGAGTGTTATCATTAAACCTTAACTATAATGGTAACTAACTACTTGGGTTGAGGGTTTGTAAAAAGATGTTAGGAATTAATTTGAGATGTTCTGCAAGCAAAGCACACCCTCTCCCACTGATCTATAGCCCTTCCTAGGATCACTTCCTTAGGGATGCTGGAAAGATTAAGGCATTAATTTGTCATGGTCTGACCTGGAAATAGACATGGTAGAAACTTAAAAAGCACTTGCAATTTTGATTGGTTAATTTTTGTTGTTAAAAATTGCAGTAGTTTCACAATTCTAACAGCTAAACTATAGATTAATTGTGAATAAGCTTCGGTTCTGATCTATGCTGATGATATAATGGAGAAAAAAAGTGAATTTCTGTGAGAGTATTGGTAGTTAATTTAATAAAAGCTTACAATATTTTCCCCCCAAGGCTATTTCTTCTCCGGGATAGCCAGAGTAATCCAAAGGCATTCGTACTCACACTATGTCATCATCAAAAAATTAAGCATTTTCAGATTTTGCCGGTAAGTACAGCACTCTTTTAGTATGATAGGAATTTTATCTTAGGATCTGTTAAAGATTTCTCAGGAGCTTTTTATTTTACCTAAGGAGATGATAAACTCCAGAAATGGAATTTCCTCCTTTCTCATTTTTCCTCCACGAAATATATGATATTTAACAATACCTATTTTCTGATCTGGCCCATCATACAAAGCAGAACATGTGGACATCTTTCCCGCCTTCCTTTACTCCATATGCCCATTACGTATTATTACATTGAACATTCTACCTTTCTTTCAACATACATAGTTTCCGCCCCCCCCCCCTCAGAATAACACTGTGTGCATAGGTTAGCATGAGCAATATTGACTGGCCCAAAGTCACCCAGTCAGCCTCATGGCTGGGTAGAGATCTGAACCAGGGTCTGAGTCCTGATCCAATATCATGTTATGGTCTATGCATGCAAAATCAAACATGCATAGACCAAAATTGCTCAGTTGGTCCCCTAGAAAATAAGTAATAATGGAGCATGCAGCGTCAACTTGCTGGCCTTACAGTTTTTGCACGTAAGCTGTATTAAGATGCTATTTCATTGGTTAGATGTTAGTGATGTAGTGGGTAGGAAAGAAGCTCCTATCCAGGGGGCGGACTGGATTAGGTAAGAGGTATTATCCAAGTCAACTCCTTCTCAGCAATAGAAAAATAAATAAGAGACAAAGGGTTTTAGTGAAAAGTTTTGCCCGTGTTTTTTTTTTCCTTTGTGCAAGAAATTCATTTTTGTGGAACATGACTTTTTTGCACAAGAAATTAGACTCCTGGAAAAGAAACTTTCTTTTGCACAAAATTTAATGTGTTATGTGCAAAAACAAGAAGATTGCATATTTCCTGTGTAGAAAACCATATTTTCTGCACAACCCCCCACAAATTTCCTATATAGAAGGAAAGTTTTGTATGTTCCCTGCAAAACATAGTTAAGCAGAGACAAAATTTGTGTAAAAAAAATTCCTGAACTGCAAGGAATCTCACTATATCCAGATTTTCTCAGTGGGGTGTGTCCCAGCAGTCAACAATCCAGCCCCTTTCATTGTTCATATTTTTAGAACATCAGTATATATTTTCCCAAAATCAACACATTTTTTTCTCTACTAAATATTTTAAATCCTCATTTGTCTCCATTTATGGCTTGTCTTTCAGATTTAATTAACAAGATTTTTTAATATATACAAATTTGTAAGATTGTTTATTTTGGGGGCAGTAATCTTAACCGGTTTTCATTAAGCACTTTCTTTGCCACAAATCCATCTACAGATCTTAATTTTTAAGCTGTGTTTATTCATTTATTTTTGAAAGAACTAAAATTATAAAATGTAAATCCACAGTTCAAATTTCAGAACCCATTTTCTCAGTGCTACAGATAACAGATATTTGTCAGAGTAAATACAGAAGTACTATATTTACTCAAATCCCATATCTGAGTTGGAGTTTGTAAAACATTATCTATATTAATAATGGCATTTAAATTTTTGATTAATAATTTTATTGAAGTTCTTTAACACACAACATAACACTGAATAGGAAATTAAAAAAACAGAAAAAGAAATCAAACAAAGTTTACAAACATACCAGTAAGTCAACAATACTTATTTACAAGTACAGTACTGAGTCCTGTCTCCCCTGCCCCCTTTAAATTGACTTCCCAATTCCCTTGGAATGTACATTATTTCTACAGTCCCATATAGCCCACCTAATTTTAGAATATAAGGTATAAATCTTTATTTTATTTTTTGTTTTATTGTTGTCTTTAATTCAACACAACTTTCTGCTGAATAATGTAAAGCACTTCCTTCATCACCTAATTATTGAATCCAAAAATGGTAACATCCCCGTGATGATTTTTCAAGAAAGCTATAAAAGATTCCCAGGTTTCTCAAAATCTTTCTATTGTTTTCCCTTTAATCAAATTAGTTAGTTAATCAATTTCTGTAATTCCATCAGCTTTTACATCCATTCTGCACAATTCGGTAATTCTTTTGTTTTCCAATATCTCACAAATACTACTCTAGCAGGTGTTACACTATATCTTATTAAGTCAATGTACTTGCTTTTGTTTTTAACAAATATAGTTCCAGTTTCAAGGTCAATTTAAATCCCGTAATTTTTGGTATCCATTTACTTACTTTGTGCCCATACTTCTTTACTCTCTTGCAATTCCACCACATATGAAAGAATGAGCCCCTGTGTTTTCCACATTTCCAGCACAAATTACTAACCCCTTTGTACATCTTTGAATGAGCCCTGGTGGCGCAGTGGTTAAATGCCAGTACTGCAAGCCACCACATCGCAAGTTCGATTCCAGCCAGCTCCAAGGTTCACTCAGCCTTCCATCCTTTCGTAGGTCGGTAAATTGAGTACCCAGCTTGTGGGGGGCAATTAGCTAACACACGTTGGAAACTGTTTAATGCAGTGTAGATGTGTAAATAGCTATTGCTTAAAACAATGTGTAAGCCGCTCTGATAGCCTTGTGGCTGAAGAGCGGGGTATAAATAAATAAATAAATAAAAATAAATAAATATCCTTTTTACCAAATTACTGAAACTTTTCCACTCAGGATAAGAATAACTGAAATTGGTCAGTAAGAGGAGGAAGAAAGGAAAGAAGCAAGGGTGACTTAATTGCAAATGCTGGTATGTGGTTTCAGGGGACTGAGCCAAAGGCTTCACAAAAATGTGAAATTTAGATGTTGAATTTCAGATATGTTTTACATTTGGTTTTAACTCATTAACAGTTTTATAGTTCAGCCTTAGCCTGAGATAGTTCTTACGAATTTAACATCCCTCTGTGAAGCTATTTACTATCTAAATTACAGTTCAATTTTTCCTTTTTTTTTTTTTTAATTTCTGTTTTAATTTTTCCAGTGCGAAGATGATGGACAAATATTTTTAAGCCTTGATGATGGGATCACCAAATTCACTGATCTAATACAGCTTGTTGAGTTCTACCAACTAAACAAGGGAGTATTGCCCTGTAAACTCAAACACCACTGCATCCGTGTGGCCTGATGACCTCTGTTCAAGTCCATGTTGAAGACCAGCTTTGCTCAAAGACTGGAGTTGCAAAAGAAATATTATACAAGAAAGTTCACACTGGGACATTGGCAGACTTGTAGTTGTTCTTTTAAAAAATACATATGCACCTTGGAACTCAAAAAGGGATTATTTGAGCTGGTGCCAGCAGACTAATATTTTGCTGGTTTAGGTAACACCCAAGCATGATTGCTGCAGAATGTCCTGTGCACCCTCCCCCACCCCCAAAGTTGAGAAAGGGTTTGTAAAATCACTAGACAAAACTGGAAACTGTCTCTTGGCTGGTCACTTAACAGCATCAAGTCGGTGAAGCAAAATCATTGAAAAGAACTCTTGCCCTGGAATAATCTTGACAATTTAAAACTTAGTGTGTTTACTTTTTTAAATTGATCACTCACTATTTCCTGTGTTTGTTTTGCACTCCTCTTTTTGGACATTGCATATGGCCTGTATTGGGAGCTGATTCATCTTTTAAATTTACACAGGATCTGAGTATTAATCTAAATCCTGTGTGGCATTCAGCTGCTTCACTTGAACTAGGATTCAGATGTCTGATCTCTCTGCAGACTACAGGTTGCCATATGCTGATATTCTTGAAAGAAACATTATCAATGAAAATCTGAGAAAACAAGTGCCACACATATTCTTGAGAGGGATGGTTTTTGATAATAATAGCTGTAGCCTGTATGCAGGACATTAGTGCTAGATAGTTATGCAAAAGACTCATAATTCCATGCACAAATATTCTGAACCTATTTTAATCTGGATGGGTTTTCAGTCTACCCTCCAGCCTGCTAGACTCCTTTATTCTGCATATACCCTATGGGAAAATCCACTGTCAATAGCTAGAGTGAAGCTGAGTGATCATATTTGGAATCAAAGGGGAGGGGGGTGGCTCTGTGTTAATTTTGGTGTGAGAGAGAAGAGTCAGTTGTTTGTTATGACACAAATTCTGTATTTTTACTTTTAGCATTATTTCCTTAAATTTTCAGAATTTATCACAGAGCAGATAGAATGCTGCATAGTTTCTTAGCCATGTGAGGTCAGTACTGCACTCTAAGCACACTTGCTCCTTCTCTTTAAGCTTGCATTTTTTTATATTGAAAGCACAGTTTTCAACAAATTTTTAACCTTAGTTGCAAATTGTGGTTTGGTGCTTTCTACAGTTAGGGGACATGCTTGTGCAAATATAACAGTAAGTGTAATTAGTTCCAACTGAAAGAGGGGCTCTGCAGCACTCCTAATTGTGGCTAGGATGTTAGGCAGTGCTCCATTGGCATTGATATAGGTCTGTGTACTGGTGGTAATGTTAGAATGATGTTCAACCAGGTAAATGTGGGGAATGGCTTCAGCTGGAATTTACATTGTGTAAGCCAAAGCTTTCATTATGAGTCTGTGTTAAAAAAAAACTGTGGACATAATCTATCAATAACTGTCATATAGCTTTTTAGTTCAACAAAAGTAATATATGCAAGTACCACTAGTTAGGCAATAATGTACAATAGTACTGGCATTTAATAGTTTGAAACTTCTATTTTGAAGTTAGATTTTGAGCCATCCTGGCCATCCTGGGATTTATTATTGTCAATTTTGTCAATTTATACTTGGGGATATATGCACTAAAGCCTTTGTGCCAGTATTTGACAAATTAGTTTGATCTTGTTTCAGTCCTGGTTCACCATCAGACTATAATGCCTGGTTTAGATTCTCTATAATCTTCCACAAGGAGCATTCATGTAGGCATGGAACAAGTAATGTTTGACTCACACTGATAGATACAATTTCCTGGCTATAATTTGGATATAGGCCATAGAGAAGTGATACCTGTTGATATAATCATGCTAGACCACATACAGCTAATTCCACATAGCTGTATTTATGGGCTGTGCCACATGGTGAGTTTAGTACTATCTGAACCAGGGAAATATCTTGTTAATATGCAAGTTATCCCATATTTACATACAAATATTTTGTCTTTCTTTCTGGTCATATGTATTAAAATACTAGCATTAAAATAAAGTCACTGTCCATGACTGTGGACAGTCAAGTGTTTGTGTACTTTGCATGGTTTATAAAACGCACTAGGAATTTTCAGAATTAGTGTTTCAACTTAACTGTCTTCTCTCTGTCTCCACATATTGTATTGAATTATACGGTTAAATTATAGTGATTATCTCATCTAATTAATAGCCCATCTGAATTGAATTTAAAACATTCATAAAGTATTCAAATAGTCTTGAGAGTAGCTTAAGATAATATAATGAGCTTGAGTCATACATATGAGCTGAATTATCAATGGTATAGAAACACTGTATTTTAGTTTACGGAACATATTTTAGTAGTCTTTTCCCATGAAATGTCTATATGTATGATGAAGAAACTTGATCTTTTACTGCAACATTCTTGGTATTATTTGTACATATTAAATTGCTAATTGTTCTTTATTTGTCAATGTTCTTAAACATCGAAGTAACTTAACTTGAATTTCCAATTTCATTCTGCATTTTCTGTTCCACCTCTCATAGAAGTGACTTATATAAATTTGATATTCACATTCACTTTTTCATTAAGATCATTTAAAATTTTAGAAATATAAGTGTGTTTACATAGCTTAATTCCATTAATGCAATTCCCACTAATTGTTGCATATTTATAAAACATCCATCTTTATTTAATTTGAAAACAAAAATGTTGACTATCATGATCATGAATGTAGATTGCTAACTATTTTGTATATTCTTTCCCAACTTTAACCACATCAAAGTGGTAGCTGCATTACTTGAGCATATCATTATTGAGCCCCCTCTTTTCTTTTTCTTTTTCTTTTTCTTTTTTTTTTTTTTGCTGGAAATTAAAATTTGAAAACCTTATATATTTCCAGCAAATAAAGCTGGTTGGCAGCTTAGAAACCAAGGACTGAAGGACATTTGACTTGCTTTTTTGTTTGTTTATTTGTTTGTATTTAAATGACATGAATGTAAAGAGGGATGCTCAGGGTTGTTTCTGGAGCCTATTGAATTTTGCTTCTTTTGCCTGTAATTTTTATTTGCTGAATCAAATATGTCATGTAACAATCTTGGAAGATGTCGAGAAGGAAAATGCGAAACTATTTGGTAATTTTTTTAAAAAAAAAATCCTAGGTAAGTTATATTACAGGTGGTGTTTTTAAAAAGTACAGCTTTTTTATTTGTTGAAGTAATCTTGAAGAAACATGTGCCTCCATTTTTAGATGTTTTGTCTTATCTTTTCTGCACTAAGTACCTGACCATTTTAACAAATCAATGCACCTTTCCAGTGGCAAAACTTGTTTATTGTAAATTATATTGTCAAAAGGCAAGAATTTTAGTGACTGCAAAATGGAATAAAAGTGTTCAGGGAATGCAAAAGTATTAACTTAAGAGACAAAACCTCATGCTCGTTATGCATTGCTTCACAATGTAAATAGCTCTTTCTTTCTTTCCTTTGTTCTTTTTTTATTAGTGAACCTAATTGTAATCTTTCAGGTATTTTTGTACAAATGAGGGACTGATTCTGTTTCTTGTAACTAGAAATAAACATTCGTACAATTGTATTCATTTTATATCGCTGATTTTGTTTTCATTTTGCTGTTAGAGGGACTAGACATGTCAAGCTAACTACACTTTTAAAAACTTGAAAATTTGAAACCAAAGCTAGCAAACGTTACAGTACTTTATTCAGTATGATCTACTACTGTAAGATCTGATTATATTATGCTCAGTCATGTTCAGTGGTAAATTTCCAAATACCTGCATACATAACAAGCCCCTCTCCCTATCCATTCAAAAATGCAGGCAACTTTGTTGATTTGTTTCAGCAGGCCAGTCCTGGTAGGTTTAATTTCCACCAGGAATAATCTTTTATAAAGCAATAAGCATTTCCCATTCCAAAGTAAGCTTTCCCCCAAATACTTCAAATTAAAGCAAGAGTTACTCATACTAGTATCTTGTTGCTTGGAAAATCCATCCCCTCTGCCAGCTATTCTGAGACTACAGCTAAGCTCAAGAGGGACAGGAAAGTTTGACCTTTGAAGGAGTAGCAAATTATGTTGCTGTTTCTGCTAATCAGAACTCCATATGCAAGCCCTACTTCAACTTCATCAGAGTCCCAGATTCACACCAGTATCCCTGATATCTTCAAATTCAAAAGTGATGCATAAATTTAACAGATGCTCTTGAATTTGAAAAATAATCACTGTATTCAGATAGAAATGAAAGTGAAAAGGAGCCTGTGGTACAACTGTGGTCCAAAGGCAGTCTCTTGAGATCCACTGAACACTGTGCCTCAGCTCCTAGTGTTTGTGTTACTCATACAGTAACTACTTATAGTATGTATGGTAAATTATTTCTTTATGTGAACCTATTTAATTATTTATTTTAAAAATATTTATAGACTGCAGTTTTTATTCATAGTCTCTGTGATTCACATGCATGGATTGTTCTGCGCTTGTGCGCCAACAGCCAGAAGGTTCTAGAGCTGTATGCTTCTTGGGCAGAAGCCCCACCCCCTGCTCTGTGCACGTGACTCTGGCTTTTTATGGGGGAGGGTGGGGGTGGGTGGTGTTTAGGGATTTTAATCTGTATTTGTATTTTAATTTTTGTAAGCTGCACCAATTCTTTTTAACAGAGGGGCGGGGTATAAATAAATATTATTATTATTATTATTATTCCAGCTCTAAGCCCCAGTTTCCTTCTTTCTGCTGTAGTGGCATCATCAGTTAGAGATTTCTAGATGATTTCTTTTCCCCTTCATTTTTTCGTCTCTCTTCAAAAAAAAAATGCATTAGTTTCTTCTTCTTTGTTCTTTCCTCTCTCAGGGGCAGTACTTCAAAAAGTCTCTCACCTGTGGGGGCAAAATACCAGCATCAGACAGACTCTCTTCTTGCCTGTTTTGTCTGTGAGTCACACATTGTGTTCCAAGCCCATATAATGATGGAACAGACACCTGTCTCTGAGCCTACTGCCCAACCACCCTGTACTTTGATTTTGGCCCCATTCTCTTCAGGGCCTGCATCATCTTTGGGATCTTTGCACTAGGCCTCTACCCCTTCAATACCTGGAGGGTTGAAATAGACCATGATTCTTTGTATTGAAATGCACTCACCCCAACTTGGGATGAGACAGGGACAAATATAAGGAGAGAGGTTTAAAAAAGACAAGAGCAAACAGACTTGATCACCCCAGCTTGCTAATTCATCAATGCTCCCTGGAGTGCCCTTCTGAGGAATAGGCTTCCAGTGCTCCTTGTACCTTTTCCTGCTCCTCTATACTGGTTTTTAGGATCCAACACTAGCTTCTCCCTTCATACCATGACCCAGATGTTCAGATACTGGACACCAGGCAACTAAAATGGTGAAAGGTCTGGAAACCATGCCTTATGATGAGAGGCTTAGGGAGCTGGGTATGTTTAGCCTAGAAAAAAGACGGTTAAGAGGCGATATGATAGCCCTGTTTAAGTATTTGAAAGGGTGTCACATTTAGGATGGAGCAGGCTTTGTTTTCTGCTGCCCCAGAGACTGGAACATGGAGCAACAGAGATTCCACCTCAACATTAGGAGGAACTTTTTGACAGTAAGAGCTGTTTGGAAGTTCCTTGGAGGTCTTTAAACAGAGGCTGGATTGCCATCTGTCGGGGATGCTTTGATCAAGATTTCCTGCGTGGCAGGGGGTTGGACTGGATGACCCTCGTGGTCTCTTCCAACTCTACAATTCTATGATTCTATGATACTCTGAGGGTGAGATCCTGGACTCATCTTGTGACTTGGATCCAGGAGAGGTGTCAGAGGGAGTTCAAACCCTTCCTGAGGTGCGTTCTCTGAGACCACCCTCACTATGGCCTCAGTCCCCCTCTTCTTGTCAAATCCTTCTTTGTGTTCATCATGAATGCTCCCTAAGATTGGCCCACACCACCTCAGCACATCCATCACCACACCAGTTCCTCAGCCTACAACAATCGTCAGTCTGGATCTTCTTGGGCCCATTCCTGAGGCTCACATTATCCAGGCTAGGATTACCCAGCAGACTGGTATCCACTTTCTCCACCATATCAGCGTTCATGGACATTCTATGATTGTAGGGGCTGGCCTTATCTGCCCTACCCTGGCTATATAGACCAATTCCCTCCAGAGTAACCTCCACCTTGTCAATGGCTCCACCTCTACCATCTCAACCATCACCTGTTTCATAGACTCAGTCTTGATGGTTACCTTACAGGTTCCTCTTGGCATCCTGCCAAGACAGAGACTGCCACACCACTCCCATACCCACAACTATCTCATCCAGCATCTCAGCCTTTTCATTAATTGCTGATTTTGACTGCACCTTCTGCATTGGCCACAACCTCACCCTGCTCTCACCACTTTGCCTCAGCTCCTAGAACAAAAGCCATTGAGGGGGAGTACGATTCAGACTCTTCTTCCTTGGCAACCTCAGATACTTCCACCTCACCTAACACAATCAGAGTTCCCTCTCCCCTGCTGAGATCATCCAATCTTATGACAATCAGTTATCTAGGGACTTTTTCGGATGAGTCTTTTACGGTGCAAGCAGCCTCATCCCCGTTGTGAGGCTGCTGCGCTGCAGGGCGTCCCTTTCGGATGACGCTCTCCCCTACTGGTACTGTTGTGTTACCGCGGGGACACTGCAGCATTATATTCGGCGGTTTTCTAATCACGATCAACTTTCATGATTAGAAAACCGCCGAATATAACGCTGCAGTGTCCCCGCGGTAATACAACAGTACCAGCAGGTGAGAGCGTCATCCGAAAGGGACGCCCTGAAACGCAGCAGCCTCGCAATGCGACGAGGCTGCTTGCGCTGTAAAAGACGCATCCAAAAAAGTCCTAGAACAGCAAAGACCCTATCTGCTTCTATCATAGAACCTGTCTCTTTAAAAAGTGCAACCTCATCCATCTACTTCGGTTGTCCTTCCTGTGCTACCATCCCTGTTGGATGTTGCCAGGCAATCATGGAAGAGACCACTTTCAGTTCTACCTATTTCTAAAAGACTCAAGAATTTATATTGAAGGCATGAAGACTCCTGTACTTTTCTGTTCAAACACTTTCAGGCGAGCTCCATTAGTGTGGAAGCAGTCCAGGGCAAAGAAAGAGAAAATTCCATGTCACCTCAGTCAACAAGGAGGGACGTAAGTTAGATATCATCTGCAGCACTTGCATTCCATATTGCTAACTATCAAGCATGCTTTGGGACCTACCAATAAGCTGTCTGGGAAACCATAGCACCACTCCTGGATAAACAACCAGAAGGCCTTCAGAAACAAAGCCATTCCATGCAAGCAGAGGCCCACTGCCTAGCAGGATAACAAATGACATCTGCCCAACATGTTGCAGACTGTGAGGCAAAGACCATCACTTGTGCAGTAACATTCCAGCAACACACGTCTCCGCTCTTCTGTTCTCCCCCAGCAAACCAGAGCAAAGATTGAGGACATAGGGTTTGATATTGGCTTTTACAATTCATCAACAGACAAAAAACTAGATCATTGCCAGAAAATGCACACCACAGCTAGGAAATTTGGGATCACTACCGCTTCCAAATCTTCTACCCTATCCAGATTCAAACCCTACTGGCCTCATCCTCAACTACTTCCTAAGCTACAGTCTCTGAAATTGAGAACTCTACCAGTCATTTCAGTTGCCCTCTTCCTCTTATAAGGATCCAGTTAGAACTTCAATTTACTCAAGCAACATTGACTAATCAAAGCGTTTTATTGCAGAGGTAAAGAAGTGAATATGTCCAGAATTATTGGCAGCATGATTCACAGGAATAAATTGTAGGGTTTGAGGCACTCAAAATCCAGACCCTCTCCCAACATAAACAATGTCCTGATACCTACTAGGCATGACAGGAACCTGGCTGGATTTAGGTTAAGTGAGGCCTAGTTCAGACAGGCTTTCTGATATTCTGTCCCCCCCAAAGACAGACACACACCCCCATAGCCAACAAGAAGAAAACAAGTGTTACAATCCCAATCAGCCCGGCTTCTCTGGGAACCTCTTATGAAAGGCCCGAAGCAAACGAGGGCCCTTCATATGTTCATAGTCCCCCCACCACTCAGCATGTTCCAAAGGCAAGTGCTTCCAGCGTACAAAATACTGCAGTTGCCCGCGACGGAGCCAGGAATCCAGGATTTCACTAACTTTGAAATGTTCATGTTTGTCAATCATCAGGGGAGGGGGGGCCTCCATGGCAGGGCACCATGTACTCAAATGAGGAAAAGGTTTCAGAAGACTGGAATGAAACACAGGATGCATGTTACGATAGTTCGTAGGCAACTCCAGCTCGGTCGCCACAGGGTTAATTACCCTGGTGACTGTGAAAGGCCCCACATACTTGGGTCATAGAATCATAGAGCTGGAAGAGATTTCAAAGGCCATCCAGTCCAACCCGCTACCATGCAGGAATACACAATCAAATCATTCCCGACAGATGGCCATCCAGCCTCTGTTTAAAAACCTCCAAAGAAAGAGACTCCACCACACTATGAGGCAGTGTATCCCACTTCCAAACAGCTCTTACTGTCAGGAGGTTTTTCATAATGTTTAGGTGGAATCTCTTTTCCTGTAGTTGAGTCAATTGCTCTGTGCCCTAGTCTCTGGAGCAGCAGAAAACAAGCTTGTTCCATCCTCAGTATGACATCCCTTCAAATATTTAAACATGGCTATCCTCTCAATCTTCTCCAGACTAAACATGCCCAGCTCCCTAAGCCACTTCTCATAGGGTATGGCTTCCAGACCTCCCACCATCCTGGTCACCTCCTCTGGACACGTTCCAGCTTGTCAATATCTTTTGTGAATTGTGGTGCCCAGTACTGGACACAGTATTCCAGCTGAGGTCTGACCAAAGCAGAATAGAGTGGCACTATTTCTTCCCTTCATCTAGACACTATACTCCTATTAATGCAGCCTAGAATCGCATTGGCTTTTTTAAACTGCTGCATCACATGTTGACTCATGTTCAGCTTGTGACCCACTAAGACTCCTAGATTCCTTTCATATGTATTGCCATCAAGCCAGGTTTCACCCATCATATATCTGTGCATTTCATTTTTACTGCCTAAGTGTGGTATCCTACATTTCTCCCTGTTGAAATTCATTTTTTTTAAAATATTGGCCCAGCTTTCTAATCTGTCAGGGTCATTTTGGATTCTGATCCTGTCCTCTGGGGGATTAGCTACCCCTTCTAATTTGGTGTCATCTGCAAATGTGATAAGCATACCCTCTATTCCCTCATGCAAGTCATTAATTAAGATATTGAATAGCACTGGGCCCAGAGTCCCAGCATCTTTGAAGGTTGATGGCACTTCATAAACTTATTAGACAAATAGACCTGGTTACCCACCACATACTGAAGTGTAGGCACTCTCTTTTTGTCAGCTTGTTTTTTGTAAGCTGCTTTAGCAAAGTCCAGGGCAAACACAACCTTCAGCCATGCCTGCCTAATTCTCTCACTCCATTTCACCAGTGGCACTGGATCGACTTGGCTAGCTCCCTCCCATAGATCTCTTGAAAAAGAGAATGTCCCATGCTTTGATGCACAAAATTATTCTCTCTCTCTCTCTCTCTCTCTCTCTCTCTCTCTGGCTTTTCTTCACAAACGAAGATTCAGGAAGGACTCATCCCGCGCTTTCTGCAAGCGTGCTGATGACTGAAAAGGCCAATCCAAAATAAGTCCGGTTGCAGAAAGCACAGCAGAAGGTCTGCTTGGGTGATGTTTCTGGGTTGTGATTCTTTCTGCATTGCCATTTCTCTTCAAGACTTGTTCGGCGTGAGTTCTCAAATAAGGCTGCAGCATTGTGGATAGTGCGTCTCCATACCTCCCAATGTGAGGCCAGGGCGGACCATTGTTGGTGATCAATTTGGCCAAGCCTGAGATGTTGTTTCAGGGAGTCCTTGTATCGTTTTTTTGGAGCGCCCCTCTTATGCTGACCCATGGCGAGTTCACTGTAGAGTACTATTTTTGGGAGGCGATGGTCCTCCATCCTAGAAACGTGCCCTACGCAGTGCAGCTGTGTTCTCAATATCAAGGCCTCAATGCTGGTGATCCCTGCTTGCTCAAGGACAGCAACATTCATCACATAGTCAGTCCAGTGTATATTTAGGATTGTGTGTATACAGCGCTGATGAAAGCGTTTGAGGAGTCGTAGGTGGTGGCGATAGGTGACCCATGTTTCAGATCCATAAAGGAGAATAGACAGTAAAATGGCTCTATACACACTGATTTTTATGCTTCGCTTCAGGTGTTTATTACTCCAGACTCTTTTGTGAAGTCTTACCTTCAGCAAAGGGGAGTAGGTCCACCCAGTCATCCTGCTGGAAGTTCAAGCACTTCAGATACTGCTCAAGTACAGAGTTCAGTTTTTCAGTTTGTCCATGACTTTGGGGTTATGAGAGGAACTGAGGCCTAACTCTACTCCTAACAACTTGGTAAATGCCTTCCAAAACTGTGAAGTGAATTGCGACCCTCGATCGGACACAGTTTTGGTGGGGGCACCATGACATCTAAACATTTACAAATAGCTTGGCCAGCTGCTGTGCAGCGGGGACACTTTTACATACCACAAAATGAGCCTGCTTTGAGAACATTTGTTACCACCCATATAACCCTCTTTTTCTTACTTTCTGGCAAGTCAACTATGAAATTTATGCTAAGCACCTCTCAAGGGAGTAGGGAGGGTTTGTAGAAACCCCTGAGGCTTTCCCCCACCCCTTTTACCCATGGCACATGTGGGGCAACTCTTGACATAGTCCTCCAGGTCTTTCCTCAACTTGGGCCACCAGAACTGCCTCCTGATCAAATGCAGCATTTTTACATAGCCAAAATGGCCTGCCATCTTGGCATCATGACTGCTCTGCCACAGTTTCTGGATCCTTGGAACTTGACCCTGAGTGCTCTTTTGCACATGCCTCTGCCTATCTTGGGGCCTGTCTAAATGGTGAAAAAAAACCCTCATGGAATTTGCTGGGAATCCTACCAGTCTAAGCAGGATCCAGCGCCAAGCCACACTATTCGGAAGGAGGGGAGTCCATAAAGGCAAAAACAATGGGGTAAAAGCCTTTGCTGATTTCCCCATACCTTTACACAAACTGTGAGGCTGGTGTGCATTTTTGTTCTTTTGGACTATTGAACAATAAAGATGCAAAGGGAAGCACAAAGCCAATTGGCCAGGTGGGGGCAGGGCTCGCTAGGAGGGCAAGCGCATGCTGGCACCATTTTGGATTTTCACCTTAGCGATCAATCGCTAAAGCGATAAAAGAAGGATCAATATTTTCTCTTTTGCTTTGGAGAATCACTCTATTTTACCAGTGCACCTTGGGACAATTAAAAAAAAAATCTGGTGGCACTGAAGAACTAACATGAGTAAAGCACTCATGGAATGTGAGGCTTATGAGGGCTTCTGAGGCCAGAAAAACCCTTGGTGTGGTGGCTGCAGCTGTGAGAGGGTAGACGGGCCCTTGGCTTTTCTCATGATTGGCTGATTCCTTGGTTTCTTGACCTTTGGACTGCTAATTACTGTGCAGATTCTCTCCTCTCCCAGTGAATTACGATAGTGGCTTGGTTTCCAGACCTTTGATTCTTTAGATCACTTTTCTCTGGACACATTCCAGCTTGTTGATATCCTTCTTAAACTGTCTTAAACAGACTTAGATGATGGAATAGAAGGTGTGCTTTTCAAATTTACAGATGACACCAAATTAGGGAGGGGATAGCTAATATCCCAAATGACCTTGACAGATCAGAAAGCTGGGTCAAAAATAACAAAATGAATTTTAACAGGGATAAACATAAGATACTCCATCAAGAAAGGAAAAATGAAATGTACATATAGAAGACGAGCAACAGCTGGCTTGATAGCAGTACATTTGGAAAGGATCTAGGGGTCTTAGCAGATCACAAGCTAAATATGCATCATTGGTGTGATGAAGCAGCCTAAAATCCAATGCAATTCTGGGTTGCATCAACAGGAGTACAGTGGGCCCTTGGCATCCACTGGGGTTTGCTTCCAGTACTCCCTGTGGATATCAAAATCCGTGGATGCTCAAGTCCCATTACATATAATGGCATAGTAATATCCTTGGTGTCCTTTATATGTGTCATGCTCATCCATGGATTCTGGGTATTAGATTCCCCTGCCTGGGCCTCTCTGTCTCTGGACAGCAGCCAGCCTGCATTGTGGGTCTGGGAATGCTGTTCCTTGGGCAGATTCAAGAGGTAGCTGCTACTCCCTACAGCCCTCCCTACATGCCATTCTCATGCTGTAACGGTTTATCTGGTGTCTGTACTAGATTGGTTTCAGTTCCGGCTTTGCCTGTGTTACTGGTCTGTGTTTCCTTGCTTAATTAATTGAGTTAATGCGAATGTGTGTCTGGTACATCACAGTAAGCCAGAACTCACCAATTCTTCTTAATTTTTAATTCCTACCCGTGATGTCTGACGACACGGAGATTGGAACCCAGACGGAGAAAGATCTGGCCACAGGCAATGGCCAGGGAGCCGGCTTGCCAGAGGATGGTGCAGGTATGCTGGAGGAATTGCTGAGCCGAGCCCAACGGAGGGCTGGGAGGCTGACCCTTCCCCCCAACCTCATGGAGTTTGGTAGCCAGGCAAGCCCTGGGGATGGGCAGCCTACCCTTCTAACTGGCTCTGGCCGGAGGAGCAGGGTCGCAATGAGTGGAGATCCCTACGGTGGGATCGGCCCCTAGCTGAGGGGTTTCATGAACTTGGGGGAAGACCCCCCCCATGCTGAACTGGAGAAGGATGTACAGCAGCTGAAGCAACAAATGGAGGCCATGCAGACAAGCATCCTTGAGATCTTACAGAAACTGCCTCAGCAACCTGCAGCCCTGGGGGGGCAAACTCTCCAGGGACCCCAGCTGCCAGCTCCCCCAGGGGTGGGGTCCCGGCTCCCCCAGGTGGGGTCCCCACAGATCCTGATGGAGGTCCCATCCCGTAGGCTCCTGGTCCAGTACCCCTGCGGGGGCTGACCTAATTGAGCCACGGAAGAGGCCACATGGTCTCAAACTCTGGGACCTGAAGGCCACTTTTGATGGGGACGCCGCAAAGTTGCCATACTTCTTAACCCAGGTGATGGGATTCATGTCTCGCTGGGAGGAAGAATTCCAGACAGAGGCCGAAAAGGTGCAGTATGTTTCCAACCAGCTGGAGGGAGAAGCAGCACACTGGCTGGTGGGACTCTACAACATGGGGGCTCTGGAGTTGGGGAGCTTCCACGATTTCATGATGGCCCTCCGAGCGCAATTCGAAGACCTGCTGAGGATGAGGCATGCGCGCACGGAACTTCAATGACTGCGCCAAGGCTTGAAACCCATAGCTGAATACACTGCTGAATTCTGCCGCCTGGCCAGCCAGATCCCTGACTGGACCGAGGCCACTAAGGTGCAGTACTTCCAGGATGGTCTCAATGCAGACATCCTGGACTGGGCCTTGGTCCAAGGGAACCCAAAAATCCTCCTGGGGTGGGTGCAGCTGGCTGGGCAGGTGGAAACCCTGAGGCAGAGCGTGAAGCTGGACTGGCAGTGACAGGGACTAGGCAGGAAACCCAGTGTAGCCGCAGGGAAGAAAGCGGCACAATCAACTGGAAACACCCCAGGAGAGCCAGAGAGTGAGCAGCAGATGCGAAAGGGATTGTGCCTGCACTGCAGGAAAGGCAGCCACCGCATAGCCGAGTGCCCAGTGGGTCCTCGCTGGGGAGGGGAACCCCACCAGGGACCAAGCAGCAGAACTCTGTCGTTATGGTGCATTGGGAAGTGAGAGAATTACCGGCGGAGTATAAACAGTGGCAGTATGTGTTTGAAGAGAAAGAATGTGACATTCTACACACACCCCCACAGGCTGTTCAACTGTGCAATTGAAATAGTCTCAGAAGCGGCACTGCCCAAGCCCAAGATTTACTCCATGACCCTGGCGGAGATGGACACCCTCCAGGAGTTCATAGATAAAAACTTGGCCCGGGTGTTCATCAGACCTACGAACTCCCCCTTGGGGGGCTCGGTGTTGTTCAGATGCAAACACGATTCTTTTCTGTGTGTCTGCATAGATTACAGGTCCCTAAATGCCATCAGTGTGTCAAATCAATACCCCCCCAATGAAGGATACCCTGGCTCATTTAGCCAAAGGGAAGATATTCACCAAGTTGGACTTGTGGGAGGCCTATTACAGGGTGCGAATTAAAGAGGGGGATGACTGGAAAACTGCTTTCAATTGTCAGCTAGGGACATTTGAATTCCGTGTGATGTCATTTGGACTAAGCGGAGCCCCTGCAGTGTTCCAGAACTTAATCAATGATATGCTTAGAGAGTTTTTGTACAAAGGGGTACTAGTGTATCTGGATGATATGCTCATCTAGTCAGAGGACTATACATTCCATGTTAAGCTGGCGAAGAAACTGCTTAGTAAACTGGGGGAAAACCATTTGTATGCCAAAGTGTCGAAATGTGAATTCCACCAAAGCCACTTGGATTATTTGGGGTACCGCATCTCTAGCAGGGGGGTTGAAATGGACCCTGAGAAGGTCAAGGGGGTCCTTGCATGGGAGGCGCCCAAGACCAGGAAGCAGCTTCAAAGCTTCCTAGGGTCTGCTAACTTTTACCGGTCCTTCATCCCTGACTTTGCTGAGGTTGCCTTGCCCCTGACTGACCTGTTGAAAACCAAGTGTGTGTGTGTGTGTGTGTGTGTGTAAGAAATGAACTGGGAAGGGGAAGGAAGAGAAGCCTCCCCAAAAGATTGTGTGGTCTGACCAATGTCAAAGAGCATCTGACAAGCTGAAAAAGCTTTTCACCTCTGAGCCTATCCTTAAGCACCCTGAACCCGAGCAGCCTTTTGTGGTTCAAGTGGATGCCTCTGATGGGGGGTGTTGCTGCAGCGGGACGAGGGGGGAGGTCAGACCCTGTGCATATCTATCAAGGAAGTTCAATGAAACTGAACGAAATTGGCCAGTGTGGGAGAAAGAGGCGGGGGTGATCAAAGTAGCCTTGGAGACTTTGTGCCATCTGCTGGAAGGATCTTCCCAACCTTTTGAGGTTTGGACAGTTCACAAAATCTTGGAGGCTTTGAAAACCCTACACCGCTTGAACCCCAAACAAATTAGGTGGGCCAGTTTCTTTTACCGGTTCAACTTCACACTGAAGTTTCTCCTGGGGAAAAAGAATTTCTTGGCTGATGCTTTGCCCAGGCTCCCTCAACATGACAGTAAGTGGAAGGAAGTAATAGACACGTTTCCCCCCTCCCATTTGGGGTTGGCAGTTCTCACACGCAGTCAAGCCAAATGCCAGGAGGCCCTTGGCAGCCCCGCTTTGGGCCAGGAGCGAAACTTAACGGGAGGACTGACAGGCCGCCCTCAACAGGTACAACCCCAACTGGGCTGCCGGCCCCAACATCCCTAGAGCCTTCCCCCCCTCACCACAGAAGACATTGGGGTGGGTGGCGGGCTCAGATGGCGGCCGCTCTTTCCCATGACCTCTGGTACCTTTCTCACAAAGGGGAAGTAGTACTACGAGGGGGTTTGGCTTGGAAGGGAGAATGCATGTACGTCCCCGAGGCTATGAGGACTGCCATCCTTAAACAGTGCCATGATGTGAAAAGTGCAGGTCACTTTGGTATGTGAAAACATTGCAATTAACACGACGGCAATTCTGGTGGCCCAAAATGCAAAAGGAAGTGGAGAATTATGTAAAAGGGTGTCATACGTGTGCGGTGGCAAAAAGAGCCAGTGGAAAACCAAAAGGCCTGTTACTACCATTGCCTACCCCCACTAAACCTTGGGAGGTCATTAGTATGGACTTCATTGTTGAGTTCCAGAGAGTAAGAAAAAGACAGTTATTTGGATAGTAACTGTCCTGTTTTCCAAGCAAGCTCACTTTGTTGCTTGCAAGAAACTCCCGCCCTCCCCCCAGCTGGCCAAGTTATTTGTACAGCACATATACAGGCTACATGGAGTTCCCACCAAAATCATTTCAGATAGGGGTGCTCAATTCACCTCCCAGTTCTGGTAGGCGTTTACAAGGCTGTTGGGAACTGAGCTAGAGATGAGTAGCTCTCATCATCCACAAAGTGATGGCCAGACTGAATGTTTGAATCAATTTTTGGAACAGTACTTAAGGTGTTATGTCAACTTCCAGCAGTCTGATTGGGTTGATCTATTACACTTTGCAGAGGTGGCATACAACGCCATACACCAAAGTACGGGCTTGTCCCCCTTTAAATTTTTTTCAGGACAGGACTTTGACCCTCTGCCTTTGGGAGAGAGGGATCCCAGAGACCCGGTTCCTGTGACTCAATGGAGCACACAAATCAAAGATGCCTCGCCAAGAGTTGTGTCAGCCCTAGAGTACGCGAAGGCCCACTACAAAGAGCACACGGACAAGAAGCATGACCCTGCCCCGAGCTATGCTGTGGGAGACTTGATATATCTTTCCACTAAGTTCCTGAAGAGCCCACGGCCCTCAAAAAAGTTGGGGCCTAAATACATTGGACCTTTCCCTATTGTTAGGGAAAGCAACCCTGTGGCTTTCGAACTATCCTTGCCCAAATTGTATCGTAATGTCCATCCTGTGTTTCATTCTAGTTTGCTCAAGCCTGCGTGCCCTCCAGATCAACATCATCGAGTTCCTGATACGCCCTGCCCTATCATGGTGGACAATGATCAACATTTTGAAATCTCGGATGTGCTGGACTCTCAGGTTCACGGGGGGGGGTTGCAGTACCTGGTAAAATGGAAGCATTTGCCTATGGGTCATGCTGAATGGGTCAATGTTGAACACATCAAGGCTCCACACTTATTGAGGAAGTTCCATGCCCGCTTCCCTGATAAGCCTGGCTGAATGGAGGGGTGGTCCTGTGTTTTGCTTGGTATTTTCCTTTGTCTGCTGGTTTGGATTTGGGGAGGGGGGGTTTCTCTTTGAGGGGGCAGTATGTCATGCTCGTCCATGGATTCTGGGTATTAGAGTAGACTCAATGGAAGACCCTAACATGAGTTTGGTTTTAGGCCTGCCATGAGTTTGGTTCCCCTACCTGGGCCTCTGTCTCTGGATGGCAGCCAGCCCGCCTTGTGGGTCTGGGAATGCTATTCCTCGGGCATCTTCAAGGCCAGAGCACCTGGAGGTAGCTGCTACTCCTACAGCCCTTTCTACATACCATTCTCACGCTGTAACGGCTTATCTGGAGGCTGTACTAGATTGGTTTCAGTTCTGGTTTTGCCTATGTTACTGGTCTGCATTTCCTTGCTTAATAAATCTTATTGAGTTAATGTGAACGTGTGTCTGGTACATCACAATATGAAATGGTAAAATCAAAGTTTGCTTCTTGGAATTTTTCCCCCCTAAACTTTTCAAGCTGTGGATGGTGGAATCCATGGATGCCAAATCAATGGATACAGAGGGCTGACTGTATAGTGCCCAGACCAAGGGAAGTAGTAGTCCCATTCTCTTCTGCTTTAGTCAGACCTCACCTAGAATACTGTGTCCAGTTCTGAGCAACACAGTTCAAGAGGGATATTGACAAATTGGAATGTGTCCAGAGGACAACCAAAATGATCAAAAATCTGCAAACCAAGCCTTATTTGGAATGATTGAGGGAGCTGGGGATATTTAGCTTGGAGAAGATTGAGAGGTGACATGATAGCTATCTTCAAATATCTAAAGGAGTGTCGTGTAGAAGATGCAGGCAGCTTGCTTTCTGCTGCTCCAGAGACTAGAATATGAACCAATGGATTCAAACTACAAGAGTAGAGATTCCATCTAACCATTAGGAATATATTTTTTTTTTACTGTCAGAGCTGTTGAACAGTGGAATAGACTACCTTGGAGGATGGTGGATTCTCCATCTTCAGAGGTTTTTCAACAGAAGTTAAATAGGCATCTTTCAGGAGTGCTTCACTTCTGTAGTCCTCCATTGCAGGGAGTTGGACTATATGTCGTTACGGTTTCTTCCAACTCTTTAAGATTCTATGAATCATAAATTATCAATGGAATCAAGTTCTTCCCCCGTTCTTTTTTCCATAGCAGCCCAGGTGGCCCAAGTGCACATTATATTTACTGAGGTTTCAAGTGGAATTGGCACTGCAGAATTTATGTGTGTGCATGCTGTGGGCAGACATGGAAGGGCTGAATAAAGAAGACCCCCTCCCCAAAACACACATACCATCCTTTTGTTGTAGGTGCTATAAAATAGAGCAGGATGGTGGTAGCACATAAACAGAGCTGTTCTGCCTTTCAGGAGTTGGGACACCCTCTCACCAGTCTCAAAATGGTTCTTACCTGACATGCTTCAAAGGGATATTCACTGGGAATCTACACTGGAGAAGTGTGGCATTTCAAGGGGTGGGTCATACAGTACTTTTTTTTCTCTTTTCACATAATACATACCTACTTCCCTTTAATACAGCCATCATGTCTGCCATAATCAGCAGTATTTGTTCCTCACCAACTCTTTTTTCTCTCTTCTTCAAGCTTCCCAGCCCATCATCAATTTCATTTTTGTCTAACAGGAACCACTGGTTCACCACCCTTAGTTTAGTCACTTACGGCATAACATGTAGAAAAATTTAGTCTCTGAAAATACAAATCCAAACCAATATTTGATGCAAAGCATGGAGCACTTGTTTGGAAAGATGTGGCAATGTTTTTCTGCTCTCTTCTGTTGTGCTGCCACAGCATCATGGTGACATCATACCCCACCCCAACCTATATTTATAGTATATATATTCTAGCTCCCCTGGGGTGATTTCTCAGTGGCAGGCAATGAGATCAGCTCTCCAGAAATTATGAATATGAAATTAGATCTTTAAATACAACAAAGGACTCTCTGGAGAGGAAGAAAAGCCAAGCTTGTAGAGTTGTCAGACATCACTTTCCATTTCTTCATTTGTCATCCTGGCTGCTGGCAAGATGCAAATTACTCTCATCAGCTCTTCCCCCATGAAAGTGAGTAATAATGCTTTTGTCGTGCTGCCTTAATTTCTCTTACAGACTATTGTCTATATTTGCCCTTTGTGGTAAGTGGAATTTTGTTTTTACACCTGTACAATAAATATTATTGAATCTGAGATGCAAATGTGGGGGAGGAGTTTCTAAAGGCTATGGAAAGTTAATGATTGTTATATTTTTATGTGGTTTGGACATAGTAATACAGAAAGATTTCCTTGCTAATTGAACAGTTGTCTGTTTCTTAAAGACTGAGTTGTTTGCGGCTCAAGGTTTTCTGTGTGAGTCTATCCACTTCATCCACAAAGCCTGAAAGCTGCAAGGAAAAAGTAAGTAAAAATAAATGTTACCAGACTGGGGATCTAAGCACTATGAGTTAACCTTTGTTCCAGGTTCTCTTAAAAACACTGAGTCAGCATTTTAGAGCAACTGACTAGTTGAATGTTTGTTTGCTATGTTATTATATTAAATGTAAGCATGTATTAATATCCTGCTATTTTTAAAAATAATATGCATTTACAATTATAATTAGTTAGCTTTTAAAAATCAAATCACTAGAATGTTTTTATATATCCCTATATAATCTTGTATATGCCTACAGGAGTCCGAACACCAAATGCCTCTTACTTAAATGCTGCACTTGTGTAGGTGTGAGATACTATCTGAAAGCAGAAAAAGAAGAAAATAGATTGTTTTGAAGACTGATGACATTTCACCATTAAGAGGTTCCCTCCAAATGCCCCTTACAAGGGCTTCAACATTTCTGAGAGCAGCAAATAATAGAACAATAATCACTTGCCTTCCTTTTGCTAGCAACTATTTGGTTGCTTAGGAATTCTTAACACTTGCTGGCAAGCTCATGTGGACATGGTAAATTATTCAAACTTTTGCATAACTTTTGCAACAAGAAAAAAGCAAACAAGGCATTTATGCTTGGAGGTGTTCTTGCAAGGGGCAATGGTTGTCTTGTTGTCAGTGAAGGGCCAAGAACTGGTGTGGGCTTACAGAGCTGAGCAGTAGTCATCACTGTCACCTTCTGAGAAAGGAAGGGAGGAGGAGATCAAGGAAACTCCTTTTAGGGGTATACATGAATGGAGCCCTCTAAACCTGAGGATGTGCATTTCCACACATATGCCATCTACTTTGTAGAAATGTCACTAAAACAAGACACTGGGAAAAGGTAAGGGTAGAGTGAGATGAAGAGAGGAGGCAAAGCCTTTAGATCAAAGGTTTTCATTAGCCACAGGCTTCAGGTAGAGGCCTGGACTCTCACTTTCAAGGGGAGGGCCTGGCAGGCAGCATCTAGCCTTGGGGAAAAGGGAACAATGAGGCAGTCATGAGAAGCTTGCAGCAGGATGGCTGCTGCCAGTCTTACAGCTGGAAGCTTGGGTAGGCAAAGCAATTGCCAATCCCTGATTACTGCAATAATCAAAGGTAGGAACAGCAAAGAGAATGAAAAGGCAGGTGGTATTGCCATCATCAAAATAGGTTGTTGTGCATCTTTCTTGAGATCTTGCTACTGCAGCTTATGTTTTTTCTTATTTTGTAGCTCACTTTCAGTTTGTCTCTCTTGTGCTGGAATTTTCAAATAAATCATAGAATCATAGAATTGGACAAGACCAAAGGGGCCATCCAGTCCAACCCCCTGCCATTGGCACTCCTGATAGATGGTGTGACAGAGAAATTTACCCTGGTTGGTCCCAAAACTCCATCCTCTAGGAATCTAGCCACACACCCTGCCCTTGTTCCCCCAATTATTCCCTTTCTGGATTGGGTTATTGGGCCTCAGGATGACCTCTGAAATGTGGACTTGTGGATTGTTTGATGTGTGCCTTCTTTAGTTTTGGTATGTGTGCGGCCTGACTCCAATTCAGGTTTGACAGCCAGCCAGAGACAGGTTTAAAACAACAACAAGAAGAACAACACTGGGTTTATTAAATACATTAGGAAGATATAATAAACTCTAATAATCTATTCAGTGTCATAGGTTGTTCCCCCTCCATGTGACAAATCCAAAACTCTGTCTTTATACCTCCACAGCCTGTCAGCTTCAGAACCTGTCTGTCTGAAATCAAGCCCCTGTCATTAGATTAAAACCCTATTTTTTGCCTCTGCTTTTATGATACATTCTATCCCCCCCCTCTGCCGGAGCCCCCACTTCATATTTTCTCTGAACTGTGATTGGCTGCCTGGAAGCCAAGTCTGCCTGGTGCATTCTTCACATGCCCTTCCTTCAGAAGTTATCTCAACAGGTATCAGTAAAGAGTGATGAGATCTAGTGCTTTGAGATATACTATACAGTAATGTGTGTATGTGTGTGTGTATGAGGTCTATTAATAACAAGACTGATACAATAACCCATCTTTATTTATATGTATTACAATTCTAATGCATGTCCCCTTCAATATGCTCCCCGTTCAACACACAGATGCAATCTTGTTTTCCACTGATCGAAGGTGTGGATCAGTTTCTGACAGCTATTTCAACACATCTACCGTTTGCTTCTTTACTGCATCAATTGACTCAAAAACAGCAGGAGAGGGGGTTGAGGGAAGGGGGAAAGCAATCAAAAACAAGCACACACTCACACAAAGCTCACACCCGAGCAGGCATAAAGGTTGCTTCTTTGCAAAAGACTTCTTTTCAAAAGGCTGCTTCTTTGCAAAAGGCAAAAAAAAAGGGCTAGGCGCGGAGAAAAAAGGCAGCAAAAAGGCTGCTTCTTTGCAAAAAAGGGAGGGTGTTCAAGCTGGAGAGAAGGCTGCAAAAAGGTTGCTTCAAGCCGGAGAGGGGGCTGAGGGAGGGGGGAAAGCAATGGAGAGGGGGAAATGCACACACTCACACAAAGCTCATACCCGAGCAGGCACAGGCACACAGGCAAAGACAATAACTAAGTTTAAAGGCAATCAGAAATTAAATAAATTATATTAAAGTTAAAGGCAATAAGAACTTAAATGCAATCAAAGAACAAGCAACACACACACACACATACTGCTGGGGTATCCAATCACACCATCCACATGCATGCACAGCCCAGCCCCCACTTAGCTCTCCCTCCTCAGAAGTCAGCTCAGAAAGTTGCTGTCTCCCTCAACATTGCAAAGGAAAGAGGAGGAGGTCAGGGCGGCAAGGAGCTAAGTAAACTCGGCTAAGCTCTGCCCCTGCCTCCTCCCAGCCATGGTGATGGCCAATCCTGTCTCTTCCATGGCATCATTAAAACACCTCCTCCGGTTCAACCATTCTTGCTGATTGGGGGAGGGGGTGGCTGGTTCCTTTAAGTACTGATACTTTAGGGAAAATAATAAAGTTGCATGGTGCCAAATCTGGCAAATATGGAAGATGTTCAAGTGTAGTAATGCATTTATCAGCCAAAAACTGCTTCACAGAAAGTGTTATGTGAGCAGGCAATTTTAGAATCATAAAATCATTTTAGAATCATAAAATCAAGGGCCATCCAGTCCAATCCCCTGCCATGCAGGAACACACAAGCAAATCATTCCCAACAGATGGCCATCCAGCCTCTGTTTAAAAATCTCCAAAGAAGGAGACTCTGTCACATTCCCAGGCAGTGTATTCCACTTCTGAACAGCTCTTACTGTCAGGCAGTTCTTCCTAATGTTTAAGTGGCATCTCTTTTCCTGTAGTTTGAACCCATTGCTCCGTGTCCTAGTCTCTGGAGCAGCAGAAAACAAGCTTGCTCCATCCTCAGCATGACATCCCTTCAAATATTTAAAGATAGCTATCATGTCACTTCTCAACCTTCTCTTCTCCAGACTAAACATGCCCAGCTCCCTAAGCTGATCCTCATAGGGCATGGCTTCCAGACCTCCCACCATTCTGGTCACCCTCCTCTGGACATGTTCCAGCTTCTCAATATCCTTCCTGAATTGTGGTGCCCAGAACTGGATGCAGTACTCCAGGTGATGAAGAATTCTTGATGAAGAATGAAACCATTTTCCCATAGTTCTGGCTTTTTTTCCCCCTGACTCTCTCTCAGCTTTGTCAAAACTTGCTTATAATAATGCTGGTTCACTGTTCTGCCTTCTGGGACCCATTCTGCCAAAATTACACCCTTGATGTAAAAACAAACAAACAAACAAACAAACAATGAGCATGGCTTTGGATGTGTACTTGCTTTGACATGCTTTTCTCATTCTTGGTGATGATGGTGTTTTCCAGTGCATTGACTGTCGTTTTGTCTCAGGATAATACTGGAAGATCCAGTATTTCATCACAATTTTTTTTCCCCAAAATGTTTGGGTCTGCCTTAAGTTGCTGTAGAATGTCAGCGCGAATTTCCTTGTGACACTCTTTTTGCTCTGGTGTGAGAACCCTAGGGACCATCTTGGCACAAACTTTTCTCATATTGAGATCCTCATGAAAAATCTTCCATGCAGTGTCTTTGTCAATGTTCACAGCTTCAGCTATCATTTGGACACTGAGTTAGCGGTCTCCTCGAACAATCTGGCTGTTCGCCCCCCCCCTCCCAAGTTCTTCGGTTCTTGAAGTAGAAGGCCATCCTTCATCGTCTTCCACATTCTCACATCCTTCTCTGAATCTTTTGTGCCACTCAAACACATGTGCATGAGACATGCAGTCTTCCCTGTAGGCCGCAGTAAGAATTTGAAAAGATTCTTTTGGTGTTTTGTTCAATTTTACTAAAAACTTCAAATTGACACATTGCTTGACTTTTAAACTTAGCATTTTTCTGGCACACAACAGACAACACAGCTGCTTAAATGATGACTGATAATTAACTGAACAGGAGTCTCTGCCAAGCACTCCCTTAGCTGGGACAAGAGTCCCCCTGGCTGTTGTCTCTCTGTTCTTCTCTTAGTTCTCTCTTTGCCTCATGGTCCCTGAGACATCATTTATAACATCTCAAAGCTCCCTCCAGCATCTCAAAGCTCCTCCAGGTGGTCATTTTCATTGGTCAGCTGTCTCCTGAAGGTGACCCCCATAAAAGGAGAAACTTTACTCTCAACACCTAGTTAACCCTTTGTTTATCTGCTTGGCTGTGCTTCCCAGATAATGGGAGAGCCCATTATCACAGTTTCTTATCCCACCTCCCAAAGTAAACAAGAAGAGAAAATGCTCTCATTTCACCTTGAACTGGGAACAGCTTCTTTAGTTAAGATTTGTCTCTTAATTTCTAAACATTAATATGTTTTTGTGTGTGTTTGAATTATTAGCTGTAAGCAACTATGGTTGGTACTTAATGTATGACACTTAGTGACATCACTGGGGTTGTCTCTGGATCTCAGATTTTGGCCTGGAAATCTCAGGGCTTTTGGTGATCCTGAACTAGCAACCCTATTTCTGCAACCTTTGGGCATGAAGTGGGCAACTTTCCAAAGAATTCAGTATTATTCTTTTCAATAATGACCGTGAAATGGGAATCTGCATCACTATAGATCAGAAGAATGAGTCAGAATTCAAAATGCAGTCCCTTCCAGCTGTATCATTCCATAAATAAGACATCTCCCTCCCAGATTCTCTCTGGCTTTTCTTCACAAACGAAGATTCAGGAAGGACTCATCCTGCGCTTTCTGCAAGCGTGCTGGTGACTAAAAAGGCCAATCCAAGATAAACAAGTCCGGTTGCAGAAAGCACAGCAGAAGGTCTCCTTGGGTGATGTTTCCGGGTTGTGATTCTTTCTGCGTTGTCATTTCTCTTCAAGACTTGTTCAGCATGACTTCTCAAATAAGGCTGCAGCATTGTGGATAGTACATCTCCATGCCTCCCAATGTGAGGCCAGGGCGGACCATTGTTGGTGATCAATTTGGCCAAGCCTGAGATGTTGTTTCAGGGAGTCCTTGTATCGCTTTTTTGGAATGCCTCTCTTATGCTGACCCGTGGCGAGTTCACCGTAGAGTACTAATTTTGGGAGGCGATGGTCCTCCATCCTAGAAATGTGCCCTGCCCAGTGCAGCTGTGTTCTCAATATCATGGCCTCAGTGCTGGTGATCCCACCACAGCAATAACATGACAGATGGACTAATCTTTCTGGGAACAACTTGCACCAGGAAGTCTCAGCAAGCCCTGATGCTGCTGCTGCTAATGCTATAACTGCTGAAGGGTATCACCACATGCATGACACTGTTTTTTTTCTTTGCAGGTACTCTGGAACAACTGGGTGTTGTTTGTCTGGTTTTTGATAGTTAACATTGGATAGTAAGGAAGGTGAGTGAAGTACATTCTGATCCTGCTGAAGCTCTCTGTTCAATTGAATATGGCATTTCATGGGATTATGGCACTTCATAAGGAAGTTTCTAGCAAGCCATCTACAGTATATAGTACAAGAATGTAGTTCTATGACTTAAGTATTAGCTTTTCTTTCAAGAAGTCTGCATGATTGCTATTTTTTAAGGAGGAACACAATTATCATGCAGCCTTTTGAAACTTTCTTGCCATCACTTCTATAAATTTATAGTACAGTATATCACACATCTAGTAACATCTGTCACTAATTTATTCCTGAAATATTATTTGAAAAATTAAATGTTAAGCATTAGTATTATTTCCCCCATATTTTTCAACCTGCCACATTGGTTTGACTGTGCTATGTTTCTGTATTTAAGTTTTTTCTCCTGACATAATCCAGTGCTATTTTGGTATTCCTTCCTTCCTCTTAGGATATGTATATTGAATGCCGGCATTGATCCACAGTGTCTTCTTCCTTTCTAACACCTAAGAAAAAAAGCTCATTAAATAATTTAGCAAAGTTTCTTTTATCATGTTTATTAGAAATTACAATATGTACTCATTTGGGACTTGTATGATTTTTGTCACGTTAGATTCCTTTCATAAGTCTGACTGTTCCTATGTATGTTTTCTGACTGCATTACAAGTGCTTACTGTTAAAAAATGTAACTGTACCACCTTGGAAAAAGAATATGGTAAACATTCCTCTTCTAAGAGAAACTCCAGATGTGAATACAACTGGGAATTTTCCAGATGTTTACCATGATGGTGTCAGGATTCATAAATTACTTCGCCAGCAATGCTGCCCTATTTCGACTCAGACACCACTTGATTACATGAGCAACCATCATGCTATGGTCCCAGTCTTTGCAACAGGAAGCAGGAGGAATAGATTAGCAAATCAGTTCAAATGGACCCAAAATGAATTCTTCTGTTTGTTTTGCTCTGTCCTGATTCCCTGAATCTTGCCAAGTATGTTAACCAGGTCTCTTGCCTACTGAGAGGTCTAGAGCTTCCTGACTGAGAACTAGGCATGATGAGAACTGAGAATTAGGCATCACTAGCATGATGAGAACTAGGCATGATGAGAACTGAGAACTAGGTATCACTAGCATGATGAACAGAAATTGTAGGCATTCAGCTCCTAGCATAATTATATGTGGCCCCTCTTTTTTGTTCCCACTTGATCAGCGATTGCCTATATTCACTTTGAACTGAAGTTGCAAATTAGGTGCTAGTAAAGAATCATTGGACTCCTTCAGATGGGGCAAAAGTGTGAGGAGGTTGCAGCATTTGTTGCTGTAGTCCTCAAGATTTTTGAAAAAATATCCAAATGACATTTTTGTTGGCAATTTCTGGCACCAGCTGCAATATTTTATTCCCACACTTGAGCAATTGTTGTCTTTGTTACATGCCTTCAAGTAGACTCCGATTTATGGTGACCCTATCATAGGGTTTTCTTGGCAAGATTTATTCAGAGGATATTTGCCACTGCCCTCCTCTGAGGCTGAGAGAATGTGACTTACCCATGATCACTCAGTGGGTTTCCTATGATTGAGTAGGGATTCAAACTCTGATGGATGAGTACGTCTCTCAGAGTCCTAGTCCAACACTGAAACTTCAGTACCATCTCCAGTCTTTCCATTTATAGACAAACATATGCAATACAGACAATGGAGGAAGTATAATTTAGATATTTTTCAGAATGGTTTACCTATAATGCCGAATGCACTTAAAAGTAAACTCCAAGACAGCACATGTGTGACTACACCTGCACCAGGTTAATAGTTCTTTTAAGTAGCTATACAGCAGAGATAGTCTCCCACATTCTATTACATCCTTTGATGAATTGCAATCTATAGGCCTCGTTCCTCAACTTTACAGGGATCTTGTTGAATTATCATACAATGTTGGTGGGGAAATGAATTGACTCTAAAATTTACCAACATGCAAGCCCTGTGTGTGCCCTGGTTTCCTCTACCAGTTTCTGTTGACTATAGGTGTGCTCAACTAAGCACTTGCAAGCCTTAAACAAGATACTGGGCACCATCAGTATGCTGATGACACTGAGCACTATATCTCCTTGTCATGGGTATCAGTAGGGACTATACAGACACTGGAGCAATGGCTGGATGCTTCAAAGTGCTGGATGTGAGCCAATAAACTAAAGCTGAATGCTGACCAAATGGGGCTCTAAGGATTGATAGTTCATAGATATAGGAATTGGGTGCGGTAATCAGTCTTTCCTGAACAGAGTGCATTCTTTGAAGGAGATGGTGTGTGGTTCTGGAGTACTCCTGAATCCATCAATATAAGGTCAAGAATGGTAGGAATATTGGGCAAATTCTTACAAGTTGAAGAAGATGACTTAGATAAATAGATATGGTTTGTCAAGTGAATTCTACTACTGCATCAAAGAGGAAGGTGTCAAGGGATGTTGCGGTGCAATGTACAATAAGAAATGTAAAAGATAAGATTCTAGAAGAACACAATAAACCACCACTGGAGAGTCAAGGAAGACACTTAATTCTGTTGTAAGAAATGCCAATAAGAGTTTTAAGGAAATGTAAAGATTATGTAAAGATTATTCTTGCAAAAAAGTTAGTAACCTGTGGCTAGATAATGCAACTGTTAGGTGGATTTGTAATTGGTTGACTGACGGAAACCAAAGGTTAGTCACCAATGGCTCCTCTTCATCCTGGAGAGAAGTGACTAGTGGGGTGCCACAGGGTTCTGTCCTGGGCCCAGTAGTATTCAACATCTTTATCAATGACTTGGATGAGCGAATAGAGGGCATGCTTATCAAGTTTTCAGATGACGCCAAATTAGGAGGGGTAGCTAATACCCCAGGAGGACAGGATCAGAATACAAAATGACCTCAACAGATTAGAAAGCTGGGCCAATATTAACAAAATGAATTTCAACAGGGAGAAATGTAGGATACCACACTTAGGCAGTAAAAATGAAATGCATAGATATAGGATGGGTGACGCCTGGCTTGATAGCAGTACATGCGAAAGGGATCTAGGAGTTTTAGTGGATCACAAGCTGAACACGAGTCAGCAGTGTGATGCAGTGGCTAAAAAAGCCAATGTGATTTTCGGCTGCATCAATAGGAGTATAGTGTCTAGATCAAGGGAAGTAATAGTGCCACTCTGTTCTGCTTTGGTCAGCCCTCACCTGGAATACTGTGTCCAGTTCTGGGCACCACAATTCAGGAATGATATGGAGAAGCTGGAACATGCCCAGAGGAGGGTGATCATGATGGTGGGAGGTCTGGAAGCCATGCTCTATGAGGAGTGGCTTAGGGGGCTGGGCATGTTTAACCTGGAGAAGAGAAAGTTGAGAGGTGACATGATAGCCATGTTTAAATATTTGAAGGGATGTCATACTGAAGATGGGGCAAACTTGTTTTCTGCTGCTCTAGAGACTAGGACACTGATCAATGGGTTCAAACTACAGGAAAAGAGATTCCACCTAAACATTAGGAAGACCTTCCTGACAGTAAGAGCTGTTTGGAAGTGGAATACACTGCCTTGGAGTGTGGTGGAGTCTCCTTCTTTGGAGGTTTTTAAACAGAGGCTGGATTTGATTGTGTATGCCCTTCAACTGGCAGAAGAGACAATTTCTGTGCCTCCATTTCTTTCAGCTTCCTCCCCAGAGCCTCATAATCTACACATCAGACCCTTTTGCTAGACTGAGGGATCTTGTGAAGGTGGCTCTGTGTATCCACCATGTTAGAGAAGTCTTCCAGGGAAAATATATACAGTACTTAGAACAGGTGATATACAGGGACATAGTGCTTTGCAGTCTCATCCTTTCAATTTATTAAAATAGCTTGCATTTTATCATATAAACAACTAAAAAAGAAACACAAAAAAGTTAAACATACAAATACCACACAACTAACTGAACATACAAATACCACACAACTAACTGAACATACAAATACCACACAACTATTTTTTTAAAAGGGTGGTTGTGAGATAAATGATCACACAGATAAGTAATGCATGTCATAATCCAATGTGACAAGGTGAGAGCATTTTCAGCTTTCAAAATAAAAATGTACTAAAAAAACAGAACAAAAGCAAAAACTACAACAAACCCATGAATTGAGAGGTTGCTAGGTAGGCTAATGTTAATTAAAAAAACCACACCTCTAGCTACCCACAAAGGGTTGATGACATCTTTGAGAATAACTGAATTGCGCTATCTGCATATGTCTTCTACAACAGGATTGTACACAGTTAAAATTAGTGAAAGCTTGCTTGACTCCATTTGATTCAGTTTATACATTGTGGCAGCATGTGTGTGTTTTAAAAAAACTATAACAGAATTTAAATTCAACTAGGGTGAAAGCCCTGATTAAATGTAAGCTTGTAATATGTATTTAAAAAGAGGATCAGCATAAAGCTGCACAATGCTAAAAATAACAGAATCATTTTGCAGAACAGGTACCACCAGGCAGGTTAATGTTCATGTACATGTTATGGAGGCCTGTCAACCCATAGTTTCCTTTCTGAAGAGGAAAGAAAAGCCTTCTCTTTTCTGTCTTGTTATGCTGTTTCCCCCCTTCAACTAATACAGCAAATGGGCATGGTTAAGACATACTCTCCAATATGTCATAAATGAAAACCAGAACACATGTGGTGAAGCAACATCAGAATTTGTTGCAGCAGTTTGCTTTTGCCTAAGCCTACTGGGAAGGACAAGATTCTGCCTCCTACTATCCTCTCCTCCCTGATGAGTTAATTGAGTGCTAATTAGTTCTGCATTTGGAACAGAATTTCCAGCAACTGAAGTAATTTGAGGACAAAAAGGGGGAAAGGAGGTAGAGTGGAGAGAAAACTAAGTAGGTGGGACAACAGAGGATTAATCAGGACTGTCCCTGCCAAATCAAGACAGTTAGAGGCTATGTTCATCCCTAGGCCTCACTGCTGATACAGATTCTGCATCCACGGATTCCACCATCCACACCTTGAAAATATTTAAACAGAAATTCCAAAAACAAACTGTGCTGTTGCCATTATATAAGGGACACTGTTTTACTTGAGCACCATAGATTTTGGTATCCATGGGGGAGTGGGGTCCTAGAACCAAACCCCAGTGGATACCAAGGGCCCACTGTAGTCCCAAGCTGCCAACTACCAATTTTTGAGAGTTGTGCCAGTGTTTTTATACAGACTTTGGGAGTAATCTGTTACAAGTTACAAATTTACTTTCAAGGTGTAACTTATTACTTTATGGAGAGTGAGAATTAGGTTCTCAAAAGTAATTTAATGACTGGGAACACTGCTGTATAATGAAGACATTTGCTCATTATTGTTTCTTGTTGCTTTTTGGGCATGAATATTTTGGGAGCGTTTTGAGGTGATTTTTCCATTCTAGTTTACCATTTATAACATTTTAGAGGGATTTTTGGCTTTTTAAAAAAGAAATGAAAAACTAAAAAAAAGCCAAAGATTGAATAGAAATGGATCAATGATTAATGGTAACAATTTCTTTTAAAAATTATCTTCCAAGCTTTGCTATACAGATGATGATGTTGTTAGTTCTAAAATCCCTCCATATTTTTGTTTTAGAGGTCTATTAATCACCTCAGATATCAGCATTCACTCCATTATTGATGACCAAAATGTGGCCAAACCTATGATTTTTTAAAAGAAACAGGCTGCTTACTGCATTTTTTAGAAATATTTTACCATAATAATTGTGCTCTCAGCTTCTCTGTGTATGTGTGTACCTTCAAGTCGCCTGTCGACTTATGGTGACCCCATGAATTTCATAGGGTTTTCTTAGGCAAGGAATACTCAGAGGTAATTTTGCCAGTTCCTTCTTCTGAAATATAGCCTACAGCACCTAGTATTTGTTGGTGGTCTCTTATCCAAGTACTAACCAGGGCTGACCCTGCTTAACTTCAAAGTTCAGGTGGGATCTGGTGCCTAAACTACTGTTTTAGATACTGGAACTTGCTCCTACTCTAAACATAGATAACAAGTGCCTACACATAAATTAACCTGAACCTAATCCAGGGACCCACACTTAGAATCATAGAATCATAGAATTGCAGAGTTGGAAGAGACCACGATCAAAGCATCCCCGACAGATGGCCATCCAGCCTCTGTTTAAAGACCTCCAAGGAAGGAGACCCCACCACGCTCCGAGGGAGTGCATTCCACTGCCAAACAGCTCTTACTGTCAAAAAGTTCCTCCTCATGTTGAGGTGGAATCTCTGTTCCTGGAGCTTGCATCCATTGCTCTGTGTTCTAGTGTCTGGAGCAGCAGAAAACAAGCTTGCTCCATCCTCAGTGTGACACCCCTTCAAATACTTAAACAGGGCTATCATATCGCCTCTAAACCGTCTTTTTTCCAGGCTAAACATACCCACCTCCCTAAGTCTCTCCTTATAAGGCATCGTTTCCACTTGAAGTGGAACATCCCAGAAGACATGGTGTTAGGGCTGTAAATCATTTGATATCTTGGAAAGGAAATGTGATTTAGCATTTTCAAGAGCTACACATCTCCCTCCAACTAAAAACACTGAGAATCTTGTATGGAAATTACATCTTTGTAAGTGGACTTACATATGTGGGAACTAGAATTGGACAGTTTTGTTAACATCTGTATCCAGTAGAGGGCTGCTGTTTTGTTACTACGCAGCAGAGCCGGCAAAGTGACTGTTGTGCAATGGGACCAATGCACACTGATCCTGTTTTGCATTGGGCACCAAAGCGGATTGGACAACAATGCACATCAGGCACTCTTACTGTTGTCTTGACAGGCATCTTTACAATTCACTGAGCAGCAATGCTACTTAATTAAGAGTTCGTCTACACTGGCTGAGAAACCTGGGGGAAGCCCAGAGTATTCTGTCCCTGGAGCTGCCCCAAATTCCCCCTCTTACCGGAGCACCCCATGCTGAGAACAGGGAGCTGTCCTCACACGTGTCCTGCTGTATCACCTGGCACCTGGGCTGCTGCTGTTACATGTAGTGATCCCTGAGGCCAGAAACGATGATCCCTGCTTTGTGACCTCAGAGGATGTGACACATTCTAGCTGTGGTGCTGTCATCAGTCAATACAGCAGGACATATGTGAGGACAGCTGCCCATTCTCAGCATGGAGTGTCCTGGATTTTCCTGTAAGGGATGGAATAAATTGGGAATTTTAAAAATGTGTTTTAAGGGGAGGTTAAACTGTTTTGGGGACTAAACTGGCTGATCATCCTGAGGATAGTTTAGTCCAGATTTGGGGTTTTGACTCAGCGTTGTTTGAGGATGCCTCCAAAATGTTATATTAGGCTTGTGTAGTCCCTAAGTGTACATAAAGTTACATTAAGTAAAAGATGATATAGGATTCCAGTGCATAACTTAAAAAGACAGATTTAAAAAGCAGAAATAAAAAGAATATTCAAATCTGAGGATATACATTAAAGCAGCACAGAGAAAAAAGTTATTAAAGCCACACAGTGAAAACAGCTTAAATGATTTACAGGACTTAAAAGGTATTTGCCTAGTGCCCTTCAAAATAAACAGTCCAGCTTCTTCACCAGCACAGTGCATGAAACAGACTTCTCTAACTTCTCTACAGTTTAGTGGCTGCTACAGAAATGGTATACTCAAGAGAAGTCACCAGCCAAACCTCAGCATGCAGGTCACTTGAAGCAAGAGCTGAAATGGCAACTTTAGGGCTTGACCAGGTTTTGGAAGAAAGGGCTTTAAGAAGGCGCTGCACTGTTTCAGGCATAATTTTTTGAACTGCAAATCCCAGGGATGTATGGATGTTGCTATGGCAGTTAAAGTGGGATCACAGCACTATAACTGTATAGTGTGAAACCTCCCCAACCTTGCTTAAAACCTTGTCTTTGGCCACCCTCCAGATAATCCAGGGCTGCAACTTCCAACTTCTCCAGATTAGCCAACATTAGAGGGGTGATAGGAATTGCAGTCCATGCCTATCTGGAAAGCCAAGTGGCCTGTCTTATGAAAACTACATATGCAAACCTTCCTCCTCCTCCTGCTGACTGCCCTTCTCGCTGTACTGATGTGTCCACATAGGGCCCTGACATTCAGGCAGAGAGCCCCCCCCCCAGCCCTGGGTTCTGCTGCACTCACTATGAGGGTAGCTGGAGGGCCAGCCCATTCAGCTGCTGAAGACACTGTTCTTGCTGAGGCAGCTCAGGTAGAGGGGGGGGGGTTGCAGAAGGCAAGCTCAAGGCAGCGGTGGGAGATGAAGCTCGAGTGACCCATGTTGACATCCACCAATCCCTGCGATGAGTTGTGGCTTATGTTAAAAGCTGCCTGCCACACAAGGAACTCAAAGTTGTGGCCCAGGAGCCAGGCCAGAGGCACCAAAAGCAGTGCTCTGGAGGGCCTGGTGGATTAGGCAGGTGCCAGGTTACGATGGGGGCCCCTGCAATCTAAAAGAATGTGAGTCAAGTCCCCAAATTCTATTTTCAGTACCACTGTGTCCTTTGCACTATTCTTTACTTCCTCTCCATAGTTTTCTTAGCCTCATGATAACTTATGCATGGATCTTGCAGACCAAAGAAACTTTTGCGGCAAGCACTGATAAACATAATAAGTAGACCTTGAAGTAATTGCTTCAATTATTATCAGCTGTTTGCCTGTACAACACAGATGAAAGACAAGCTGACTATAGCAGCAGAGAAAATAAATCCACAATACATTTCAATTGTTTGTTTGAATGATCATTATAGCATCTGATACCTATTTCTTGGGATTTATTCGTTTTCTGTTTGTAGTTGTTCAACATGTATTTGAATTGGTTTATGAAAGGGAAGCAATTATTATTATTAATTATCATAAAGCTTATGTCACATATATCTCCAGATGAATCATCCTGTGCACACAGATAGGCCGTTGATTGATGTGCTACCAACAAAGCTTGCAGAGGTGTATTTCCTACATACACAAATAGAACTCTGTCAGTGTGGTATAATAATTCTGTTAAACATGTACGCCAGTAATTGTGGGTTATATGTGTAAATAAAATTTGTTTTCAAGCCTCCCATGGTAATGAAAGGCTATTGATATATTGAGGATGGATACTTTGTTTAGCTGAAAGCAATTTTTCAGCTGTGTAAGTTTTGCTTTGGTGTTAGGCATAGTGCTTGTGATATTTGTGATGAATGGATGGAGGCAGGAGGAGAGAATGACGTGCACAATGTTAAAATGCAAAGCACTCTCCCCTGATTGGTTCATAGGAAGTGGCTTGTCTAATATAAATGGGCATCCTCTTCTTTATATTTGTCACAAAGAAAGCAGACGGTTGAAAGACAAAGGCAGCAAACTCTCACCAACAGTAAGTAGAAGTCGTGACTTTTAAAGATTAATGATATAGAAATTTCATCTAAATGCAACAGTTTGTCTTACACTAGTATAGAGATTTACTAAAATAGTCAGCAGGTAGCAATGTTTCTGTGAGAGGCACACTATTAGTATTTCATTTCTGCTGATTTGTGAGCTATTTGATGTTTATAATAAAATAATGTTTGGTTTTAATTCAGCAAAATGAAATAATACATTACAGGAAATGCTGTTTCAGCAGAGAAATGTAGCTTCAATACATTATTTTGGAAAGCAAAAATATAAATTCAGGACATGAGCATGCAATGTTTCAGCTCTCTAAAAGCAGACTGTGGATCTGACTTCAGCTGTACTTGGATGCTTAAGAAAGTGGTTAAATAGCTGTTTAATTCTTGGTTATGTGTTACTAAATAATGAACTGTATTTTTAAACAACAGTTTTCATGGAGCCAGCTTATAGGAATGTAAACAGAACACATTGTCGATTAAATGAAGGTACTTAAAATGCCAAAAATGAGCCGTAGGCTGCTGTCACACTGCAGAAATAATATAGTTTGATTCCGCTTTAACTTCCATGGCTCAATGCTATGGAATTCTGGGATTTGTAATTTTGTGAGATATTTAGTCTTCTCTGTCAAAGAGCTCTGGTGCCACAGAAAACTACAAATCCCAGGATTCTATAGGTTGGAGCGATGATCGTTAAAGCAGTGTCAAACTGCTTTATTTCTGCACTGTGGCTACAGCCAAAGTTAAACACTTTAAAATTGTTTTCTTACAAATGCATTATATCAGTAACATATAATAATTATGGCATAGTACAGTATTACCCAGTGTAATTATTGACTGCAAAGTTAAAATAATGCACAGTTGTACACTATTTGAAATCCAGTATTCTAGTGCATCCTAAATAAAATTTAGTATTTTGTATTTTATTTACTATGCACTGAAATTTAGTATTCCAGGGCAAAGTAAATAGAAATCATTTCCCTCAAAAGAGCTGTTCTCATGTTCTCCTCTAATACATAACCTGAGTCAAATGTAGCCCTTTTAATTTTTTTCCAAGAGGATATTAAATCTCTTCCTTTGAAGCCAATGAAATTCATCAAAATGCTTATTGTTATCATGCAGTGAATTAATTTTGCACATTCCCCATTAGATGTGAAAGTAGATTCCCAAATAATGCTAGCCACACAAACCAGTTGGTTTATAGAATATGTAGCATGTTTGGGAATCTTATCCTCTTAAGTATCCATAATCTATCTGTAAGTGTTTTAATAGGGTGATAAGGAGCAAGATCTATAGTTTTTAAAAAATATATATGTTTGTCCACAGTGATGAGATATTTGCCTTGATTCTCAGTTTAACCTCTTATGAACTCTGGCCATATTATGTGCACACACAGCTTGGGTTAGGCCCATTTGAAACATGACAACCTTTTTTACACAGAGAGAATTTTCATGCAGCATGACATGTACTTGCTCAAACATATGCAGTTTCTGGCATGAATTTTTTTAATTTTTTTTGGTATACTGAGTACATGTAATGACTGGATGGCTGCACACTGTAACCTGGAGACAAATAATAGTGCTGTTCATCCAACAAGGGTTAAGATTTGTTTTTCGTCAAACAGCAGTTAGCCTTGCTGTGTAGCAAACCTTTTGATCTGATGAGACCCTTACTGTTTGTATAATGGCTTGAGGGTACACTATTCAAAGGGAAGTCTAAACATCTCTACTATTCTGCCCATTTCTTTGCTAAACAAATAGCCCAATTCTGAAACATTTCAGTCTTTTTAGTCAAGTAATAAAGTGATGAGAATGACTGACATGCCTTCTATCTGGGGAATGATCTTCTTGGTTCATATTAAGACCATTGCCTCGGTCCTCCCAGATGTGGAAGTCATACCTGCCCCATATATATGTGTGTGTGCGCGCGCACACAAACACACGTGTGTGCATGCGTGTGCACACACACACACACTCGCACACGTGCACTTGTAAACCAAAAATCTGGGAGTTTAGAAATCTGGAATTTCATGATTGTTCTAATTCAGGTCTTATTTAAATGTTTTTTAAATTTCTGCCCCCAAACTGGAAACATTTAAATATTACCTTGTCAATCCATGGAGATAAACCTATCATTTGTATTCACATGGTAGGATGTGGAGCTGTGGCTATGACAGTGTATGTTCTTACACCCATTTTTGTGTGTGGGGACTTAGAGTACTACATTACAACCCTGAACTACAGTCTAGTGTTGTTATCTAGTGTCCAGTCTGTAGACTAATGCAGAGAAATGTGTAAAGTAGATTGTAGCAACAGTACAATGTATTAAAGGATAGAGGAAGTTGTGGATATGTGTATGTACTGTATGTGTGTGAGAGAGAGTATATATAATGCTTACATGTGTTTTAAGCTGTTAAATTTGTGTTTCATAGAATGTTTCATAAAATCATAGAGCTGGAAGAGACCATGAGGGCCAACTAGTCCAACCCCTACCATGCAGGAATACACAATCAAAGCACTGTTTATAATAGGATTTTTGTTCAATAGTTGGTATTTTTTTTAAAAAAATAAATTTTAAACAATTATAGCTTGTACTATGTTGTAATCTAGGTTGTAAACCTCCTTGGGTCCTGGGCTGGGAGAAAGGTGGGATATAATTTAAATAATGTGTGTGTGTGTGTTTGCATGTGTTTGTCTGTCTATCTATCTATCTATCTATCTATCTATCTATCATCAGTTTTGTGGGGGAAATTCAAGAAGCCAAGGGGGTTGCATTCAGATCCTGATGGATCTTGGAGGGCTGCTCTTCTGTTCATACTGCACATACATCCCCACCCACCCCTTTTTTGCCTGACTAAGGTGCCTACAATCACTAGTGGGATGAGAGAAAATTCACTACATTCCCTAACCAAAATGCTTTCAAACTGGCTCCTCAAAATCATAGCAGAATTGTCCCCCATATCCCCAACAGATTATGAAAGGCCTTTCTTTAAAAAATGTATGGGAAGACATGAGAGGATGCAGGGGTACTGGACTTGGAGAGAGCCATACTTGACTACACCTACTCCTTTTATTTTAAAACTCTGACCATGCAGACTTTCTGATGTCAACATCAACTTTGCTCTCTCCTCCCCATTTATAACTTCTTCCCTAATGAAGACATCTGCTTCACAGAAAGGGTTAAGCTTGAATATTTTTGTGACCTTTGAGTTGATCCAAGAAAGATATCGCCCTGCTACAGATTTTGCAATCTTAGTCTTTGATGTCCAACCTACAGGTGGATTGCAAGTGGAAAGAGTGAACACTTATAATAAGAAAGCTCCTTATTATTTTATTAAATGTGCCCAAAGACCATTAAGCGAGGAGAAAGGCCTAGGGAAATAACTGAGGGTATCAGCTGCAGGCAAAAGGACATGTTCCAGAGACCAAGACTACAGACTGACAAGTAAACCTAGTGTAAATGTCATAAAGACTATTGTTCAGGTGCATACTGAATGAAAAGTTCTGACGAGGACTCTGTAACCATGTTCAGCTACACACAGTTATGGGGTTCTTGTGATTAGGAACCCTTGAAAAGTTTGGGTTCCTGCTCATAGGAACTTGATCTTAGCTAAAATGCTGAAAATAATTTTTATAAAAACTGAAGACTCCGTTCTTATAAAATTGTCTGGAATCTCAATTACACTTCCACAAAAGCAAGGAGTTAAACTTCTCATGATGATAACTGTGTGTAATGAACATATGCTTAAAAACCCATAAATAACTGTTGTGGGCAGGAAGAGAACTGCCAGTGGTATTAAGCTTTTCTTTGATGGCATGGATCTCCAAATTTTACTCTATAGCAGGGTTTTGTTTTGTTTGCATAAGGAGAGAAGTCCTTATTGGTGCCGTGATTACACTCATGTTCCACTTACAATTGGGCCTCAATTCTCAAGCAAGCATATATAAGGAGAGTCCTGTCTTTATTCATCAAACTCACATGTTGTTTGGGTTTAAATACTATTGCTAGCAACTTGAATTTGGGTTGAAAGAATATTGACAGCCTTTTAAGACAGGTGCTATATGGTTTCTGATTTAGCTAATATATTTTGAATTAGCTGCAGTTTCTAAATGCAATTTCATTTTCAGCTGCAGCCTCATGTAGAATGAATTGTGGTGGTGTAACTGAGAAGTAACTAGTGTATGAATTACTGTGACTAAGTTACCCCTTTCCAGGAAAGGCCATAGATGATGGACAACTAAAGCTAGCCCCAAGCACTCTAAGTGCTTGTCTAGATAGGCAATTTGCCCTGGCTCTCCCTGTGTTGGTCCCTGCAGTCCAAATGTCACAGGGCTCTTGCCCCATCATTAGGACATGACTCTGGAATGTCCTGATGATGTCTGAGGCAAAGCTGAGGGGAAGCCAGGGTGAACTCTTTAAAAAACATTTCAAAATAACCTGAAGGAAAACCCATGTCATGCAGGGAAACCCTGATGGGTCTGGTGTGGGAACACAGGGCTGTATCGCTGGACGCCTCCACTCTACAGAGGGGAAGGAAGCCCCCAGCACATAATCAATGCCTCCTGCATGTGACCAGCCTTGATCATATGCTGAGTACTTCCTTCCTGGTGCTCAGAGGGTACAACACACAACAGCAGCAGCAGAGTCGCATGCTGATATTGGCCAGTGTGTGCATGCAGACTTCTGCCCATTTTGTTGAGGTAACGGAGGGCATCCAGGCCAGCTCCAGGGCCAGAATACTCTAGCAGAAGGTGAAGTATTCTGGCCAGTGTAGACAAGCCCTAAGTCATGGAATCTACTTGGGCATCCATTTTGTTTGTTACTACCATGACATTTAGTAGCTGCATGCTAATGGGGCTGGTGAAGAATTGGATTTCTCACTCAACAAGGTTTTCACCTCCTCCTTAACAGAATTTGCCCTCTTTTTGCTTTTTAAAAATGCATTCATCTTTCTGTCACATTATTCTGGGTGGGCCATGGCTGGCATTGGGCTCGGTCCACTGTTGGAGGAAGTATGTAAACTCATCCTTTCCTCAAAGAGAAAGGATGGGGTCCTTAGGCATCAGGCCAGCTTGAAGACTGCCATGCTAACCCATGTGGTAGGGGGTAACCATCCAGCAGTGCCTACTGCAGCACTCCTATGGATTCTCCCACGAGGCAGGCAGGGATGGGCATCAGTTGGTAGGCAGGTGAACTGGTGAATTGGACCCATACCAATCCAATGCCAAAAATTCTATATAAGCTCTAACGAATAAAGCTGTGGCTTTCCTTACTTAATATAAGGCATTGTTGTTCTTTGTTTCTGTCCCAACCTCCTTATTCCATGTATGTCACTGGCATTAGGGGCACAGAAAGTATTTCACTAACCATTCTGAATTAGGTACAGGTTGACCCCCAAGGACCCTGTCCTGGATACCTGAAATAGTGGATAATAGGAATCCCTATTATTTTCAATGAGAGGAACACTGGAAGTTGACCATAGATTTGCATTGGAGGACCTAGAAATGGAGAGAACATATTTTTTTCAGACATGGATAAGTAAAACCATAGATACTGAATCTGTGGATATGGGGGATGACCTGTATTTACACCCCCATACCCATTTTTCCAGTAGAATATTTTCCCTAAGCATTCATGTTTGACTCCAAACCTTTAATGTTGGGCTCTGTCCTTGTACCTTTTGTTGTTGTTGTTTTCAAAAGTTGGGAACCACAAGACATCAGACTCCACATATACATCTCAACATCTATCTTTGGGGTGTTGTATGTCTGCCAAACCTTGTTTGTATGTACCAGGCTTAATTTATAAGGAAAATAGCCAACTTCAGGTCTGCATTTTTAAAACCTGCCAATTTGTTTCTTTCAGATTGTGCTGAAAACTTGATATGGATGCCACAGAGTTTCGAAAAAGAGGGAAAGAGATGGTGGACTATATTGCTGATTATCTTGAGAAGATAGAAAAGAGGCAGGTCTATCCTGAAGTGCAGCCTGGCTACCTGAGACCTCTCCTCCCAAATTCTGCTCCTGAGGAATCTGAAACATATGAAGACATCCTTAAAGATGTTGAAAAGATCATTATGCCTGGGGTAAGTTGTATGCAAGATACTTATGCAACAAACTTTTAGCATCCATAGAATCCAACAATGTATGTACAGACACACAAGCAGCTTTCAGGAAAGATCATTAACCTATTGGCCGCTGCCTAATTCTTTACTATCTTGCAGAGAAATATTGTAAACACATAGGGAGCAAATTTTGTTGCATTCATAGACTTGAAATCCACCTTTGACTCGATTCCCAGATTGAAACTATGGGATAAATTGTCTAGTCTGGTGGATGATTTTGGGCCTGCATCAATAAAGTATAGTGTCTAGACCAAGGGAACTAATAGTGTCGCTCTATTCTGCCTTGGTCAGGCCTCACCTAGAATACTGTGTCCAGTTCTGGGCACCACAATTCAAAAAGGATATTGACAAATTGGAGCATGTCCAGAGGAGGGTGACTAAAATGGTGAAAGGTCTGGAAGCCATGCCTTATGAGGAAAGCTTAGGGAGCTGGGTATGTTTAGCCTGAAAAAAAGACGGTTAAGGAGCAATATGATACCCCTGTTTAAGTATTTGAAGGGGTGTCACATTGAGGATGAAGGAAGCTTGTTTTCTGCTGCTCTAGAGACTGGAACACGGAGCAATGGATGCAAGCTCCAGGAACAGAGATTCCACCTCAACATTAGGAGGAACTTTTTGACAGTAAGAGCTGTTCAGCAGTGGAACACACCCCCTCAGAGCGTGGTGGGGTCTCCTTCCTTGGAGGTCTTTAAACAGAGTCTGGATGGCCATCTGTCAGAGATGCTTTGATTGTGTATTCCTGCATGGCAGGGGGTTGGACTGCATGGCCCTTGTGGTCTCTTCCAACTCTACAATTCTATGATTCTATGATAAAAGGCTTGTTTTGTCAGGGATGATGGGAGTTGTAGCTCTTCACCTCTGGCTCAAACTCACCACCTTGTTATGCAGCAGAGCCGACCAGCATAGATCAGTGGTTAATGCTTTCCTCCAAAGCAGCAGAGTTTCAGAGAATAGGCTGAAGATCCTGACAAACTCTCCAAGCCTTCTCACTCTTCTCCAGGTGTCTCCAAAACGTCTCCAGGATTCACTCAGGCAACTCAGTAGTTTTATATAAAACCTACTTTATTCTTCTATATAAATATACTATATGGTCAACAAATCACAATCTCTACACACTACTCCACAATATCTCCAAACTACTCCCCCTCTACTCAACACAAAAATACATTGGCAAACATTGCAATTTTATAGCCATTGTTTATCACCACTCACTAGTTAGTTTCCACCCAGTGGATGTGTACTTCCATTCTGATTGATCCACATAGTTCCACCCATACTTAAGACCAACCCATGTATTTCAACATTTCACCTTGTACACTTAATGATTCTCAGGTGTTTCCATTCTGCATTCAGTACCTCTGTCCTTGGCTCTCAGGACTTCTAGATTACATTAGCAGTTTCACCTGTGTAGCTTCATAATTGCTCTTGCTTAGTCATTGTGACTTTCACATACATATTTTATTTCTTTCACTGTATGTCCCATGTTGCATTTTCCTTAACATGTTTATCTTATCAGGGCTCTCTACAGTAATAGTACACTCCAGGTGAGATATGGCAGGCAGGGTCAATTATCAAAGAAAATTTGGATGACTAGAGGTGTTATACAGGGCTGTATATTAGCTCCAACTTTATTCAATTTGTTTATAAATGACTTAGAGGAGGGTTTGCACGGTTCCAATGGCCATCTCCCCAAACTTGGGTCTAGGAAAGTTCCTTTACTTTTATATACAGATGATGCTGTTTTAATGTCTCGTACTAGACCAGGACTGAAACTTCAGATATCGAAATTTGTAGATTATTGTAAGTTAAATGACCTTAAAACTAATTTTGGGAACTCTAAGGTATTGTTTTTGTAAATAGATATTCTAAATCACAACAGACATTTGAGGGTGGTGTTTTGGATCAGGTTAAAAGTTTTCCATATTTGGGCTTAACTTTCCATAATTTCCTTTCATGGAAACCCCATTCTGAGGGGATTCACAAGAAAGCAAAAATTAATTCATTTCAATAACCCACTTTTTTCACAATGGGGACCCTCTATATTCCATCAGCAATTAAGGTTTTCAACACTAAATCTGTGGCACAAATTCTGTATGATTCCAGTGTTTGGATAGGGGGTCGGTCCCCCGACTTGGATAAATTTCAAACTAAGTTCTTGAGATCATTGCTCCAATTCCCAAACTGTGTTCCAAATTGTGTGCTTCTGTTGGAAACAGGAGAAAGCCCTCTTTCTACAAGAGCATGGTGGTTCACCCTAAAGTTGTGGATGGAGGTATTTGTTTTTGGCAAGAGATTATAGGTCTCTTGACATTTCTGGTACAGGATGAGTTTGTAAGTTCTTGGGCTAAATGCTTAGTGAGGAAAGCGGCCTCAATATGTCTCTCTACTTCATTTCTTTCCATTTTGGGGCTGAATACAGCTCTTAAGTCAGTTAATTAAAGGCTTCTGAAGATGTTTTTTTGTGAATTACACTGACGTTCATATGTGACTTGTTCCTCTAGCATGTTGAATATACATTATAATGGTCATTTCCATATAGCCAATTATTTGAAGAGTCTAACTGTGAGCAAGTATTTTGGCTCTTTCTGTAGAGCCGGATGTAATGTGTATTCCAATGAAAATCTGTGTGGTAGATTTACTGGTGCCCCGTATTCTGAAAGAAGTTGCCCTTGTAGCAACACAGAAGTAGAGACCTTGAATCGTATCCTTTTACATTGAAAATTTTATACCCAAAATTGTCAAGATATAATCTACTCTGCAGGATGATGAAGGGAAGATCTGAAATCTTCTAAGTAAAATTTTTGATGGAAGACAAATGCCCAAAGGTTACCTTAGCTGTAGCCAAATTCTTCTCTGAAGCTGCAAAGATTAAAACCCTCTGTGTACAAAGAACTGGCCAAAGTGCAATTTAGGACTTCATATGTTTTTGTCATATGCAGATTTTATTGTTGATTGTTTTTACTGTTTGCATTTGTAAATTTTGGGTCTTTGGGCTGCAATAAAGTGATGGTGATGATCTGAGAATGGTCTGTGCCATTAAGTTGTTCTTAATGTTTAGAAGGAAAAGAGCTGGCAAATATAATCTCAGAGCCATTGGCAATAATCTTTGAGAACTCCTGGAGAACAGGAGAAGTCCCAGCAGACTGGAGGAGGGCAAACGTTGTTCCCATCTTCAAAAAGGGGAAAAAAGAGGATCCCAACAACTATCGTCCAGTTAGTCTGACATCAATACCAGGGAAGATTCTAGAACAGATCATTAAACAGAGAGTCTGTGAACATTTAGAAGGCAATGCCATAATCACAAAAAGTCAGCATGGGTTTCAGAGAAACAAGTCATGCCAGACTAATCTGATCTCTTTTTTTGATAAAGTTACCAGCTTGGTAGATGAAGGGAATGCTGTGGACATTGCATACCTTGATTTTAGTAAGGCCTTTGACAAGGTTCCCCATGACATTCTTGCAAACAAGCTTGTAGAATGTGGGCTAGACAAGTTAACTGTTCAATGGATTTGTAATTGGTTGACCGGCCGAACCCAAAGGGTGCTCAGCAGTGGCTCCTCTTCGTCTTGGAAAGATGTGACCAGTGGGGTGCCACAGGGTTCTGTCCTGGGCCCAGTGCTATTCAACATCTTTATCAATGACTTAGATGAGGGAATTAGGGGCATACTTATCAAATTTGCAGATGACACCAAATTGGGAGGAGTAGCTAATACCCTAGAGGACAGGATCAAAATTCAGAATGACCTGGATAGACTGGAGAGCTGGGCCAAAGCTAACAAAATGAAATTCAATACGGAGAAATGTAAAGTACTGCATTTAGGGCGGAAAAATGAAATGCATAAATATAGGATGGGAGAGACCTGGCTGAATGAGACTACGTGCGAAAGGGATCTAGGAGTCCTAGTAGACCACAAGTTGAACATGAGCCAACAGTGTGATGCGGCAGCTAAAAAGGCCAATGCAATTTTGGGCTGTATCAATAGAAGTATAGTGTCTAGATCAAGGGAAGTAATAGTGCCACTCTATTCTGCCTTGGTCAGACCTCACTTAGAATACTGTGTCCAGTTCTGGGCACCACAATTCAGAAGGGATATTGACAAATTGGAGCGTGTCCAGAGAAGGGCAACTAAAATGGTGAAAGGTCTGGAAACAATGCCTTATGAGGAGAGACTTAGGGAGCTGGGTATGTTTAGCCTGGAAAAAAGACGGTTTAGAGGCGACATGATAGCCCTGTTTAAGTATCTGAAGGGATGTCACACTGAGGATGGAGCAGGCTTGTTTTCTGCTGCTCCAGAGACTGGAACACGGAGCAATGGGTGCAAGCTCCAGGAACAGAGATTCCACCTCAACATGAGGAGGAACTTTTTGACAGTGAGAGCTGTTCGGCAGTGGAACACACTCCCTCGGAGCGTGGTGGGGTCTCCTTCCTTGGAGGTCTTTAAACAGAGGCTGGATGGCCATCTGTCGGGGATGCTTTGATTGTGATTTCCTGCGTGGCAGGGGGGTTGGACTGGATGGCCCTCGTGGTCTCTTCCAACTCTGCAATTCTATGATTCTATGATTCTATGATTCTTTTCTTTCACTTTTCATCCATTCATTTGTATTCAACCTTTTGGAGCACCAAAAAATAAGCCCGCTTTATCTTTCAGATGACATCTCTTCAAATATTTAAAGATGTCACCATTCAGTCTTCTCTTTTCCAAGCTAAACATACCCAGTTCTCTAAGGTTTTGTTCATAAGGCTTGATTTCCTAACCTTTCACAATCATTTTGGCCCTCCTGTGGGCATGTTCTAGCTTGCCAATATCCTTCTTGAACTGTGCTGCACAGAACTGGACACAGTATTTTCAAGTGATGCCTGGGCATTATGCTTCTGTTGAGGCAGTTTAGAATTGCATTCACTTTTGTGTCTGCCAGATCACACTGTTGACTCCTGTTTCATTTGTGGTCTATTAAAATCCCTAGATCTTTTTAACAGTTACAGTTGACAATCCAGGTGCCACCCTGTCTATATTTGTGCATTTCATTTTTCCTGTCTAAATGTAGGACCTTGTATGTATCCTTGCTGAAATACATGTTGTTAGTTTTGTCCCAGCTGTCCAATCTGGGTCGTTTTGAATTCTGATCCTGTCATGTGGAGTATTAGCTAATGCTCGTAATTTGGTGCCAGCTACAAGTTTGATAAGTTTGCTCTCCATCCCATCATCCAGGTTATAAAGATGTTGGATGACAGTGGATCCAGGAGAGAACCCTGAGTCACTTCTCTCTAAGCTGCAGAAAAAACTATTGGTGACCATTCTTTGGGTTCAGTCAGTTACAATTTCATCTAATGGTAAAATGATCTAGCATTCATTTTTCCAGCTTCACTGCATAAATATCTTGGGGGACCTTGTCAGAAGCTTTGCTGAAATCAAGTTATATGATATCCACATCATTCTTCTGATGTACCAAGCTTTGTTTAAACATTTTAAAAACTAAAAAAAAAAGAGAGAGAGAGAGAATTTTAGTCTGGCATGCCATATCTTTGAGAAACCCATGCTGGGCTTTAGTAATGGGCTTGTTCAGCTTGGTGAAAAGAATACTAAGGGTTGACATGATTGCATTCTTTAAAAACCTCAAGGGCTGTCACAGAGAGGAAGTGGCAGGCCTGTTCTTTGCTGACCCTGAGGGTAGGACCAGGTATAATGGTTTGAAATCACAGGAGAGTAGATTTCAATTGAACAATAGAAGGAACTTCTTGACAGTAAGATCAGTTTGGCAATGATTCTAACTTCCTTCTCACTGAGTATTTCTGACCATGGGATCTCACCCAGTATTTCCCTAAGCCTGCTGAATTTAGCATTCTTGAAGTCTAGAGTGTGTGTGACTATGTTTCCTCTGTATAACAGAGGACATGATCACTGCCATCAAAGGATCCCACTAATTTCACCTCATTGATGAGATTGTCTTTGTTGGTTAGGATCAAGTTCAAAATAGCTGATCACCTTATTGCTTTCTCTACTTTCTATGCAATGAAACGGCTAAAAGGTTGCTGGGGTATTTGTTGGACCTTATCTTTTTGGCTGAGTTTTAAGGTGATTTAAATTTCCCATTGCAACTGTAGATCTGTTTTTGGAATATTTGATCATTTGTTTTAGGAAAAAATCATCCATATCTTCAATCTGACTTGAAGACCTATAGTAGATATCCACAATGATGACACTGTTGTTTTTCTTACCTTTAATTTTTACCAAAATGCTCTCAATCTGTTTTCAGTGCCCTAACTCAGGGATCTTCTCACAGGTGTACAAATCCTCGACATACAGTGCTATTCTTCTTCCTCTCCTGTTTGGTCTGTTTCTTTGGAATACACCCTTCCAATCATGAGATTCATCTCACCAAATTTCAGTGATGCCTATTAAATCATATTTGCCTTCTGTGTTAAGTCTTCATCTTGTTTATTTTCCATGCTCTGTGCATTAGTGTAGAGACATCTGAGACCATGGGTAATTCTGGCCAGCCATTGTTTTTCTTCCCATTCAGCTTCTTGTATTTTTGGCCCACTTCCCCCTGTGTCATTAAAGCTATTTTCCCCACTATCTGGTATCCCCCTGCTCTCTGGAAAACCATCTCCCTCCTCCATGTAATTGTTATTATATTTAATGTACTCTTTTCATAAACATTGGATCTGTGTATTATACATGATATGTTTCAAACTAACTTATGCCATTTAATATGACATCTTAATGGTCTGTTGACTGCAAATAAAGGTCGTAATGATGTTGATGACTGATCTGCTGAATATCAGATTGGATTTTTGAAGGACTAACAGTTCTCTTGGGACATCTAGAAAATGGTAACCCTATTTAATCAGAGTTAAAGAATGAAACGATCTGCTATTCTGTATTGTTGGCACAGAAAAGGCCTTTGATTTTTCTGAATTAAATTTCATGTTCTGTACTTTATACAATTTGATTTGTGCTCATGTTTTTGCAGTTTTATTAAACTTCTCTATATAAGTCCCATAACCAGTTTTCTAGTTAATGGACTTCATTTCCATTACACAGGGGAGTGAAACAAGGCTGCCTATTATCTTATTTCCTTTTCATCCTATGTAAAGTAGCAGAAAGCCAGCATAGTATAGTGGGTTGAGTGTTGGACTAGGATACTGGGAGACCAGGGTTCAAACCCACCTTGGGCAAGTCACACTCTCTCAGCCTCAGAGGAAGTCAAGGGAAAATCCCATCTGAACAAATTATTCCAAGAAAACCCCATGACTTGACGGTATACAACAAGAACAATAGAAACAATGGCCCAACAGACAAGGCAGAAAATACAAATTACTCATCATGTATGAAACTGAAAATGACTTACAGAGGTGGTGTAACTTAAGCTTTTAGGTAGGATATATGTTATAAAAAATGAATGTTTTACCTAAAATGCTATTTCTGCTTGAAACAATACTGATTTCTTCTAATGATGTTCCCTTTAGACAATGGCAGAAAGATATTTCATCATTTGTGTGGAAAGGCAAGAAGCCAAGGGTTAGACTTAAAGTATAACAAGATGCAAAAGAAGTGGCTTGGGCTTTCTGAATTTGAAATTGTTCCTTCACACCTGCTACTTAATCTGGTTGAAAGAATGGGTAATGTTAAAAAACAACAACAGGGGACTATTACAATTAGAAGGTTTCGATCTAAGATTTGGATGGTATGGGTTTCTCTATTATGACAAACGTAAAACAAAAAACTTTAATAATCAATATGTAAGACAATCTCTGTTGAGAATTTGGTTGCGATATAAGACCAAATTCTATCCTAGATTGCCCCTATGAAACTCTCCATATGAGGCTTTTTATAAGAGAAATGATATTAAAGGATATTAAAGGATAGATGGGCAACCTATTGAGACCTGTTAGTATTGCCAAATGGTCAATACAGAATGAAAGCAATAGAAGAATTAGAAGCATTGCCAAACTTTAAGAAAAACTGGGAAGTAGTGATATTTTATTTGAGACAAAACTGGGGAAATATATCTGTTTTCGGTTTTGAAGATTATTAGATGTTGATATGTGGTAGAAGTACATGGAAGATTATGCAAAAGAGAAAGTTGGATTGGTGAACAACTGTAGCCAACAATTGGAAAGTAGGAAGTGGTGGGGTCTCCTTCCTTGGAGGTCTTCAAACATAGGCTGGATGGCCATCTGTCGGGGATGCTTTGATCGTGATTTCCTGCGTGGCAGGGGGTTGGACTGGATGGCCCTCGTGGTCTCTTCCAACTCTGCAATTCTATGATTCTATGAAAGGATGATGTCATCTGATATGCGTGCCCTTTCACATTAATTAGGCATAGTTGTGACACCGTATTTGATGCGTCTGATAAAGTCCATAATCACACTGGCTCTTACTGACTGAATAAATGCAAGAACTTTAGTTCTGAGATGCCATTGTATTTTGTCTACTTGTTTCTGTATATAGCCATAATAACTTTTGAAATTCAGCATAAATGTGTCCTCCCATGATACTTTGTTATCACACACCCAAAAAATCACATGCATTATCTGTTAACATATTTAGATGTCTGCATGTTACTCTGTGTTCAATTTTTCATTTCCCTTTTTTGATTTCCTATTCCTGAAGTGTTTAAATTTATAGTCAACATGGGTCCATTTAATCATCATCATCATCATCACCATCATCAGCATCTGTTTAAGATTCAGACATATTGACCATGAATGTCACTCTGGGTTGGAATTGTTAGCTTTTAGCAATGTTAAAGAAACAATATTTGCAAAGTAAGGTTTTATTACTAACAGCAATGGTTCATATTCACTAAGAACAAACAGTTGGCTGACTTGCTTCTGAAGATTGGTGTGCTATTAATTTTGTGTAGTTATGGCAATATTATTTGCAAAGGATGCTATGGTGAATGCACAATCAATTTTAATTTGGTCCCATATGTCTTAGAGTAAGAACATGCAAACATTCATAGTCTGATGGGTTGTAAACACCATATTTTCTGTTCTGCATAAACAGGTGCCACTCATTCTGATGAATGCTTATTTTTATTTGCCACAGGTGACTCACTGGCATAGTCCTTACTTCTTTGCCTACTTCCCAACTGCCAACTCTTACCCAGCAATTCTGGCTGACATGCTGTCTGCGGGCATTGGATGCATTGGCTTTTCTTGGGTAAGAAAGTTCCCTTGTGAGCATACACTTCTGGCCATCAAGATCACATTTAGGAATGGCATGTGGGTGTATGACTTCTTAGTAAGCTTGACCTTTGGCATATGTCTCAATCACACACCTGCTGATCATGTTTGAGAGGGTATGTGTCTAAGGAGGTGCCTTTGATTATTCAAATGTTTACAAAGAGATGGATCTGTGGATATCTTCTTGACAGATATAGTGAGACAGATACTACTCCCCTCGCCTTCAGCAGTCCAGGAAGTGAATGGAGGTTGCCCGTGATTAAAATATGGCGCTGAGGCTTCCAAAGCTTCACGGAAGTGACACGGATGGTTTCGGGAGAGGGACAATGGCGTCCGAAAACGCCCCCCTGCTGCGCAAGATCGCCGTCCCTCTCCCGAAAGCTCCTCCCGCCCTAGGCACTCTAAAACGCGGTCTGAAAATCTCCCCAGACTCAAAACTGACTTTGCAGACAACTTGTAATAGGTGTTTCAACAGTTAAATACTTTGTACTCAGTTTCTTCCCCTATCAGAGGAGAGGAGAGGAGAGGAGAGGAGAGGAGAGGAGAGGAGAGGAGAGGGTGGAGTCTTGCCCCTCACAGTAGGATCAGCTCAAGAGGAGAAGTAAAAAGCCTGCAACTTGAGCTTTGGAATTAACCTGTGTAACCCTAATTACTTCTTTCAGGAAACAAAAAGAATTAACACAGCAGCCTGTTAAGAAATACTTTCCTTGAAGGGATCCTCATCAAATTATAACACCTCCAGAATTGTTCACCAGACTTTTCCCAATTTCTCTCTCTCTCACTCTCCACCCCCCCTCTCTCTCACACACCAAATTCCCCCTTGAATGGATTTTAAATACCCCTCCTTCTATAATTTCCCTAAAATAGGATTAATATCGCAGAGAGGCATTCTTGATTTAGCCATGTTTTTTCTCCCCCCACCGTTCAGTTCTGTCTGTGGATTTGTTAAGATGTACACACACCTAATTCTTATACAGTTTTGTTTTACTGGATTACTGACTTTCTTCACTACCTCCTCTTGATTTATTAATCTTGTGTGTGCATGTGTGCACGTGTATACAAGACTTGCACAGTACTGTGGAAAAACAACTTTGCCCTGTCATCATGGGGGAGGTAGCTTTTTAAAAAACATTTCTTTTTACTTTTTCTGCAGAGCAATAATCCATTTATATTAACAGTTTACATTAACAATATAACCAGATACATTTCTATTCAGAAGTAAGCTTCAATGAGTTCAGTGTGACTTACTACTGGGTAAATGCGTACAGGATTATAGCCTAAGGAAGATGTTCTAAAAGGCCATCGGAATGCATAGATTCTAAAAGATTTTAAAATCTTTTTAAAAACTGTATCCTTCTCATCTAATTTCATTACATTTATCTCCTGGAACTTAAATTATTGAAATTTGTTCCCTACTCACTTCTGTTTTTGTCCTAAGAACAACCCTGTAAGTTAAAGGCTGAGAGGCTCTGATTGGCTCAAAGTGACCACTTGAGTTGATTTGACCAGATCTATGTGCTTTGATCAGAGGGGATGGGCATGCAGTGACCATGGATCTAGAAGAAAGTTCTAGAGTTTTAATTTTACAATAATGCATTGTATAATATTTTTTTTTGTTAATCATGCTGTGCATGCTGTTAGTATGCCCTACTACCCCCTCCCTTCAAGTATCTCATAATTGAAAATACAGTTGTCCCTCCGCATTCATGGATTTGGCATTCATGGTTTTAAGTATTCCCAGCTTGAAAATATTCTTTAAAAAATAATAATCCAAAAAGCAAACCTTGATTTTTCCAACTTATAGAAGAGATACCATTTTGCTATGCCATCACATATAATGGGACTAGAGTATTCACGGATTTGGGTATTCACGGGGGGTCCTAGAACCAAACCCCAGCAAATGTGAAGGGACAACTGTATTGGACCAACTTTTTGAAACTCAACTTCAAAAGCTTTAGCACTCACTTGGTTTGGAGGAGAGTCACACACAGGGAAAATCTGGGATAGGATCCCCCTAGAAGTAGGCAAAATCCAGACAGAGATAAGCACCTGTGAAAATCAGAAAGAGGATGATGGCATTTTAGGCAAGCCTTTCCTCTGAAATCACTGCCTGACTATAGACCTAGTGAATGGCCTCCTCTGGTAAATTGAAGGCCCCCCCCCTCTGAAATTTCTTCCATTCACAGGTGCACTGCCTTTAAGGTACCACAGCCAATTTGCCCAATTGCTAATGATCCCTGGACACTAGAGTTCCCAGAAGTCTGGATCCAGGATAAGGCAGAGTGTGGTCTTGTAAAAGAGGTCTGTGTGCTAATCGAGGAAAAAGATCCCCCTCCACAGAAACAGTATAGATACCTTGCCAAAGCTGAGGAAGGAATTGGAAAAATCATAGAGGGTTTGTTAAAATGGGGTGCTATCACCCCTATGCAATCCATCTGTAATGCACTCCATGGCATGTCCTCAAAGCAGATGGAAAGAAATGGTACATTACTGTAGACTTCCATACCCTTAATGCTACCACCCCTCCAGTTGCCACTGTAGTGGCTAAATACAATGGGATCAATACCAATACCAGGGAACATCAATACCAGGGAAGATTCTAGAGCAGATCATTAAACAAAGAGTTTGTGAACATTTAGAAGGCAATGCCATAATCACAAAAAGTCAACATGGGTTTCAGAGAAACAAGTCATGCCAGACTAATCTGATCTCTTTTTTTGATAAAGTTACCAGCTTGGTAGATGAAGGGAATGCTGTGGACATCGCATACCTTGATTTCAGTAAGGCCTTTGACAAGGTTCCCCATGACATTCTTGCAAACAAGCTTGTAAAATGTGGGCTAGACAAGTTAACTGTTCAATGGATTTGTAATTGGTTGACCGGCCGAACCCAAAGGGTGCTCAGCAGTGGCTCCTCTTCATCTTGGAAAGATGTGACCAGTGGGGTGCCACAGGGTTCTGTCCTGGGCCCAGTGCTATTCAACATCTTTATCAATGACTTGGATGAGGGAATTAGGGGCATACTTATCAAATTTGCAGATGACACCAAATTGGGAGGAGTAGCTAATACCCTAGAGGACAGGATCAAAATTCAGAATGACCTGGATAGACTGGAGAGCTGGGCCAATGCGAACAAAATGAAATTCAATACGGAGAAATGTAAAGTACTGCACTTAGGGCGGAAAAATGAAATGCATAAATATAGGATGGGAGAGACCTGGCTGGACGAGACTACGTGCGAAAGGGATCTAGGAGTCCTAGTAGACCACAAGTTGAACATGAGTCAACAGTGTGATGCGGCAGCTAAAAAGGCCAATGTGATTTTGGGCTGTATCAATAGAAGTATAGTGTCTAGATCAAGGGAAGTAATAGTGCCACTCTATTCTGCCTTGGTCAGACCTCACTTAGAATACTGTGTCCAGTTCTGGGCACCACAATTCAGAAAGGATATTGACAAATTGGAGCGTGTCCAGAGAAGGGCAACTAAAATGGTGAAAGGTCTGGAAATGATGCCTTATGAGGAGAGACTTAGGGAGCTGGGTATGTTTAGCCTGGAAAAAAGACGGTTAAGAGGCGATATGATAGCCCTGTTTAAGTATTTGAAGGGATGCCACACTGAGGATGGAGCAGGCTTGTTTTCTGCTGCTCCAGAGACTGGAACACGGAGCAATGGGTGCAAGCTCCAGGAATAGAGATTCCACCTCAACATGAGGAGGAACTTTTTGACAGTCAGAGCCGTTCGGCAGTGGAACACACTCCCTTGGAGTGTGGTGGGGTCTCCTTCTTTGGAGGTCTTTAAACAGAGGCTGGATGGCCATCTGTCGGGGATGCTTTGATCAAGATTTCCTGCGTGGCAGGGGGGTTGGACTGGATGGCCCTCGTGGTCTCTTCCAACTCTGCAATTCTATGATTCTATGATCCTAACCGTCACAGCTGCAGGTGCCTGATATTACAGTGTGGTGGATTTGGCTAATGCCTTCCACACCATAAAACTCTACAAGTAATGCCAGTATAAATTTTCCTTCATGATTTGAGGCCAGCAGTAGGTCTTTAAGAGAACTCCACAAGGATTTTACTCTAGCCCCAGCATCTGCAATGAACATATAGTTAAATTGTGGAATAAGTTTAAACCAGGATCCAGAGCCCACATCTTGTCTTATGTAGATAACATTCTGGTCCACTCAGAGTCTGAGGAAAAGACCTGAGAGATAAGCAAGGAAGTCCTTAGTCTGATTAGGGACATTGAATTCAAGGTGAAATGGGAAAAACCACATTTAGTCACCAATGAGGAAAAATACCTTGGGCTTGTGTTAGGAACTGAAGGCAGGACCCCTGACATGCAGCAAGTGAAGGTTATTTCCAAACTCCCAGCTCCCACTGATGTCCACTTTCTTATAGCCCTGTTGGGAACATTTAACTTTTCCAGGGACTTCACTGAGTCCTTTGCAGAGAAAGCTCATCTGCTGTACACCCTCCTTAAAAAGAATGCCAGGTTGGAATGGGGACTAGCACAACAGAATTCTTTCACAGAATTAAAACACTGCCTGGTGAATGCACCAGCATTGGCATATCCCAACATGAAAAAGCCAATTTATATACAATGGACGACATCCAAACATAGCATAGATGCTGTCACATCTCCCCTGGATTCTGGAAGTTAGAGCTGAATCCAGTGTAGGCCTGACATGAGTTTGGTTCTTGGCCTGATTTCCCCCCTGGGCCTCTCCCTCCAGGGATGCAGCCTGAGAATATTTGGATGTTTTCTCTTTGCTGTTTTTTCTCCCATATAACTTTATGGCCAGGGCCATCTGGTCCCCAATCTCACTCCCTCTCAACCTTCCCTTCTGTTCTCCCCCCTTGCACAGCCCAAGGGTTATCTGTTCTGTATTCTGACTGTTTGCCTCAGAACTAGCTTCGCTATGTTACTAGAACTACACTGCCTTGCTGAATAAAGATTGTCTTATTGAGCTAATGTGAGTGGGTTTACTGGTGCATCATAGATGCTACCCTCATCCAACAACAGTCAGGCACTCAGAGGATTATAGCATACACCTCACAGAACCTGAAACCTGCCAAACTGAAATACACCCCGTGCAAAAAGGTCTGTCTAGCCTTAGTATGGAGACTCATCCATTGGGAATTTATCATAGGAAGTGATAGTGCACACTATGCACACACCCATAAGTACATCATATCAGGGAAAATCCAAAATGGCCAAGTATCCAATGCGTGTATTACACAATGAATACTAGCCCTTGTCAATTGGGGAGTGGACTATAAGAAGGAACAGAGTGAAGCTCTTTCCCCTTACAGCCTCATAGTTACTGGGGCACGACACGAGTGTCCTCTTACCCCAATTCAACACATTCAGTGGCCAGCAGTGTGGGGAGCACCCCTAGCAGAAGCACAGCTACAAGGGTTCATCTGCCGGTTTTGTGATGGCTTGTCCTTCCATGTATTCGGCACCCCCAAGACAGGCTATGGGGCCATCTGAGTGGATGACTCCTTCACCCTTCAGGAAATGGCTCGCCCTCACTCCAGTCAGGTGGCAGAAGTAGAAGCCCTTAGAACCATCTTAGAATATGAACTGCTGGGCTTCGCCTTAGCAGTATACATGGACTTAGACTGGACTGCCAAGGCAGCCACAGTTTGGTTACCAATCTGGCTCAATAATGACTATAAAACCTCAAATGGGAAGCCTATAGCGCACTTGAATAAGTGGCTGTGTGTAGCCACCAGTATACAGGACAGGAAGGCCCCCATGTAGGTAGCACACATGAAAGGCCACCAGAAAAATAATTCTGAGGCTTGCATCTGGAACAATTGAGCAGATGCCCTCGCTAAAGAGGCAGCCCTCCAGGACAATAACACCTTTGAACCTGTGGTACCTGTAAATCCCATCAGTGTGAATCCCAAAAAGACTTTTACTACCTTAGACTTAGCTAGTCTCCAGAAAGGAGATTCACAACTGAGGGAACTGGCCACAGCAGGCAGAGATCTGACAGGGCCATACCAGTTAGTGGAAAGAAAAGGGATCCTCTGGGCCATGGATAAGCAGGGAGATCCCCACTGGATAGGGCACCTAGAGATCAGAGGAGATCTGATTCAGTTCATCCATGAACAGGGACACAGGGGAAAGCAAACAACTCTAGAAAGGGTACAAGAAATATGTGCCAGAAGGTAGAGCAGTGGGTGGAGAACTCCCTCTCCTAGCTATGATCAGTCTGGCTCCAAGGTCCCACTCCAACATCAATGCATCGAAGGTCCCTGGGCACACATTCAGATAGACTTCATCAGTCAACTGCTACCCACTCCCAGAGGAAACAAATATTTTCTCACAGTAGTTGATCCCTTCAGCAAGTGGATCAAAGCCTTCCCCTATAAAAACAATACTGCAGCCACTGCTGCACATATCTTGTTTAACAGTATGTGGAGTAGGTGGGGAATCATGTGGGGACTAGACAGTGACATGGATGCCCATTTCACCAGAGAAGTCACCCAGGAACTCTGTAAGGTGTTAGGCATAAAGCAGAGGTTCCACATAGCTTGTAGACCACAGAGCTTGGGAAATATTGAATGGACCAACTGCACCTTAAAGGAAGTGCTGAGTGCATGCTTCAGGATGTGACTGAGATGAAAAACTTCCCATTGTCCTTATGGTCTTAAGAGAAACCAAAGCAGTGCATGGCTTCACACTGCACATAGTCATGACCAGACAGAAGATGCTACTCCTGAGGCATTCTGGATAGATACCAGCCTCTCCACCAACCTGGAGACCTTGGTAATAAACAGTGAGTGGGTATGGTCACTCATCCAGGAAGTCTCTAGGATACACCAGCAGGTAGGCATCCAATTAGGGAAGAATATGCAAGCCATGGATAAATGGCTTGGCTGGGTTCACAACCCATGTCAGTTGGACATGGTGATGTATGGAAAATACATTGGTGATGTATGGAAAATTCTCATTAGACAAACATGTTTTGTCTGCCAAATGGTTAAGACTGCTTAACATAACTGAGAGGTCTTTCCCGCTGTCTACCAGGTAGAGAAAGGGACACTGGCTGAAATACTTCCCCATATCACGGCTCAAACAATGGAAGGGCAAGCCTTTAAACCAAGCCACCCACTCCTCTTTAGAACCCCCCCCTCTGGCTTTTCTTCGCAAACGAAGATTCAGGAAGGACTCATCCCGCGCTTTCTGCAAGCGCGCTGATGACTAAAAAGGCCAATCTGAGATAAACAAGTCCGGTTGCAGAAAGCAGAGCAGAAGGTCTTCCTGGGTGATGTTTCTGGGTTGTGATTTTTTCTGCGTTGTCGTTTCTCTTCAAGACTTGTTCAGCGTGAGTTCTCAAATAAGGCTGCAGCATTGTGGATAGTGCGTCTCCATGCATCCCGATGTGAGGCCAGGGCAGACCATTGTTGGTGATCAATTTGGCCAAGCCTGAGGTGTTGTTTCAGGGAGTTCTTGCATCGTTTTTTTTTGGAGCGCCCCTCTTACGCTGACCCGTGGCGAGTTCACCATAGAGTACTGTTTTTGGGAGGTGATGGTCCTCCATCCTAGAAATGTGTCCTGTCCAGCGCAGCTGTGTTCTCAATATCATGGCCTCAATGCTGGTGATCCCTGCTTGCTCAAGGACTCGTCACATAGTCAGTCCAGTGTATATTTAGGATTGTGTGTATATAGCGCTGATGAAAGTGTTCGAGGAGTCGTAGATGGTGGTGATAGGTGACCCATGTTTCAGATCCATAAAGGAGAATAGACAGTACAATGGCTCTATACACACTGATTTTTGTGCTTCGCCTCAGGTGTTTATTACTCCAGACTCTTTTGTGAAATCTTCCAAATGTGCTATGTGCCTTTGCTAATCTGTGATCGATCTCTTTGTCAATCTTGGCATCTGAGGAAATGATGCTTCCCAGGTTGGTGAACTGCTGAACAGACAGAACAGATTTGCCAATGGCAATGTGGGGATGGTGGTGTTCGTCCTGTGGTGCAGGCTGGTAAAGAACTTTACCAGCGTTTAGAACCAGTAGAAGACAAAACCACCACCCTGATTTCCACCGTGAAATTTAGCAGGTCTTACTGAATTATAGGGATGACCTGCCCACTGTAGATCTGTCAGAGACTTTCATGGATTGGGATTCTCCATGAGAAGATAACTGCTGAAAGGCCACGTAACTGTATATAGTTCTACCTGTATTTTGTTGAGGAGTGAATTCCGGTAAATAAGTTTTAGTCTATGCTTTTACTATATTTTTGCAAGCCTATCAGAACCCCAGGACTCCAAGTAGAAGCAGTCTGGTTTTCCCCAGAGCTGACAGCAGTAAGCCATTCCAATTTTAGCCCAGGCAAATGTATTGCCTAAAAGTTCACCTAAGGTAATACAATGAATTTTCAAAACCTGTGGATAAGCCCAGGCAATATCTTCCATATGCAGTAATCTTTAAACAGAGGCTGGATGGCCATCTGTCGGGGATGCTTTGATCAAGATTTCCTGCATGGCAGGGGGCTGGACTGGATGGCCCTCGTGGTCTCTTCCAACTCCACAATTCTATGATTCTATGATTCTAATCACCCGGAAGATGAGGGCTAGCTCCAGTATAACACCCCATGGGCACAATTAGTTGCTCCTGACTCTGGAGCTCTGGGCTCCTCAACTGAAGTTCCCCTCTTTTTCCCTAGACTTCCGCCCTCTTTGGAGAATACTCCTTATCATGGCAGACTCTTGGGCATCCAACTCCCAAGTACCTAAGTGGGGTGGGATGACAGAAGCTGCTCTCTTTTCTTATAAATCTCCTCTCCTTGATTGTAAATATTAATTTTCATTTCTATAGCTCCATTGCCCACAAGACTTTGCTCCATGGCCCCAGCTTTGGCTGGAGAGGCTCCATGAATAATTTCTCTCATGTTCCTCCCACTAAGACAGGAGCTCCCTTTCGGACAGACTTCATGGCAACTGGTTTCCCATCGCTGACAAGCCTTCAAGCTTTCAGTGTCACTGACCAATGATCCAAAGAGACCGATGCCCATGTTTTCACACCCTGGGATTTTTCAGATGCTGGGTTTGGGCGGGGGGAAGAGTACAGTGGAATAATATATAAATAGTACAGTATATTTTTGTTTTCTTAAACTTCAGCTGTTAACCAGGTCTTGTACTTTCTTCCTTGATTTTCTTCAATATTTGGTCCACATTTTTGCTATTTTCTGTCAGTAGTATGGAGTCATCTGTATATCTTAAATTGCTGATGGTCCTTCCTCCGGTTTTCACACCTCCTCCTTCTGAGTCTATTCCAGCTTTACATGTGACATCTTTAGTGTACAAGTTAAACAGATAGGATGATAAAATACAGCCTTGTCTGACCCTTTTCCCCACTGGAAACCATTCTATTCCTCCATATTCTGTCCTCTTGTCCTAGGTACAGGCTGTGCATTAAGACAATCAAATGTTGTGGCACAACCATTTTTAAAGAACAACCCATAGTTTCTGATTATTTCCACAATCAAAGGCTTTGCTATAATCTGTACCGTACAGGCAGATTTTCTCCTGAAATCCTTTGGTGTGCTCCATTATCCAACCTGTGTTTGAATTATGATCTCTAGTGCACGTGTTCCCTGGTGATTTATACCAAGGCTGGGCAACTATATATAGGGCAACTGAATTCAGCCTATGCATAGGGCAAATCAATGGGGATTCAGCCTGTGTTAGATGGGGGTTACACTTCCCATGAAAATAAAGGTTGGTAGTTTGGGGGTACTCCTGGATTCAGCTCTGAGCCTGGAGGCCCAAGTTTTAACTGTAAGCAGGAGTGCTTTTGCACAGTTAAAGCTAGTGTGCTAACCGTGCCCATTCCTGGAGAAGTTGGATCTGGCCACAGTGACACATGCCTTAGTTACATCTGGTTTGGATTACAGGTTAACCCCTCGATAGGTGGGGGATATGTTCCTGGACTTACTGTTTATAAATGAACCCAAGAATAATAGCGAACCGTATTAAAATAAAAAAGTTCTGGTACAAACATACCAGTTTGCATTTGCATACCAGTTTGCAGTTTTGGTATATACATACCATAGAGTTGCATTGGAGGACCTAGCTCTAAGCATTTTCCAGTGTGACTTTATGATATATGTCCCTAATTTCATGTTCACTTTCTATTTAAAAAAAGCCTATCCTGGGCTTAAATTGAGCTGGGAGGTGGCATAAAATGTGGTGGAAATGCATCCCATGTCACCTAGTGGACATTTCAGGGCAATTTTTTTTGGAAAAAAAATTGCAAAAATTGTTTTGACCCCTGAGGGACCCAGGAGGGCTTCAGATGTGGTGTAAATGCCTTGCATGTGCCGTATAGTGCATTTGGGGGGCATTCTAGAAGGGGGAGTGTAATTTTTAAACCGTTGAATAATCATGGGGGCCACAAAAAATGGCCCTGGCCCATAGCTCACACTTTGCCCCACCCTGATCTACACAATAGAATCATAGAATTGTAGAGTCGGAAGAGACCACCAGGGCCATCCAGTCCAACCCCCTGCCATGCAGGAAATCACAATCAAAGCATCCCCGACAGATGGCCATCCAGCCTCTGTTTAAAGACCTCCAAGAAAGGAGACCCACCACGCTCTGAGGGAGTGCGTTCCACTGCTGAACAGCTCTTACTGTCAGAAAGTTCCTCCTAATGTTGAGGTGGAATCTCTGTTCCTGGAGCTTGCACCCATTGCTCCGTGTTCCAGTCTCTGGAGCAGCAGAAAACAAGCTTCCTCCATCCTCAATGTGACACCCCTTCAAATACTTAAACAGGGCTATCATATCACCCCTTAACCGTCTTTTTTCCAGGCTAAACATACCCAGCTCCCTAAGCCTTTTCCCCTAAGGCATGGTTTCCAGACCTTTCACCATTTTAGTCGCCCCTCCTCTGGATATGCTCCAATTTGTCAATATCCTTTTTGAATTGTGGTGCCCAGAACTGGACACAGTATTCTAGGTGAGGCCTGACCAAGGCAGAATCGAGTGGCACTATGACTTCCCTTGGTCTAGATACTTATACTTCTATTGATGTAGCCCAAAATCGCATTGGTCTTTTTAGCTGCCGCATCACACTGTTGACTCATGTTTAACTTGTGGTCTACTAGGACTCCTAGATCCTTGCACGTAGTCTTGTTCAGCCAGGTCTCCCCCATCCTATATCTATTCATTTCGTTTTCCCACCCTAAGTGCAGTACCTTACATTTCTTCGTATTGAATTTCAATAGTTTTTGCTGTAGTCTATACAGCACAGGTTGATTTTCTTCTGAAATTCTATGGTGTGCTCTGTTGTCCAAAGCAAGTTTGCAATATGATCCCTAGTGCCACTTCCTTTTCTGAACCCAGCTTGGACATTTGGCATTTCTCAATCCTTATGTGGTAAAAGTCTTTGCTGTAGAATTTTGACCATCACTTTGTATGCATGGGAGATTAATGCAATGGTCTGGTGGTTACTGCAGTCCTTGGTTTCCCATTTCTTGGGGACTGGAATGTATATTGAGAGTTTCCAATCTGTAGCCATTGTTTTGTTTTCCATATTTGTTGGTGGGTTTTAGGTAGAACTTGAGTTGATTCAGTAGCTTAAAACAGCTCTATTGGTATGCCATCTATTCCTGCTGATTTATTTCTTCCAAGTGCTTTAGACATACCTTCCACTTCACTTTCTAACATTGTAGGTTTATCTTCAACTGGTTCTTCCTTGAATGAATATGTCATCCTTCAGCTCTTTTATATAGTTCTTCAGTGTATTGCTCCCATTATCTTTTTCTTTTTATTTATTCTTGATCATGTAGTGTGACAAAGATCGTATAACACTCTTTGCTTAAATTTCCCTTTGATTTCTCAGATCTTATGGAAGAAGTATCTTGTTCTATCTTTTTTATTGTCACCTTCTATTTGACTGTATTGATTACAGTAGCACCCCCACATCTGCTGATTCACCAACTGCTGATTCAATTATCTGCGGTTAGCAATGGTAGGGGAGAAGGTAGGGGGGAGGAGGGGTCTCCTACCCCCTCTCTTCCCCCCGGGAGAGCTCCGTTTGCAGTGTGGGGGCGATGTCAGGGGTGGAATGGAGGGGGACGAGTGATATCCTACCCCTCCTTTCCCCTGGGAGAGTTCCTTTTGTGGTGGGGGTGAAGGGAGAGGGAAGAGGGATCTAGCCTGCTCCCTCCTTTCCCCCAAGAGAGCTCCAGTTGCAGAGAAGGTGATGGTGATGGTGGAGGAAGGGGGAAGAGAGGGGGATGAGTGACCTCCTGCCCCCTTCCTTTCCCCGGGAGAGCTCTGTTTGCAGCGGGAGCAAAGGGAGAGGAGGAGGATTTCTCCCTTGCTTCTCCTTTTGCCCCCAGGATGGCTCTCAGTGGCAGGAATGGCAACAGGTGCATTTGCTATTATCTGCAGATTTCACCATCCATGGTGGGGCCTGGAACCAATCCCCTGCGGATACAGGGGTCCTACTGTATTATAGTTGTTCTCTTTTTCCTTGTGCACAAGTAGTTGCATTCCCAATTCTGGCCCCATTTTTATCCCCTTTTACTTTTATTTCTCAACTGCCCTTAAGTGCTTGAAGAGCTTCATCTGTCATCCAATGGGTTTTTCTTTCTTTTTGGCTGCAGATTATTGTCTTTTTGAACCCTTACCTGACATCGTCCCTGATTTTATTCCAGAGTTCTTCTGGTTCCCTGCCAATTAGGCTTAGTAGTGCAAATCTGTTCTTTGCATGGTCTTTAAATTTTACAGGGAAGTTCTTCAGATTATAAATTGTCATGATGATGAATTTAAGTGTATTTTATTAGCTTTACTCTAATTTGTGATATTATCAGCTCACATTCTGTGCCACCATCTGCTCCTGGTCTTGTTTTTGCTGACAAAATTGGAGCTTCTCCATCTTCTGCTTCCAATTATGTCACCCATTTAATTTCTCTGTTTGCTGTCAGGCTCATCCCTGAATTCTGGGCATTGGAGTGGAATTCATGGAGGCCCTGACATGTAGCTAGTATTTTCTCAGGATTTTGGAATGCCAGAGAAATGAGCCAGGCCTCCTGGTTGGCATGGTACCGCAAGTCCTACCAGGAACTCAAGGCCACGCTCCCCAGCTAGCCGTATCCACCCCATGAGGGTTTCGGGGTCTCCCTGGAACTTGGCCCACTCTAGAATGTCAGGGTTCAGGCCCTCCTGGAAAAACTGCACCTTGACCTCCTCTGGCCACTCCGGCACTTGGCTGGCTAGGCGGCGGAACTCAGCTGCGTACTCGGCCACTGGCATCGTGCCTTGCTTCAGGCTCCTAAGCTTGCTTCGAGCCCGCTTCCCTCTTAAGGGATCGTCAAACTGGGCCCTGAGAGCCATCAGGAACTCTTGGTAATTACCCAGTTCAGGGGCTCCCATATCATACAGACCCACCAACCACTGAGCCGCCTCTCCCTCCAGTTGGTTGGACACATACTGCACTTTCTCAGCCTCAGACTGGAACTCCCCTTCCCACTGGGTCATGTAACTCACCACTTGAGTCATGAAGTAGGGTAGTTTTGCTGGATCCCCATCGAACTTCGCCTTCAGGTGCCGGTGTTTCCAGCCCCGGGGTCGCTCCTGCGGCTCAACCGGGCCAGCCCCCACCGGGGGAGCCGGTCCAGGAGCCGGCAGGCCAGGTACAGCAGGGGGCTGAGCGGGGACTCCATCCCCGGGTGCCTGGGCCGCCGCAGGTGGCGCTGGGGGAGGCTGGGCCCCTCCAGGGGCTGGTGGAGCTGGAGGGGTTCTGTGCAGGAGTTCTAGGAGCACCTCCCGTATCTCACCCATTTGTTGTTTCAGTTGAAGAACCTCGGTTCCAACTTCTGCCAGGGAAAACTTCGCTTCTGGCTCTCTAGGCCCCTCACCCTGGGGTCTGTCCCACCGGGACCTGCGGTCTTCTCGGCGTCCGGCCCCTGCCCATGGCCAGGCAGGGCCCAAAACCTCTCGCACCGGAGTGCCGAAGCTTGGCAGGCTGCCCCTCCCTGGAGCCAGCTCCATCCCCAGCTCCCAGGGCTCAGTGGAGGGTCGAAATACTGCAGCCCTCCGGCGGTCTCGGTCTCGGCTGGCTCCTCCAGCTGCGGCAGCTACAGCACCCCCCTCTGCCCCAGCCTCCTGCTTCGAGGCCTCGGCTTCTCTGGCGCTGGCTGCAATCAGATCTTGGTCCGTCTGTGTGCCAGTCTCTGCGTCGTCAGACATTGCAGGCAAAGGCTCCACAGTTTCAGGACAGAGAAAAAAAATAAAAGTAGGGAGTAGCAGCTTTCTGTGATGTACGCAGAACACAAACTCAGGGTTCTTCAATAAATCTCTTTATTAGAAGAGAAGCTTGCATAAGGAACAGTTCCAAAGCTGCTACTGAAGTAAATGTAAACTATCCAGAGATAATAAGGCATCAAGCGTGAGAACAGACACGGGGGAGCAAGAGTAGCTGGGGAGCGTGGCCTTGAGTTCCTGGTAGGACTTGCGGTACCATGCCAACCAGGAGGCCTGGCTCATTTCTCTGGCATTCCAAAATCCTGAGAAAATACTAGCTACATGTCAGGGCCTCCATGAATTCCACTCCAATGCCCAGAATTCAGGGATGAGCCTGACAATCTCAATGTATATCATTATCTTTTTGGTTGCGTGAAGAATGTGTTTGTCATGAACAGACTGTTGGTCTTGCAAAATGTCATCAGTTGTTCCTCTGCTTTAGTTCTTGATCCTAAGCCAAATTTTCCTATAAAGTTTGGTCCTCCTCTGTTTCCTACCTTTGTGTTTCAATGTCCTATGATTATCAACATGTCCTGTTTTGGTGTGTGATAAATTTCCTCCTCGACTCCAGTACAGAATCTCTTTATTCTTCTTCTGCACTGTAGTTGGGGCATAAACTTGGGTTATAGTTATATTGATGCTTTTCACCTGAAGTCTTATTGACATGATTCAGTCACTTTGCGTTATATCCTTTGATTGTTTTTGCTACATCTCTCCTAGCTATGAATGCCACCTCATTTCTTCTGAGATTTTCATTTCCTGGATAAAATACAGTGTAATTACTTGACATACAATGTCCCATTCCTGTCCACTTTAGCTCGCTCATCCCAAAAATTGCAATGTTTACACATTCCATTTCTTGTTTTACAATGTCTAGCTTCCTGTGACTCATGATTCTCACATTCCATATTCTAATAATATGTGTCATGCAGCTTTGGATGTTCCTTTCACCTCTGAGCATATCAATAGTTAAATGTCCTTTTGGCTTGAGTCCAGTTGCATCATCAGCCACAGCGCTACTCATACTTGTCCTCTGATCTTCCACAGTAGCTCGTTGCATACCTTCTGACCATGGAGTCTCATCCTCTGGCACTATCTCCTGTTTCATTTTGGATTGTATCATCATAGGGTTTTCATAGTAAAATACATTCAAGAGTGGTGCCACTGCTGTTGCAGCTGAGATCCTCTGCTGCTGCTGCCCAATAGCTATTTGCCATATTTAGTCTGGCTCCTCAGCAAAAGCCTGCCTGAGGTGGGAGAGCCTACCAGCAGCAATGCTATCGTCAGCAGTGCTGCTGGTAGGCTCTCCCACATCAGGCAGTCTCCCACATCAGGCAGGAGCACACAATCCCACCACCATAGAAAGCTGGTGCATTTACAGGTGCACCTCAATTAATGAAGTAGATGTGTTATTTCACATTACTTCTTTAACAGAACATTTAGCACCAGAGGCAGAAATAACATGGGAATATCCTTGCTCTATTTGTGTGTTTTACGAGAAACCACCATATTCTTTTACTTTCTGTTTTGGTTTTTTTCTCCATCTAGGCTTCAAGCCCAGTGTGTACAGAACTGGAGACAGTCATGTTGGATTGGCTAGGCAAGATGATCAATTTGCCACCACAGTTTTTGGCTGAGAAGAATGGACATGGGGGTGGGGTGATCCAGGTAAGCTAAGATGTTTGTATTTATTATTATTACTTATTGTTATTAGTTGGTGTATGTTCTGATCAGACTGTATAGAAACTAATATGTATGTTTAAAACTAATGTCTTTAACTATATCATTAGAATTCCTTCTGTTTTTGAATCACTATTCCAGAAACTTGTGCTTATTTAGCCAAAAGAGTAGCTTCCTGATGGAAAAGGGGGGGGTATTAACAGACATTTCTGGGGGCTTTACTACACAGAGGGTAAACATCTGGATGAAATTCAGACTACAGTACATGAAATTCAGACTACTCTGGCCCAGATTTAAGCACCACACCTGCCAAAGCCTTAATTTGCATTCAGATTTTTACCCCACAGCGAAGCAGAAAGATTTGTTTTTAAAGTGTATTTTAAGGACTTTATCAGACCACCCCACTCAACCCTGTTCTTTGCCAGTGCAACTTTGCCATTTTTATGCTGGCAAAAGAACTCCCCATTCCACACTTACCTTCTGTCCTGGCAAAAGACTTCCCTGGCATATGATGGAGGAGTGAACGGAGCTCTGTTCAGTTCCACATTTGCAATTCCATGTATTCTCATGAGAATACATAGCATGGAAAATTCCAAAACAAAAATAACACTCCACAAGTTTTAAAAACCACAAAAACATACTTCAAAACTTACAAGTAAACCAGGGGGGGTCACAAAAAGTGTGTCACCTACCTGGATGTCATGATATCACCTGGAAGTGTTTTGGCCAGACTGGCCACTGACACTGCATTCACATCATTACAATGGTGTGTGAATTCAAACACCAGCAATACTGGCACAAAAATGCTAGGGGAGATCTATTGACGGGTTAAGCTGTCAATAAAATAGGATGGGTTTTTGACAAGACATAAATGCAAAAGGGCAATGTCGTCTGGTATGTGCACCCTTTCACATTTATGTGGCATTTTTATGATGTTGTATTTGATGTGTCTAATAACATCCTAAAACACTTGGCTTCCATTTAAAGCTGTTATTCACACTTAGGGCTTGTCTCTGAGCTCTGTGAAAGCAAAGCTCCAGTACTAGTCACTCTCTCTGAAGTCAGAACAGGGTGGCTAGCCTGGCAATGGTGAGGTGGGCTGGTCTTTCTAACTTCAGAGAGAGCAACTAACACTTGAATCCAGTGTGGATGGATTGTTTACATTACAGTTTTCTCCAGAGTTTCAAGCAAACTTGAAGAAAACTGAGTTTTCTAAAACCTGGATTAAGGGGCATTCCCTGAGTCTGGTGCAAATAGGGCCATACATTGTGTGGCATTATCGCACCAGATTCTGGGAAAAGGCCATGTGTCATTAGGCATTATTAGTCCAGATGTGGGGGAGAGGTTGGGTTTTTTTCACTAGTGTAGGCAAGCTCTGGGTTTTGCAGAAGTTTTACAAATCTTTAGAGCGGAAATGGCATTTCTAAGGAGACTTCACCAAAAAGTCTAGGGCTGTAGAATGTTGAGTGGGAAAAAATAACAACCCAGAAAGCTTGGTGGGAGGGGAAACAGAATAGAGTGACTGGAAAAGGAAGATGAAGAGGAACATAGATATAAAAAGAGTAGAGAGAACTCTCCCATTTCCAAGACACCATTTTTAAATGTCTCCCAAAAATGCGATTTGTTGTCCATACAAACTGAAGGAGGAAATTAAGATTTTAAAATAGTTGACACTGGACTCCAACATACCTGTCTTAGCCCTCCAAAACTCCAATTACTAATGATAGAAAAGTAATTAGAAGAATAGAATAGAATAGAATAGAATAGAATCTTTATTACGGTCATAGACCAGCACAGGTAAAAAGGGATACAGAATAAAGGTAAAAACACAGGATAAAAACAGGATAAAAGCAGTATTTAAAATGTTCCTTCTGATTCCATAGCTCCAGTATAACAACACTAAGTTGATACTATTCTACCGTGAAGGTCATTGTCTGTCGAATTTTAACAGCAGCTGCACAGAATCTGGCAATATTATAAGTTGTTCCTGGGTTGGTGTCTGAAAGCAACAAGTTTATGTAGAATTGTCCTGTGTGCCCTTGGTATTTATGCAACAGGGGTGAAATAAGGCTGAGATGTATGTCCCTGTAGTATGGGCACTGGGGTAATACATGCTCTGTTGTTTCTATTTGGCCTGAGTTGCAGGGGCACAGTCTGTCTGAGAAGGGGATCTTCTCATATCGGCCTTCAAGGACAGCTGAAGGGAGGGCACGGCACTGTGCAAGAGTAAAGGCCCTTCGATGTTTAAGTATTTCAAGTGTTGCTAAGTATGCCAAAGGAGAGGCCAGATATCTGTTGGAGTCACTAGCAATGAAGGTTGGAGTGCTGGCTAGATCCAGTTGTCGCTCTATATCTACTACCCATTGTTTGATAGCAACTTTCACTCTATCATATCCGAGGCTAAATAGAAGATCTGGAGAAACGCCCATTGTTGAAATTTTAGTCATCACTGTCTGTTTCCAGCTGGATTGGAAATCATCACTTAAAGTTAGTGGAGCAAGGCCAGTGGGAAAGAGGGATAGTCTGAGCCAGTAGCTGAGTATGGTCACCCACACTCTGGCCTCCACTTTCATAAATCCTGACTCTAGTCTCAGAGCTGCATTAGAGACACATTTTGGAGCTTGGAAAGCTGATCTTAAAAATTTGGATTGGACAAGTTCTAATGGAGCAGGGTTGGGGAAGGGTCCCAATTGGGATCCATAAAGCAATTGTGCTACTGGTTTGGCTTCAAAGAGTTTGAGCACTGCAGGTAAATAGTGGCCTCCTCTTGTCTTAAGAAATTTGAGAATGGCTGTTGTACTCCTCTGCGCATTGCAAGCAGCATACTCCCTATGCGCTTTCCTACTCCCAGTGGCTTGAAAAATTACCTCCAGGTATTTGAAGCAAGAGACCTGCTCAATCTTGTGGCCATCTATATTCCAGTTCTTAGGCCTTTTAGCGAATGCCATGATTTTAGTTTTTTGATAGTTGAGTTCTAGCTGTCCCACTCTGCAATATTGTGTTAGTGCTCTTAAGGCTCTTTTTAGGCCAATAGGAGTTCTTGAGAGTACTGCTGCATCATCCACATAAAGCAGCATTGAGATATGCTTTCCCTCTAATTTGGGGGGGTGGAAGTTAGTGTTGTTGAGGTGATCCACCAAATCATTGATGTAGAAGTTAAACAGGAGTGGAGCTAGAATGCAGCCTTGCTTGACACCCTTCTCAGTGACAATGTCATTGGTGAGATGTCCCTGGGGGTTACATCTTACTTTTAATGAGGTCCCTTCATGCAGTATATGAATTAGATGGAGTAAACATAGGTCGATCAAAGAAGCCTCCAGTTTTTTCCACAGTTTGGTTCAGGATATAGAGTCAAAAGCTGTTTTAAAGTCTATGAAGGCAGCATAGAGAGAAACTGTACTACAGGTGGAGTATTTTTCAATAAGGTGGTGGAGTACAAGGCACTGATCTATGCTGGAGCGGCCTTCCCTGAAGCCAGCTTGTTCTTCTGCAAGTATATTTTCTTGTTCCAACCAGGTCTGAAATTTCCACTGTAAGTGTCTTACATAGAGTTTGCTGATTGTACTGAGGAGACTAATTGGTCTGTAGTTGTCAGGATCATCCTTGCTTCCTTTTTTATATATGGGGACGATGATTGCAAGGCCCCAATCCTTGGGTGCTCGACCATATTTGTCGATACAGGTGAAAAGTGAAGCCAGGATGGGGGCCCAGAATTCAAGATTGTTTTTAATGGCTTCTGCGGGTATTAAGCCTTCCCTTGGAGCCTTCCCCATTCTCAGCTGGGCTACAAGGTTTTTGATCCCTGACACTGTCACTGGTAGCCACTCTTGGATATTTTCTATATTTTGGCTAGTGCATCCACTTTCAATGTAGTTGAATTAGAAGAACTTAATACATTTAGTTATTTGTTAATGATGTCCCCAAAAAGGGTTACTACACTTGATCTTAGCCAAAAGGCCGAGAAGCATTTTCATTGCCTGGTGTGCTGAAAACAATTAGCACACAAAGATGGGGGAGTACAATCACAATTTTTTGCATTCTGTGCAGAAGGAGGACTTGGAGATCATTTGCAAAGCAAAGACAAGCTTAAACTTTTACAGTACCTATTTAAACCTTGCTAACATGGTGTCACTGTCTGATTGGTTCCTGAGTGCCAAGCTGGCAATTCTTGATTGGCTACAATCCCTCACATGCCCACTAGAACTACCTTCTAATTTTCCTCTGATCAGCTGCATTATAACCTTTACTCCTGCTAGGTAGCCGGTGTCCACTGAGTAACACATTAACAACCCCAAACAAATTGAATTTCCACATTCCTGACATCATTAATGAGCTTAAAGCATAATTCAGTTACATTTATATTAGAAGGAGGGAAATCAAATTAAGCTGATGTTAAATTGCCATTTACATTTAAGTCAAAGGCCTGCACGAAAAGTCTTACCAGAATGAAGCCAAAATATGCCGTCCATGTTGTTACTATCCTAGTGATCCTGCCTTTGGGAAGTTGCAACATTTTTTTAAAAAAAACATTTCTCCTCCACCCCACCCAAAGCTCTTGCATTCTTTTCACCCCATCTATTCCTTACCCCCTTTCTTTAGTTTACTGATTCTCATAAGGATTCTTGCAAATGTTCCAACATTAAGAAATTGAAAATTCACTTTCTTGGGACCAATGGTAGCTCTTCATGCAGTGACAGACCTAGAATACAAGGGGATCATGGGATTATAGATAAGATCATACCCTTCCAAACTGCCCTTAATTTTTTTTAACTTAGGGCAAAAAGTAGAGCAGAAGGTTGTCAGAAATTTTTAGGGCACTTCTTTTCTTTTTGGTCTTTTCTTCACATGGATTTCAAGTGTTTCTACAATGTTCTGAAGTCCTCCTGATGTTATAAATAATGCTTTGTGTCAGTGAGGTTAAGAACAATAAAAGGGTTTTTTTGGGGGTGTGTGTGTACCATATATTCCGGCGTATAAGACGACTGGGCGCATAAGACGACCCCCCAATTTTTAAGTTAAAATATAGAGTCCCCCCCCCAGCCAGCCAGCCACCTGGCTGGAAATCCTGCCCCCCACCAGCCAGCCAGCTCAGTGGCTGTAGATGATGGAATAGTCTGTGAAATTAAAGGACAGAGAACAGCTAAAAAAGCATGGGATACTTTGAAAAATCTCTGTGGTGTTCAATCTTTGGAAAGTAAGGTTGCATTAATAAGTTGGTTAATATGAAGCTATCAAATCCCAAATTTTTGAATGAGCACATTAATGAATGAAGAATTTCACCATAGACAAAACTTGATGCAAAATGATAAGTCTAAATCCAGAAATTCTAATTTTAGGCTAACTTGTCCTGAAAAGAAACATCATTTTGACTCTCCTGAGCTAAATGGATGGCCATTTAACACTTCAAGGTTCATTTAACACTGCAAAGCAGTCATTCTCACAGCAGGAGGATTTGCTGGGAAAACTGCCCAGGCCATTTACACTTCAGTCATTCTCACAGCAGGGGGGAAAATCTACTGGGGTATAAGACCCCTCCCCCACTTTTGAGGAGATTTTCAAGTGTTAAAAAGCAGTCTTATATGCAGGAATATACGGTATGTCTGCAGCAAAAGGAAAAAGAAGGAAATAGTAGGGCCACTACGTGGAGAAGATGGCAAAATGCTAAATGGGGGACAGAGAAAAGGCAGAATTACTCAACATCTTCTTTGCCTCAGTGTTTTCAGGAAAGGAAAAAGATGATCAACCTGAAGATAATGGGACAGAGGACACAATAGGGGAAATCCAGCACAGAATAAGCAGAGAGGAAGTACAGGAATACCTTCTTAATCTAAATGAATTTAAATCTCCAGGACCAGATGAACTACATCCAAGAGTATTAAACGAGCTGGCAAATGTAATCTCAGAGCCATTGACAATAATCTTTGAGAACTCCTGGAGAACAGAAGTCCCAGCAGACTGGAGGAGGGCAAACGTTGTCCCCATCTTCAAAAAGGGAAAAAAAGAGGATCCCAACAATTACCGTCCACTTAGTCTAAGGACTTTTTCGGACGTCAATCTGTAGTGCAAGCAGCCTTGTCCCTGTTGCCAGGCTGCTGCGCGGCAGGGGGACAGTTTCGGATGACGCTGTCCCCACGCCGATACTATTGCGGAAGAGCTGGGAGACTTCAGCACCATATTTGGCGATTTTCTAATCACGGTCAGCTTCCGTGATTAGAAAATTGCTAAATATAGCGCTCTAGCCTCCCACCTCTTCTGCAACAGTATCGGCAGGGGACAGCGTGATCCGAAACTGCCTCCCTGCCGCAGAGCAGCCTCGCAATGGGGACGAGGCTGCTTGCGCTACAGATCAACGTCCGAAAAAGTCCTAACATCAATACCAGGGAGCAGATCATTAAACAGAGAGCCTGTGAACATTTAGAAGGCAATGCCATAATCACAAAAAGTCAACATGGGTTTCAGAGAAACAAGTCATGCCAGACTACGGTAATCTGATCTCATTTTTTGATAAAGTTACCAGCTTGGTAGATGAAGGGAACGCTGTGGATATTGCATACCTTGATTTCAGTAAAGACTTTGACAAGGTTCCCCATGACATGTTTGATTTTGCAAAGAAGCTTTGAAAATGTGGGCTAGACAAGTTAACTGTTCAATGGATTTGTAATTGGTTGACTGGCCGAACCCAAAGGGTGCTCTGCAGTGGCTCCTCTTCATCTTGGAAAGACATGACCAGTGGGGTGCCACAGGGTTCTGCCCTGGGCCCAGTGCTATTCGACATCTTTATCAATGACTTGGACGAGGGAATTAGGGGCATACTTATCAAATCTGCAGATGACACCAAATTAGGAGGAGTAGCTAATACCCTAGAGGACAGGATCACAATTCAGAATGACCTGGATAGACTGGAGAGCTGGGCCAAAGCTAACAAAATGAAATTTAATATGGAGAAATGTAAGGTACTATACTTAGGGCAGAAAACGAAATGCATAGATACAGGATGGGGGAGACCTGGCTGAACGAGACTACTTGCGAAAGGGATCTAGGAGTCCTAGTAGACCACAAGTTGAACATGAGTCAACAGTGTGATGCGGCAGCTAAAAAGGCCAATGCGATTTTGGGCTGCATCAATAGAAGTATAGTGTTTAGATCAATGGAAGTCATAGTGCCACTCTATTCTGCCTTGGTCATGCCTCACCTAGAATACTGTGTCCAGTTCTGGGCACCACAATTATAAAAGGATATTGACAAATTGGAGTATGTCCAGAGAAGGGTGACTAAAATGGTGAAAGGTCTGGAAACCATGCCTTGGAAGGAGAGGCTTAGAGAGCTGGGTATGTTTAGCCTGGAAAAAAGATGGTTAAGGGGCAATATGATAGCTCTGTTTAAGGGGTGTCACATTGGTGTCACATTGAGGATGGAGCAAGCTTGTTTTCTGCTGCTCCAGAGACTGGAACACGGAGGAATGGATGCAAGCTCCAGGAACAGAGATTCCACCTCAACATTAGGAGGAACTTTTTGACAGTAAGAGCTGTTCAGCAGTGGAACACACTCCCTTGGAGCGTGGTGGGGTCTCCTTCCTTGGAGGTTTTTAAACAGAGGCTGGATGGCCATCTGTCAGGGATGCTTTGATTGTGTATTCCTGCATGGCAGGGGGTTGGACTGGATGGCCCTGGTGGTCTCTTCCAACTCTACAATTGTACGATTCTATGATATGGATGGTTTATTGTTTTTAGAAATGGAATGTCTTAAATATTATAATTCTCCAGTGAGGGGTAACAACAAGAGAACTAGGCTTTAGGAAAGAACCAGATGGACAATGTAAATACAGTTGTCCCTTCACATTCACTAGTGTTTGGTTCAAGGACCCCCCATGAATACCCAAATCTGTGAATACTCAAGTCCCATTATATGCAATGGCATAGCAAAATGGTGTCCTTTATATAAGATGGCAATAGCTATTGCTTAAAACAATTTGTAAGCTGCTCTGATAGCCTTGTGGCTGAAGATCGGGGTATAAATAATAAATAAATAAAATAAAATAAAAATAAAATAAATATCAAATTACCTCATGCTAGTTTGGATTGATCATGCTTTCAAGGACTCTGTCTTTCCACATGAGCCTGCTTTGAGCTCTAAGATCTTCCTGGGAGGCACATCTCTTCCACCACCTTCAGAGGCATGTTTGGTGGGAATGTGGAAGAGACTTTTCTCCATGGCTCTCCCAGCCTCTAGAGAGGTTACAATGGCCCTTTCTTTGCAGTTTTTTCAACAGCAGGTGAAGACCTTTTTATACCAGCAGGCTTTGGGGGATTTATTGTTTTACCAGGAAAGGCCTTTTTATGGTGCTGAACTGTTTTTATGCTTTGTTTTAAAACAACATTTACAGCGATATTATATATAGTTTTAATTGTGTTATTTTAATACTATTTTAATCTCAACTTACTGTATGTTTTTAACCATATGCATTTTTATTGTAATTCTCCATATATTGTAAGCTGGCTTGAATCCCAGTCTGGTAAGAAGGCAAAGTATAAATAAAGGGATGGATGGAATGCTAACTTACTGTTGAGTGAAAAATGGGAAATTGAGTACTGGGAGGGATGCAGTACAGTATCCAAAATAGGAGCATCGCACATTGAAACATTTTTTGAATGGGCAAATGTTTACCTGCCATCTTGCATTGGAAATCAGCTAACTTTATCAATAATTAATTAGCTAAATAATGGGTAAGAAATGCCTTGTACTTCCTCCAAGGCAATATAAGCATTGTGGATGATGTTCCAGTTAGTTTTAGTAAATGTCAAAGTAACTACTGTGCAATAAATGCTCCTCTGATTTGTGAAATAAATAGTCATGGGACTCATCTATATGGGGAAATAAAATGTGGATTGATGAGTAGTAACACCAATTCATAGCAGCTTTCATTTGTCTCTTATGGTTTTAGCTATCTGTGTTTGTTGTGAATCAAGATGGTGGGCGTGAGTGAGTTACTCACATTCCCACCAGTTGCTACTGCTGAACAGTATTTTTTTTTAAAGCAAACCCTACTGAACAGGATTGTGTCAAAGAATACATGCAAGAATACATGGGCAAACAATTTTGGTAACCCCATAAATATAGATGACTGGCAAAAAGCAAGGGAAAGATCATTTACATTCACAGCATGCCAAAATCTAAGGGGAAATTACATAAAAGTTGCCTTAAGGTGGTATTACGCACCAATGAGGTTAAGTAAAATGAATAAAATGTTTCCAAATGGCTGTTGGAAATGTGGGAAAAACCAAGGCAATTTTATACATATGTGGTGGTGATGTGAGAGGATAAAGAGAATTTTGGATACAAATACATGAGACAATTAGAGAAATATTACAAATAAACCTCGAATTTACACCAGAATTATATTTGTTAAATATCATTAAAGACTCGGAAAGCACAAAAGGAAGTAGATACTGGTGAATTTTAATATATATGATAACCACAGCCAGATTTGTCATAGCAAGAAAATGGAAGATGAAAGAGAGTCCTACAAAAAAGGAATGGAAATTTAAATTGATAGATGTGCTAGAATTAGACATATTTACAAATAAGCTATGAAAGATACAAAATGAAGAGATGAATGGAAACAAGTATTAGACTGTTGGAAATGAAAGGGTGAAATACGAGATAATGTAACGATATAGAGAGGAAAAAAGACCCCAGAGGGATGAGGATTAAAGAAATAACATATAAAGTGATAAGAAGAGCCGGGATCTTTATTATGAGAATCCAAATAAACAGAAGTCATTTAAGCTATGGTATTATAACCATTGTCTTAATATATAAAAATGACAAAATTAAGAAAGTTATGGATAAGCAATGTTTTCTTTCCTATTTGTGTACTAATATTATGAAGAGGAAAAAGGACTGTTATTGTAAATAAGAACTTTGCACAAATGGAGAATATACATGTTGAAAACAAAATGTAACAATATAAGTTGTATTTGTGAAAATGATAAAAAAAAAAAAAGCAAATCCAAGGTGTAGAAATGTGATCTTCCACTTAAATAAATAGGGTGGGGGAAGGCTGTTTTGCCGCCTCAGCATACTATCACTATGGCAAAAATCCAACATGGTGGTTCCAGGCACTGCCTTGCCAGCAAGCTCTGCCCCCTGGCACATGTCTGAACAATCAGCTGTCCACTCTGAGAATGAGAATGCTCATTATCCTAGTGAGCGATAGTGCACATTCCCACACATTATTTTCAAAAATACTTGGAGTTTTTTGCCCCCTTCCTTCCAAATACCATGAATCGCTGTGGGATCTCATTGGGACAAAAGGTGTTCCCTGCTAATTCTATAAGGAGGATTTTCACTGTCTAGACAAGCCCATGGCAGAAGAGGTCTCTGAATCATGTATTGAATTTCTTATCATGTGAACCTAAGATAAAAATAGAATCAGCTTACTTCACACAAGTTTATATGGTACAAAGAACAACAGGAGCCCTGGTGGCGCAGTGGTTAAATGCCAGTACTGCAAGTCACCACATTGCAAGTTGCAAGTTCGATTCCAGCGGGCTCCAAGGTTCACTCAGCCTTTCATCCTTTTGTAGGTTGGTAAAATGAGTACCCAGCTTGTGGGGGCAATTAGCTAACACACATTGGAAACTGCTTAATGCAGTTAGATGTGTAAATGGCTATTGCTTAAAACAATTTGTAAGCCGCTCTGATAGCCTTGTGGCTGAAGAGCGGGGTATAAATAACTAAATAATAAAAAAAGTGGTGGGTGTCTGTACACACATAATGAGCATACTCTACCTTTGTGTTAAGCATACTTTTGCCCATTGAAACCAATGTGCATAACTTCTCTGTTACTTTTAGGGATGTAATTCTTTGCTAATTTTGTTCTAAAAGGAAGCAATGAGGAATTTTAGTAATTTTTTTACTAATGAAAGAAAAATACTGTTTTCTGTGCAGAAAAAAAATACTGTTTTGTGTGCTTGAATATGCTATAGTTGGGAACTTATTCTCTGCAAAATATGTCATTTTTTAAAAAAACATAGAATCAGCATGTTCGGTGCAGATAACATTTTACTTGCACAGGAGAAGCTGTGCAAAACCCTATAGAATGGAATCTTAGAGTTGGAAAAGACTGAAAAGGGTGTCTAGACCAACCTTTTGCCATGCATAAGGCTGGCAAAAGGCTGGCCCATCCAACCTCATTTAAAGGCAACCAAAGATGGAGAGTCCACCACCATCTGAGGCAATCCATTCCACTGTCAAACAGCTCTTACAGTAAAGAAGTGCTCCCTAATGTTTTGGTGGAATCTCTTGTAATTTCAATACATTGGTTTGTGTTCTAGTCTCTGGAGCTGCTAAAAACAAGCTTCCTTCATCTTCTACATTCCATATCTTCAGATAAATGAAGACAACTATTATGTCTTGTTTTCTCCAAGCAAAAGATACAAGCTCCCCAAAGTCATTCCTCACAAGGCTTGGTTTCTCCCAGGAGTGCTTTAGTTGTGTATTCCTGCATGGCAGGGGGTTGGACTAGATGAACCTTGAGGTACCTTCCAATTCTATGATTCTACATAAAATGAAACCCTTATATGGAAAATAAAATAAAATGAAACCTTTATATGAAATCTTTGTCAGTGTAATGTCTTGTGGAAATAGCACTTTTTTCATCTGATCCATTAGCCAATTTTTAAAATGTCCACTTCCTTAAATAAGGTTATGCTACACTTGTACTATTCCATGGCAATATGGAATTCCCGAGCTCAATAATTTAACACTATGAATGAAGGTTACAAAGGACTTTTGCCAGAACAAAGGACATTTGCTTCTTCCAGAATTATGAAATTGAAATAAGTATCTCTGAATCTCTGTTAGTTGGTGAAGCCTTATGTCAGTGACTTGCTTTATTATGCGGGATAAGATTGTCCCTTTTACTTCTTCTTGCTGGGCAATTACATGTTTACCAAATAGTGATGCTGACATTTTAAACAGACAGTTCTGGATTGCCTATAATTTTGGAAGGCATTGATAAGTAGAGAGGTTTCTGCTGCTGCTACAGGCAATTTGTGGAGCTGATCCTTTTACATTTTAGTCACAACAGTAATAAGAGGAAGAAAGGACATAACCAAGGTGGGCTTTCTTTTAGACTGCCAGTCATGGCTCTAAGGCCAGATGCAATATTGCAGTTGTGGCCTATGGAGATTGGTGCTTAATTGCCTTTAAAAGGTTAAATCAATATGAAACACACACTTGTTGCCTCAAAGAGGATACTTGAAAAATGCAATAATGAAAGATGGGGGCTCTGGTGACTGAAACAGCATTATTGATCAATATTTCTGCTACCTCTTGAATCTCCTCACCATGGCAACCTGGTTTTCTTGAAGTGACGGGGAAAATAAAATAAGCAGTTTACTTAGTATGTGTCTCATAAAAACCAACAGCAGTGGTTTCAATGTCTCTCTTCAAGGCAACAAGCATTCCTGAGTATTTGGGAACATTTTCAACTGGATGGCCTTGTCCAAATGAATCTGTCTCTTCTTCACAATAGGGCACTGCCAGTGAGGCTACCTTGGTTGCAATGCTTGCAGCTCGAACCAAAGCAATCCGTCGTGTCCTATCAGAAAATGAAAAACTGACTCAGGGAGATGTCATGGGCCGGCTGGTGGCTTATACTTCTGACCAAGTGAGTACTACTGGAAACTATAGTGTGAGCTTTGCAGTTACTTTCCTATATAATACACAAACAACACAGATTGAGGGTTGCTTATGATATGAAGGCCAAGAGCCAATAATATATTGGATATATAGCGCCAGTAGAATCCCTGTTTAGCCACAAAAACCCACTTGGTGACCTTGGATAAGTCACACTCTCAGACTCTGAAAACCCTGTGATAGGTTTGCCTTAGGGTTTCCATGAGTTGGAACCCACTTGAAGGCACACAGCAACAAACCAGTGGAATCAGCATGCCAGTTAGGTCTTCCGTGATCACAAAAACCTGATGCAGTCATTTCCCCCAGCACTCTGAAACAGTTTTTTTTAATTAATGGGGTGAGGTGGGAAGATGTGGCTGCAGAAGGGGAAAGAGACTGCTGATTTGGAGGAAGCAACAGGATCCAACTGAAGTACACTATTAGAATCTGACCAATGTCTTTCACCCACAAGTTTGCTTTTTGATTCATTATGAAGGATGCATACCTTTAAGGGCCTTTTTGTGATCACAGCATTCCTTTCTAAGTGGTTACAGGCTGTCTGTTTAATGGAAAGGGTGATTGGTACAATTGCTTCTAAGTGTCCAGTCTAAGGGCAATGAGGCAGACCAGAGTACAGGTGGTGCAGGTCACATATTTCCTAAGTATGACAAAGGATTAGGAAGAATAGATTTTCCTTGTTTTTTTCCGGGCTGTGAGGCCATGTTCTGGAATCGTTTCTTTCTGATGTTTTGCCTGCATCTGTGGCTGGCATCCTCAGAGAATGGTTGGGTAGGTGTGTGTGTGGAGCTTATATGCTGTGAACCTCTGGTGGGGAGAATATGCAAATTTGATTAGGAAGAACTCTTTGTTGTGCCCATTATATGTCAGTGAAGTTAGCAAACGAACAAACCAACATAAAATCATAGTATGCCTTCACTGTTGCATCCTTGACATGCCATCCAGCAGAGCTATTTCAAATGGTGAGGAGCAGGTTGGGATTGTTGCTCAAAGAGACCAGCAGTGGATCTCTCACTTAGCTGCTGTGATTTGCCAGGCACTTTCAGGAGAAACAATCTCATATTTGCTCAGAATTTGATACCACAGTTACTACAGAGCTCAATGAAGTGTCTGGTGCTCCATTTGGTCACATTTGATGGGATCAGTTTCAGTTGTTGCAGCCCAGTTATGTGGACAAGATCTTTGAATAAGTCCATCCCACCACATGACCCTTGCCCATCTTGGCTAGTAAAATCTAACAGGGGTGTATTGATTGGGTGGGTCCCAGAAGGGAATTCCTCACTATCTCAGACTGTGGTGCTGTGTCTTCTGAAAACTCAGAGATGTGTGAGAACGACTGCCTTACTGCTAATACCCCATTGCTTGAACATATGGGAGTGGAGCAGCTTCAGACTTCTGCATGAGATGGAGCTTTGAGAAGAAGAAAAGCTCATCTGAATGTCTTTCCCAGCAGCTTTTGTTGAAGTTGTTTTGAGCAGAAAGGAAGCCGGATTGGGTGAAGAAGTGAGCTTCTGAGCCAGTGATACATGCCTTGCTGCACGTCCAGTTATATTCCCAAGAGTTACAACAGTTTAAAGAGATTTTCAAATGGGGACCAAAATAGTGTCCCCGTCTCGCTATCTCCTCTCCCGCCCCCCTCCCATCCCCGTTCCGACACACACATGAACAATTTCACTCTACCTTGATCGTGCAATGTTCCCTCCTCCTCAGCAGCCCAGGAGCTGCATTCACTTCCTGGTTTGAAATCCCGGGCGGTTCTCGAGAGAGGATGAGCATGCGGGAAATTCAAAGCTTAAAGGAAAAACACAGTTTTAAAAGTGGCAGCAAATGCAAAAACACATTTAAAAAATACCAAATAAGCCAGGGAGGGTAAAAAAAGGATGCCACCTTTTCACTCACCTGTCATTCCGAGACAGGAACGGAACGGGTGATCTATTCACGACAGCCTGTGAATTAAAAGGAGTGCTTGGGGAACAGAATCAGCACGGGAGCATGACAACCTGTGAATGACATCATGTGAAAGGGAAGCCCCTTCGCGATCTTAGGGAGCTGGGTATGTTTAGCCTGGAAAAAAGACAGTTAAGGGGCAATATGATAGCCCTGTTTAAGTATTTGAAGGGGTGTCACATTGAGGTTGGAGCAAGCTTGTTTTCTGCTGCTCCAGAGACTAGAACACGGAACAATGGATGCAAGCTCCAGGAACAGAGATTCCACCTCAACATTAGGAGGAACTTTTTGACAGTAAGAGCTGTTCAGCAGCGGAACACACTCCCTCGGAGTGTGATGGGGTCTCCTTCCTTAGAAAGTTCCTTCCTTCCTTTAAACAGAGGCTGGATGGCCATCTGTCAGGGATGCTTTGATTGTGTATTCCTGCATGGCAGGGAGTTGGACTGGATGGCCCTTTTGGTCTCTTCCAACTCTACAATTCTATGATTCTATGATCTCCTGGCATCGCTGTCACACCATATTTAGGGCATCTGATAATCTGTAAAAGGGGAAAAAATTAACTGTATCCATGGAAGCAGAAGGCGCTGTACTTATCATCTGCAATATGTGCGCAATATTTGTTTTCTTGCCAGAACACTTCTCTGACTATACTTGCAGCAAGTGCAAACTGGTGACTCAGCACACTTCAGCAATATATTCACATACTTTGGTACCTTAGAGAACATGAGGACTTCCTGGATAAAACAGAGGAAGAACTGATTTTACAGAATCAACAGGAAGAATCTGCCAAGGGGTGATGAAGAGGACAGTATCATTAAGGAAGCAAGTTGGAGAACCGTCACTGTTAGGAGCAGACCATACACAAGGGATTCAGAACCACTCCAACTAAGCAACTGCTTCCTACGTTTTCCTGAAGATAATGGTGGTGAAGATACCTGAACAGGAGACCAGCAAGAAGAGAAATGGCAAGCCAAGGAAGGTGTCAACCACTAACTGCAGCAAGAAGAAAAGAAAGATGCTGGTGGTAAGGGACACATTGCTCAGGGGTACAGAGGAATCTATGTGCCAACTTGACAAGATGAATCAGGAATTATGCTGTCTCCCTGGTGCACATATTTGGGATGTTACTGACAACTTGCCGAAACTCATCAAGAACACAGACCAGTACCTCTTTCTCCTTATTCACGTGGGCACCAACAACACTGCAAAGAACATCTTTGACCAGATCACCTCAGACTTGTCAGGATTTTGGGACATGCAGTCCAAGTACTGTAGATTTATTCTCCAAAGAGCTGAGGCTGAGATGTAACAGTTTGCAAGGCAAGAGCTCTGAGCAAATGGCAGTTTACAAACTCAGGAAATGTATCAATCTTGACTGGGCCCAGGAGCAAAGCTAAACGAGGGTAAGCAGAGAACTAAGTAGTTCTGCTTCAGTTTTTACAATGTAAGGATGTGTTCTTTAGGCTCTCACATTGAGAAGATGTGTTTTTCTTCTAAAAGCTGTATATATCTATACATATATTCTTTATTATGGTCAAGTAAAGAACAAGAATGCTTTTAGACACAAGCCTGTGTGTCTGTGCCTTTATTTCTGATGGCTGAAGGAACAACAACTCTGCTGCAATTTATTGCTGCCTGAGTCCTGTTTGGGTTCTCAGTGCATGCTCTAACCTGACAAGACTATAAAGACCTGGGAAGGAACGTGAAGGATTTAGGGGCGAAGGTGGTATTCTCACCAGTTCTACCATTGAAAGATAGAGGACCACATAGGGAGAGAGAGATACTGTGACCTTCATGCCCTTGAGAAGGCCAGCTTCGCTTCAGAGAAACAGGAAAAGTGACCAGCCATTTCTTGGTTCAAGGCTAAAGCCAATTTTATTGTGATAGTGATTTCGAACTGCTATAGCAGGTGCCGAGAGGTTCAGAACAGAGAAATGGGGCTAGAGAAGGCCCTTTTATCCTTGTCCACACCCACTTGTAACTTTTTACACCAATCATGGATCATTTACATCATATCACACCATGTCACCCCATACCTAGTGAGATGGTAACAGTTGCGGATAGGCAAATGGGAGGGGCTAGGTCTCCTGTGTACATGACCTTCCTGTAATCTGTAATGGAGGGCTCACAATACTGTAAGTGAATGACTGGTGAAACAAATGATGTCGACAAGAGAGGTTTGCCTTCTGGGACCATGGTCTTCACTTTTTAGATGAAGGATGAATGGCTACAGATAGTCTGCACCTCACAAAGTTTGGGAAGAATGTCTTTAGCAAAAGCGTGGTGAATCTGATCAAGAAACACACAGGTATAGGATGCACAGGGATACATGGCCCAGCAGTACTACATGTGAAAAGGACCTTGGGGTTATTATTGATCATAAGTTGAATATGAGCCAGCAGTGTGATGCTGCAGCAAAGAAGATGAATACTATTTTAGTCTGCATGTATAGATACATAGTTTCCAAGTCAAGGGAAGTAATTGTTCCACTAGATTCTGCTGTGGTGAGGCCTTATCTGAGTACTGTGTTCAGTTCTGGGTGCCTCATTTTAAGAAGGACATAAACAGGTTGGAGAAGGTTCGGAGAAGGGCAACATGGATGATAAAAGGTATGGAGAACAAAGCCTATGAGGAAAGGTTGAAAGAGCTGGGCTTGTTCAGTTTGGTGAAGAGAAGACTGAGTGACACGATTTCACTCTAAATACCTCAAGGGCTATCACAGAGAGGAGAGGGTAGGCCTGTTGCCCCAGAGTGTAAGACCAGGTCTAATGGTTTTAAGTTATAGGAGTGTTGATTTTGATTGAATATTAAAAGGAACTTCTTGATAGTAAGATCAGTTCATCAGCGGAGCCAATTGCCTCCAGAGGTTGGACAAAATGAGGCTGGACATCTACCTGCTGGGGATGCTTTAGCTGGAGATCCTGCATTGAGTGGGAGTTGGATTCAATGACCCATGAGACCACTTTCACCACTATGATTCTAACCACCTTCCCATTGAGCATTTCTGACCATGGGATCTTTCCCAGTATTTCCCTAAGTATGCTGAAATCAGCTTTCTTGAAGTCTACAGTGTGTGTTACTATGTCTGGCTTTTCCTTTCCCCTGTATAATACATCCTAAGAGGACGTGGTCACTTCCACCCAAGGATCCCACTACTACTATGATTCTAGGGAACAGATTATCTGGACCCATTTCAGTCTGGTTTAAGGCCGATGTGCAGCACTGAAACAGCCTCAATCACTTTGACTGATAACCTACTCTGGATTAAAAATAGAGGGACTTCTACTCTGAGAGATCTTCCTGGATCTCAGTGGCTTTTGATATCATTGATCATGGTGTCTTACTGGACTATCTCTGTTGGATGAGAGTAGGAGGCTCTCAGTTACAGTGTTTCCATTTCTTTCTGTAGAGCCAGTTCAAGAGAGTATTATTGGGGGAACTCTGTTCAGCCCCCATGGCCATTAAGCTGTGGGGTGCCACAGGGTTCCATCTTTTCCCTCATGCTGTTTAATATCTATATGAAACAACTGAGTAAGGCATAAGGAGTTTTCAGGTGGAGTGCCATCAGCATGCTGATGTCACTCAGCTCTACTTCTTATCATTGGAATCAGCTGGGTCTGCATAGATGTTGGACCAGTGCCTGGATGCTGTAATGGGCTGGATGAGGGCCAATAAACTGAAGCTGAACCACAGTCAGACAGAGGCTCAGTGGTTTGGTGGTTCTTGAGTCAGGGGATTAGGCAAGTTGCCGCTCTAGATGGGGATGCAATCTGTCTGAAGAAGCAGGTGCATAGCTTGGGAGTACTACTAAATTCACTTCTGTCACAGTAGGCTTAGGGAGCTTCAACAGTCTTGGCAGCTAAGGCCTTTCCTGGACAAAGATGACTTAGCTACTATAGTCAATGCACTGGAATCTTTCCAAGTAGACTACTCTAATCCACTCTAACTGAGGCTGCCCTTTAACATGACTTGGAAGCTACAGCTAGTACAGAATGCAACAGCAAGATTTCTGACTGATGTAGCATATAGATAGTAGATAACAACTGTCTTAAACATGCTACACTGGCTGCCAGTACACTACCAGTCTGAATTCAAGGTGCTAGTGGAGACATTTAAAGCCTTGGACAATTTCCGGCTTCCGGTCGGAGACATGGGCATGGCTGGACACAAGAAGCATGAGCTCTGTGCTTCAAGCTCTGCGCTCTGTGTTCACTGAGCAGGAAAACCTGACAGATTTTCAATTTGGTCAGGAATACCCCCTGCGAAAGGGGTGTCGGGGTGAGCTCGCTGCAAGGCTCCCTATCCGGTGTTAAGTCTCCCTTCCCTGCGTTGTCAATGGCGCTGTAGGTGGGGGAGCAAAGATACCGTGGGAGCGACAGAACTTGTAACAACACTCCCGCTCAGCAACCCTCAATTCAGGGGGTGAAATGTCTGTACCGACTTTTGAATAGCTTGAATCCAGATATCCAACTTACAGCGGTTCGTCTCACAGCAACCTGAATTTTTTTTTAATCTTTCTCAATGCGTCTGTACAACAATTGTATGACAATTGGACTTGCTGGAGAAGCGGAGGGGAAGAAGGAGAGAGAAAGGAAATTAAGCTGAAGACACCGGGTTTGGAAAAGAGGCTGCATGGAGCGTAGAAGGCTAAGACTGGCGGAGATAAGTTAAAAAAAATAAGTAAAGGGGAGAGAAAGTTGGGATTGACTGAGTTAAAGAGAAGTTGGAGTAGACTAAGCAAAGATACTTTACTAACACAATATTATAAATGCTTGAGCCTACAGAGGAGTAGGAAAAAGAGGAATAGAAAAAGAGAACTGTGAGGGTGAGAGAAACTGTGAATTTTGAGAGATATTTTATCTCTCCCCATCTCTGTTTAGAGTGGATGGGCGGAAAGTGAAATACTAGCCGACAAGTAACTAAGTATGGATATTTTTGAAACGTGGGAGAGACTTAAGCTTTGAAAATAGTGCAGTGGACACTTCTCTACAAATATAATAAAGTGGATCTGTAACAAAGATGGCTGCAGGTTTGTGAGGAGCAGAATTACGACGTGGATACAGCAAATAAGAAACATAATGTTAAACTCCCAGTAGACTGAATGGAAAGGTTTTGAGAGCCAGGGTGGGGCAGAGTAAGAAGTAAGGATGCTTATTGGTTTGAAGACTGCATAGACCTGAAAGTTTGTATGCTTATTGTGTTCTATGTGATGTTTAACATATTTATATTTTGCTGTTTTATGTTTAAATTTTGAAACTTTTCATAATAGTGGCAAAGAGGCTAAACAACGTAACTCTGTGAGGGTATATAACAATCACTGATTATATATTAGAGTTTCATTTTGAAAAAGCAGTTTTGAGGCCTTACTGACTACGCATGTAAAAACAAGATTTGAAATCGCTTAACTTAATTGGATTTAAATTTAAATTCAAATCTAAGCTTGATATTTTGCACCCTGAGTCGATATAACGAAAGTAAGAGAAATAATTTGCCACACTTTTGGAAATTTATAAACAAAATTCGATACTTACTGCTTGGAAGTAATAAATAAATAGCTTGAGTTAAGGAGAAACTTGGAAGAACAGGAAGAAAGAAGCAGTCACAATTAATGACCCTTACCAGAGTTTATATAGATATATATGCATATATGATTTAGATACTATAGACAATATTTGGAGCTGTATATCAGTTTCCTCAAGTGTATTAAATATTTGGGATTATATATTGTTCTCACAAAATTGAAAAGGATGTGTTCAGAGTATTATTGAGGCTATTGAGAGTGGAAACAAGCGATTACACACACATAACATATACTTTATATTTGAGAGATAAGCGTTAAAATAGTGGACCTCAAACTTGATAATTGACAATTGATATATGATATTTGATATTCAAACTCATAAATAGACATAATAACACATAAGAGCAAAATAGCGTGAAAGATCTTAGGATTACTTTTGTTTCTGATACCTACAGGATCATGCGTTTTGTAAGAGCGGGCTAAAATTTGAATAAGCTTAGAGAGATTATAACAACATATATATTCTTATAACTATTTACAATTTGCACCTTATAATAATTAAAATGCCTATCAAAAAGCAAACACAGATACATACAATTACTACGAGACGAACCTCAATTGAAACACCTGATCCTCAACAATTGCTATTTCAAGAGTTTAAGAAAGAATTTAAGAAATTAAGAGAGGAAATGGTATTGGAAATGAAGGAGACGAGAAGAGATATCAAGAAAGAATTGGATGATTTTGGAAAGAAACTAGAGAAAATAACTACAGAAATAGAAACCTTAAATGATAAGGTGGATGAATTACAAAATAAAACAAAAAAACTGGAGGAATCAACAGCAAGTATGAACAGGGTACAAGGACAACTACAACGGCAAAACTTGGAAATTCAATTAAAATTAAGAGAAAACTGTTTAAAATTGAGAGGTCCAATTGAAAAAGAGAATGAGGACTTGCATGAAAGAGTACTCCCAAGATTGGCAGAGTATGTAGATATTCCGGTACAAAATATGGAGTTTGAAATAAATAAGATGTTCAGAATCAATTCAAAAATAGCATCCCAGAGAAGACTACCCCGTGATATTCTGATTCAATCTACAAGAGGAAAAGTAAAAGATTTGATCTTACAGAGGAATTTCAGAGAGAAACTTATAATTGAGGATTGTGAGATGTCTTTATATAAAGATATTCCACCCCAAATTTTAAAGAAAGGATTACCAGTTTGTTACATTAAAATTGATGAGAAAGAGTATACAATATAGATGGGAGAAATTTGAGGGAATATCTTTCTCTTTTAACCAGAGAAAATACAGGCTCAATTCCATTGAGAAAGCTAAAGAATTTTTGGTAAAGTTTAAAAAAGAATTTGAACAAGCTAATAGGGCAGACAATGTAGATAAGGATACACGAGGTAATACTGAGAGATTTAAAACCAAGACACAAGAACAAGAGAGGTTGAAAAAGAGTTCAAGAAAAGCACAGAGGAAAGAACAAGAGGAGGAAATTGAAAATATGAGAAGTGAAAGAATAGATTATAGTGGAAGCGAAGAGGAAGAACAGGAAGAAGGAGAGGATGAAGAGGAAGAGGAATTAGAAGAGATGGAAACAGAGGTAGTTGAAACTGGATTAATTCATATAAATATAAATATATAATTAATAAATTAATAATGAGCAAAAAGCAAAATGTCTATTAAAATTGTTTCTTGGAATATAAGGTGGATGAACTCCCCAAAAAAGAGAAGTCAAGTCTATTATCGATTAGAGAAAATTAAACCTGATGTCACCTGTATAGAGGAGACACATATTAGAATGAAAGATCAAAACATTTTGAAGAATAGAAAATTGGGACAAGAATTCATAAACTCGAGTAATGAGAAGAAAAAAGTAATTGTAATATATATCAGTAATAAATGGCCAGCCAAGGAAGTGCTTAAAGACCTATCAGGACGATATATAGGAGTAGAGGTCGAACTGTTCTCCAAAAGAACACTAATTCTCGGGGTCTATGCCCCATCAGATAATAAAGATTGTTTTTACAGAAAGTTAATTTAGGATATATCACAGATTGAATATGATAACATGATATGCCTGGGCGATTGGAATGGGATTTTGGACCCTCTGAAAGACAGAACAATTGGGGAAAAAACAAAAATAGATGAGAAACAGGGAAAACTACCAAAAGCGTTTTTCGACTTCATGAGCAATTGTTCCCTACTTGATCCTTGGAGACATCTATATGGAGACAGTAAAGATTACACCTTCTATTCAGAATACTACAAATCATTCTCACGTATTGACATGTTTTTATTATCAAAAAATTTAGCAGGCAAATTGGAAAGCATGGAAATTCTACCTAGAATAATATCTGATCACAATCCGATAGCACTGAAGATAAAAGATATTAAGAGGGACTATAATTGGAGACTCAATGAAAGTCTGTTGCATGATGAGAAGGTTCACAAGAGAGTAAGGGAGGTGCTGACCTATTATTTTAAAGAAAATACAGAAGATCAAACATTAATATGTCATATTTGGGACGCAAGTAAGGTAGTGATAAGAGGATTACTAATGCAAATAAACTGGGAAAGGATCAGGAAGAGAAAGGAAAAGATTCAAAAATTGCAAGATGCTTTTTACCAAAAGAAAAAGAACATAAAAAAGACCAAAAAAACCAAAGATCTCAAAACAGAGCTAAAAACAATCCAGGAACAAATGAAAAGAGGAATGCCAGAGGAAATAGAAAAGAAAATGAGATATGCCAAACAAATTTTTTTTTGAAAATGGAAACAAGATTGGCAGATGGCTAACATTCAAACTAAGGAAGGAGCAAGAGAAAAGACAGATCTTGAAAATTAAAGAGAATGGGAAAATGATAACAATTTTTTTGAAAATAAGAGATGCTTTCCAGCTATATTACAAAAAATTATTTGAGACCAAAACAACAGATAAGGAGAAGATATTGAGAATTAGAGAATACCTGACTAGACAAGAAATTCCTATATTATCTGATACGCAAAGGGATGGCCTGAACAAACAAATTACACTGAACGAGGTTGAGGAGGCAATAAAAGCCTTAAAAACGAGCAAGACTCCAGGGCCTGATGGATTCCCTTCTAGTTATTACAAAGCCTTTCAAGAAATAGTAAAAATATCATTGATGAAAACCATGAACAGCATAATGATGGAAGGGGACATACCATTATCGTAGAAAAATGCCAACATAGCTCTAATACCTAAGAAAAACAAAGATCCAGAAGATATGAAAAATTACAGGCCCATCTCACTGTTGAACACAGATTATAACATTTTTGCAACCATCATGGCCGAGAGATTAAAGAAAGTATTGACTCAGTGGATAAATCAAGATCAAACAGGATTTTTACCAAATAGACATTTAAGATTTAACATTAGAAAGCTATTAAAATTAATTGAGTATTTTGATAAACACCCTGACAAAAATTTTGCTTTGATTGCCTTAGATACAGAAAAGGTGTTTGACAGTGTAGATTGGGATTTCATGTTTGAACTACTACATAAGATGGGCACGGGTGAGAGATATCTAAATGGTATTGGAGCTATATATAAGAAACAAACAGCACAAATAATAATTAATGGTCTTAAAACTAAAATAATAAATCTGGGAAGGGAGGTAAGACAAGGATGCCCTCTTTCCCCATTGCTCTTTATTACGGTCCTAGAGATTTTATGTAATAAGATTAGAATGGAAAAAGAGGTTCAGGGAGTTCAAATCAAAAACCAAACATTTAAAGTATTTCCATATGCAGATGACCTGGCAATATGTCTTGAAGACCCTGTGAAATCTATATCTACTCTTCAAAAAATTCTAGAAGAATATGGGAAAATTATGGGGATTAAAATCAACAGAGATAAAACAGTGTTGCTCACTAAGAACTTGGATGGAAATGAAGAACATAGACTAGAGAATTTGTCGGGTTATAAAACTGAAAAGAAGGTTAGGTACTTGGGCATTATCATCACTAAAAATAACATGGATTTGGTGGACAACAGTTACAAAAAGAAATGGAAGGAGATTAAGAAGGATCTTGAGAGTTGGAGACACTTAAATCTATCATTGATAGGCAGAATTTCCACAGTAAAGTTGATGGTACTACCCAAAATGCTTTTCCTTTTTCAAAATTTACCTATAATTGTAAACGATAAGTTATTCCAAACATGGGATAAAAACCTTTCTACCTTTATATGGCAGAACAAGAAACCCAGAATAAAATGGAGAGTTTTACAAGATGAAAAAGGTAGGGGAGGTGTGGGTCTGCCGAATTTGAAACTTTATCACCAAACATGTGCTTTGGTCTGGCTCTATGACTGGATTGTGTTAGAAAATAATAAGTTCTTAACTTTGGAAGGCTCTGATATGACATTTGGATTCCATGCCTATATGTGGTATGAAAAGGAGAAAATGGATAGTAGTTTTAGGCATCATTTTATCAGGATATCTCTTATCAGAGCCTGGAAAAGGATTAAACAAAAAATTTACATTAAGCTCCCTTGGTGGGTCTCTCCACAAGAGGTCTTTAGAAGAACAGAAATGACTCACCTTGAGTCATGGTGGATATACAAGGACTTGTTGTCCTTTCAAAAGGATGGATGTAAATTTAAGACAAAAGAGGAATTAGAACAAGACCAAAGAAAATGTAACTGGTTTCAGTATCAGCAACTTTTTGAAAGGTTTAAACTGGATATTAAAAATTCTGGTATCGAAAACTTAAATAATGAATTGGATAATATAATTATTGATGAAGGAGGCTTTAAGATAGCAAAAATCTACAAATTATTGTTAAAGTTAGAATTTGAACCTGAAACTGTTAAGAAATACATGATAAATTGGTCACAAAATATAGGTAAAAGCATTTTGATAGAGGATTGGGAAGTTTTATGGAAAAAAATATAAATTTTTCGATAAACAATGAATTGAGAGAAAATTGTTATAAGCTTATGTTTCAATGGTATTTGACACCAGTGAAGTTGGCAAAAATATATAAAGAAATGAGGCCTAATTGTTGGAAGTGTGGGGAAACTAATGGTTCATTCTTCCACATGTGGTGGACATGTAAAGCAGCAAAAGAAATTCTGGGTAAACATACATGAGGAGATTATTAAGATCATTAAGAAAAACTTTAAATTAAATCCGGAACTATATTTGCTAAATATATTTGACACAGAGTTTCCAAGAAAATTTAAGAACATTATGCTTTACATGACTACCACAGCAAGGATTGTCTATGCAAAATATTGGAAACAAGATACTATTCCAGCGCAAGAAGAATGGATGTTTAAACTACTCGAAGTGGCTCAAATGGAGCAACTTACAAGTTGGGTTAAACATCGCTCAGTCGAAAATTTCAGAGAAGAATGGAAACCTATAATTGAATATTGGAGTGGAAAGTGGAATGGATATATGGCCATATGGTTTAAATAAAGAAACCCTTCCTCCTGTGTTGCGGGTGGATAAGAGAGACATTATGTATGAGGAAGTTGAAAATAAGTTTAATTTATAATATATTTGAAGCATTGAGTTATCAAGCTGATCCTGTAATGACCAACAATACGGAAAATATACTTACACTGTGATTTAAGAAAGAACATATTGTATTTGACAAACCAACTCAGAACTGATGAGTTTGGAAGTCTTGTTTAAGTGTTGTGGAAAATGATGATGTAATTGAAGTGTATAAAAATAATAATAATAAAAAGCCCTGGACAGTTTAGGTCCTTGAGATTTAAGGAATCCCTCTCTCTCTCTTTCTCTATAAACATGTCTAAGGAGTGAGGTCTGCAGAGGGGCTCTCTTCTCAGTCACACCAGTGGGGGCAATACAGACACATAGGAGAGGTTGTACCACAACTGTGAAATACCCTTCCCCTTGAAGGTCCAATTTGTTGTGTTTTTTTCCCCCTGGCATTAAGTCGAGACATAGTTTTTTATTGAAGCCTTTGGGGCTTAATTTAGATTTAAATGTACTGTAAATGGTTTTTAAGTGTTGTAGCCTTTAAAACTGTTTTAGTTTGTTCTCACATTTAATATATTTTTATCCTACTTAAGCTATTTTATTTTAATTTGGAATTAAGATCATAGAATCATAGAGATGGAAGACACCATGAGGACAATCCAGTCCAACCCCCTGCCATGCAGGAATACAGAATCAAAGCATTCCCGACACTTGGGCATCCAGACTCTGTTTAAAAACCTCTAAAGGAGGCTCTACCACACTCCAAGGCAGCATATTCCACCATCAAACAGTTCTTACTATCAGGAAGTTCTTCCAATGTTTAGGTGGAAACCCCTTTCCTGTAGTTTGAGTCCATTGCTCTGTACAACAAGGCAACAAGGGGGTCAGCTATTTTAGATCTGATCCTAACCAACAGAGATGACCTGGTTAATGGGGTGCAAGTGGTGGGATCCTTAGGTGAGAGTGATCATGTTCTCCTGGGGTTTGTTATACAATGGAAAGGAGAAGCCAGGCATAGTCAGACACGCATTCTTGACTTTAGGAGAGCTGATTTCAATAAACTCAGGGAAATACTGGGGGTGATCCCATGGTCAGGAATACTAAAAGAGAAGAGACCTCAAGACGGATGGGACTTTCTCAAAAGGGAGATACTGAAGGCACAATTTCACACAGTACCATTGAGGAAGAAAAATGGGAGGTGTTTCAAGAAACCAGGATGGATGACTAAAGAAATATCAACAGAGCTAAGTTTTAAATGGAACATGTATAAGAAATGGAAAAAGGGGGAAATCACCAAAGAAGAATTCAAACAGATAGCGAACACGTGTAGGAGTAAAGTCAGAAAAGCTAAAGCGCAGAATGAGCTCAGGCTTGTTAGGGAGGTTAAGAACAATAAAAAGGGTTTTTTTGGGGTATGTCCGCAGCAAAAGGAGGAAGAAGGAAATGATAGGGCCACTACGTGGAGAAGATGGCAAAATGCTTACAGGGGACAGAGAAAAGGCAGAATTACTCAACACCTTCTTTGCCTCAGTGTTTTCAGAAAAGGAAAAGGAGGACCAACCTGAGGAGAATGGAACAGAGGACACAATAGGGGAAATCCAGCTCAAAATAAGTAAAGAGGTAGTACAGGAATACCTTCTTAATCTAAATGAATTTAAATCTCCAGGACCAGATGAACTACATCCAAGAGTATTAAAAGAGCTGGCAAATATAATCTCAGAGCCATTGGCAATAATCTTTGAGAACTCCTGGAGAACAGGAGAAGTCCCAGCAGACTGGAGGAGGGCAAACGTTGTTCCCATCTTCAAAAAGGGGAAAAAAGAGGATCCCAACAATTATCGTCCAGTTAGTCTGACATCAATACCAGGGAAGATTCTAGAGCAGATCATTAAACAGAGAGTCTGTGAACATTTAGAAGGCAATGCCATAATCACAAAAAGTCAACATGGGTTTCAGAGAAACAAGTCATGCCAGACTAATCTGATCTCTTTTTTTGATAAAGTTACCAGCTTGGTAGATGAAGGGAATGCTGTGGACATCGCATACCTTGATTTCAGTAAGGCCTTTGACAAGGTTCCCCATGACATTCTTGCAAACAAGCTTGTAAAATATGGGCTAGACAAGTTAACTGTTCAATGGATTTGTAATTGGTTGACCAGCCGAACCCAAAGGGTGCTCAGCAGTGGCTCCTCTTCGTCTTGGAAAGATGTGACCAGTGGGGTGCCACAGGGTTCTGTCCTGGGCCCAGTGCTATTCAACATCTTTATCAATGACTTGGATTTGGGAATTAGGGGCATACTTATCAAATTTGCAGATGACACCAAATTAGGAGGAGTAGCTAATACCCTAGAGGACAGGATCACAATTCAGAATGACCTGGATAGACTGGAGAGCTGGGCCAAAGCTAACAAAATGAAATTCAATACGGAGAAATGTAAGGTACTGCATTTAGGGCGGAAAAATGAAATGCATAAATATAGGATGGGAGAGACCTGGCTGAATGAGACCACGTGCAAAAGGGATCTAGGTGTCCTAGTAGACCACAAGTTGAACATGAGCCAACAGTGCGATGCGGCAGCTAAAAAGGCCAATGTGATTTTGGGCTGCATCAATAGAAGTATAGTGTCTAGATCAAGGGAAGTAATAGTGCCACTCTATTCTGCCTTGGTCAGACCTCACTTAGAATACTGTGTCCAGTTCTGGGCACCAGAATTAAAAAAGGATATTGACAAATTGGAGCGTGTCCAGAGAAGGGCGACTAAAATGGTGAAAGGTCTGGAAATGATGCCTTATGAGGAGAGACTTAGGGAGCTGGGTATGTTTAGCCTGGAAAAAAGATGGTTAAGAGGCGATATGATAGCCCTGTTTAAGTATTTGAAGGGATGTTACGCTGAGGATGGAGCAAGCTTGTTTTCTGCTGCTCCAGAGACTGGAACACGGAGCAATGGGTGCAAGCTCCAGGAACAGAGATTCCACCTCAACATGAGGAGGAACTTTTTGACAGTAAGAGCTGTTCGGCAGTGGAATGCATTCCCTCGGAGCGTGGTGGGGTCTCCTTCCTTGGAGGTCTTTAAACAGAGGCTGGATGGCCATCTGTCGGGGATGCTTTGATCGTGATTTCCTGCATGGCAGGGGGTTAGATTGGATGGCCCTCGTGGTCTCTTCCAACTCTGCAATTCTATGATTCTATGATTCTATGATCCTAATTTCTGGAGCAGCAGAAAAACAAGCTAGCTCCCTCCTTAACATGACATCCTTTCAAATATTTAAACATAGCTATCATGTCACCTCTTAATCTTCTCTTCCCCAGGCTAAACATACTCAGTTTCGTAAGCCACTTCTCATAGGGCATGGCTTACAGACATTTCACCGTTTTGATTACCCTCCTCTGGACATGTTCCAGCTTGTCAATATCCCGTTATCAGCTTCGGCTAATATGCCAGCTGTGCCCTTACCTGGATACAAGGGATCTGGAAACTTTGGTACATGCTTTGGTAACCTCATGTCTAGATTACTGTAATGCACTCTACATGGAGCTACCCTTGTGCCTAACCCAGAAACTTCAACTGGTACAAAATATGGCAGCCAGGTTAATTACAGATACATCTAGGAGAGAGCATATAACACCTGTGCTTAAATCTCTCCACTGGCTGTCGATCAGTTTCCGGGCACAGTACAAGGTGTTGGTTTTAACCTTTAAAGCCCTACATGGCTTGGGTCCATCTTATCTCTTGGACTGCCTCATCCCATATGATCCCCCCACGCACTTTGGTTCTCTGGGAGGAACCTGCTGCAGCCTATGAAAACTAGGCTGTCACAGACCTCCCAGAGGGCCTTCTCTTCTACAGCTCCCAGATTTTGGAATGGCCTGCTGGATGGGATCCGTCTTATCACTACTCTTGATAGTTTCAAGAAAGCGTTAAAGACAGATTTTTTCCAGCAGGCCTTCCCGGAATAACTTCCCAGCTCAAGTGGAGTTGACTGCGTTACCCTCTCCCCTGCCGCCATTGCCATTTTTTTTTGGCCATAATTTGTACATTCTACTGTATTTTATATTTGTTTTAATTTTCCACCAGTTTAATTTAGTTTTAAGGGGTGGGAGGGTTAGGATTGTGAAGGATTGTTTTAATTTCCTGTTGTTTTAATCTTGTACTCTGCCCCCGTTGCCGAGCAGAGGGGCGGGTTAAAAATAAAACATCATCATTATTATTATTATTATTATTATTATTATTATTGAATTGCACTGCCCAGAACTGAAAACAGTATTCCAGGGGAGGTCTCACCAAAGCAGACTAGAGTATTACTACTTCCCTTGATCTAGACACTATGCTCCTGTTGTATAGCTGTCACATAACAGTGTTCACTCATGTTCAGCTTGTGGTCTACTAAGATTCCTAGATTCCTTTCACATGTCAGTCCAGGTGCCACCCATCCTATATCTGTGCATTTCTATTTTTCTGCCTAAATGTCGTACCTTACATTTCTCCCGGTTGAAATTCATTTTGCTCTCCAGTCTCTTAAGGTCATTATGAATTCTGATCCTGTCCTCTGGGGTATTTAACACCCCTCCTAAAATGGTGTCATCTGCAAATCTGATAAGCATGCCCTCTATTCCATCATTCCAAGTCATTGATAAAAATGTTGCATAGCACTGTGCCCAGGTCAGAACCCTGTGGCACCCCACTGGTCACTTCTCTCCAGGATGCAGAGGAGCCATTCGTGACTACTCTTTGGGTTCGGCCAGTCCACCAATTACAAATCCACCTAACAGTTGCATTGTCTTGCCCATATGTTACTAACTTTTTTGCAAGGATATCATGAGGGAGCTTGTCAAAGGCCTTACTGAAATCAAGATATGTACATCCACAGCATTCCGTTTATCTACAAAGTTTGTAACTCTATCAAAAAAAAAAAAAGAGAGAGAGAGAGAGAGAGAGAGTCTGGCATGACTTAGAATCATAGAATCATAAAATCACCAGCTTGGTAGATGAAGGGAACGCTGTGGATATCGCATATCTTGATTTCAGTAAGGCCTTTGACAAGGTTCCCCATGATATTCTTGCAAACAAGCTTGGAAAATGTGGGCTAGACAAGTTAACTGTTAAATGGATTTGTAATTGGTTGACCGGCCGAACCCAAAGGGTGCTCAGCAATGGCTCCTCTTCATCTTGGAAAGATGTGACCAGTGGGGTACCACAGGGTTCTGTCCTGGGCCCAATGCTATTCAACATCTTTATCAATGACATGGATGATGGAATTAGGGGCATACTTATCAAATTTGCAGATGACACCAAATTAGGAGGAGTAGCTAATACCCTAGAGGACAGGATCAAAATTCAAAATGACATGAATAGACTAAAAAGCTGGGCCAAAGCTAACAAAATGAAATTCAATATGGAGAAACGTAAGGTACTACACTTAGGGTGGAAAATCGAAATGCATAGATACAGGATGGGGGAGACCTGGCTGAACGAGACTACATGTGAAAGGGATCTAGGAGTCCTAGTAGACCACAAGTTGAACATGAGTCAACAGTGTGATGTAGCAGCTAAAAAGGCCAATGTGATTTTGGGCTGCATCAATAGAAGTATAGTGTCTAGATCAATGGAAGTCATAGTGCCACTCTATTCTGCCTTGGTCAGGCCTCACCTAGAATACTGTGTCCAGTTCTGGGCACCACAATTCTAAAAGGATATTGACAAATTGGAGTGTGTCCAGAGGAGGGCATCTAAAATGGTGAATGGTCTGGAAACCATGCCTGATGGGGAAAGACTTAGGGAGCTGGGTATGTTTAGCCTGGAAAAAATACGGTTGAGGGGCGATATGATGGCCCTGTTTAAGTATTTGAAGGGGTGTCACATTGAGAATGGAGCAAGCTTGTTTTCTGCTGCTCCAGAGACTAGAATACGGAGCAATGGATGCAAGCTCCAGGAACAGAGATTCCACCTCAACATTAGGAGGAACTTTTTGACAATAAGAGCTGTTCAGCAGTGGAACACACTCCCTCGGAGCATGGTGGGGGTCTCCTTCCTTTGGAGGTCTTTAAACAGAGACTGGATGGCCATCTGTCAGGGATACTTTGATTGTGTATTCCTGCATGGCAGGGGGTTGGACTGGATGGTCCTTGTGGTCTCTTCAAACTCTACAATTCTATGATTCTTTAGCCACCTCCCATTTTTCTTCCTCATTTGAACTGTTTGAAGTTGTGCCTTCAATATTTCACTTTTAAGAGACTCCTATCCACCATGAACTCCTTTCTCTTTTAGTATTCATGACCATGGGATCACACCCAGTATTTCCCTAAGTTTACTGAAACCAGCTTTCTTAAAGTCTAGAATATGACTACACTTGGCTTCCCCTTTTCTGCTGTATCACAAACTCCAGAAGAACATGGTCACTGCCATCTAAGGATCCCGCCACTTCCACCCCATTAACCAGGTTCTTGCTCTTGCTTTATTATCAGATTTAAAATAGTTGATCCCCTCATTGCTTCTTCTACTTTCTGGACAATAAAATTCTCTGCAACGCAAGTGAGGAATTTGTTAGATCTTGTAGTCTTCGTACAGTTTGACCTCCAATAAATATCAGAATAGTTGAAATCTCCCATTACTGCTACATTTCTCCTTTCTGAATTTGTGGTCACCTGTTCTACTATGGCCACTGTGCATAGTTTATTTTTATATTTTGTATTTTTTTAAAGTATGCTTTAATTCCTGAATTATTTAATTGTATTTTAAGGGGTGGGTGGGATTGAGGGTTCGGGATGTATATTTTAATTGTTGTAAGCTGCCCTGATTGCATTTCATAGAGGGATGGGATATAAATAAATTATTATTATTCTTATTATTCTAGGAAGGCATCATCCAAGTCCTCAGTCTGGCTTGGGAGTCTGTAGTAGACCCCACAATGACATTGCTGTTGTTTCTCTACCCCTTAATTTTTACCCAGATGTTCCCAACCTGGCTTCCAGCTCATGTATTTAAGTCATGGATTTCTTCACAGGTGTAAGCATCCAATTGTTTGTGGTTTTATATGTACACTGCCCTGAAATCTTATGATAAGGGGAGGGAATATCAATACTTTAATAGATAAATAAAATAAGATTCTCTGCATTAGTTCTAATGCTTCCCACCCCCACAGTTTAAAAAGTAAGTTGGTATGAAAATATGAAGATAAAACTGTATTTTTACCATTTTACTTTGCTGTAATTGTCTTTACTAAGACTAGAATTATGTGAACCTTAATCTTTTAAAAAATTGTCTAGAACTTACTAAAAGGAAGAGATGCCAGTTCAAATGATTTCTTGTAGCTGCCATCTCAGTGTTCTTCTTAGTGTATGATGCACCTGTTGGCAAGATACTCAGATCTTACCCCACATTATGGAGGAGCTTCTAAATCCGCCCCAAAAGCATTTAATGTAAATTGGCCTTATGTTTGTGCCAAAGTAATCTCATTTCCACAATGCGATTAGCATTTAGCAGCTACCCTCTGTAGAGGGCATGACCAGGAAAAGCTTTGAACCTAAATGAAAGCAAACATTGACTAACATCATTCCCCCTCCCTTTTTTTTTTTTTTTTTAGAATGTACTAATTCTGCCAGAGGAAGCCAAGATGACATTTTCTTTTATAAATGTCAAAGCCATGGCAAAAACAGTTTGCTTTTATCAAAATTCTCATTTCTTTGAAAATAATAATGGTTTGCAGCTTTTGATACCTCAGTATTAAATATATCATGCACTTTTTACTTTAAAAACAACAATACAAGTGTTTGATTGTTTAAAAAACAAAGTTCTGTAGTGAATGCAAGTAATTTGTTTAATTAGGGAGGCATAGTTAATACATGCATAAAGGAACTACTGCACTCACCCTAAATCTCAGAATCATTTTTTTTAAAAAAATGATCAGCATTTAATTGCAGAAACTCATCAGACTTGATCTGTTCATATATTAAATGAACCTATTGCACTGCTGTGCTCTAGAAATAAAGGGAATGTTGCTATCAGCAACATGTCAGCAATGAAGACGACTCCCTAAAACTAATCTAATACACAGGGGAGGAAAATCCAGACTTGGTGAAAGGATATTAATCTCTACTAACCATTACCATAAACAATAAATTTACCCCCCAAAGGAATCCAGTTCTATTAGTATAAATAAATGCTGTACTTCTTATCTGATCTGTCTATTTTTTCCTCTAATCTGAATAAAGAATGAAAAATCTGTTCAGTATTGTTCAGACCCAGCATGTACATGAGAAGCAATGGGATATGAGAAAGGAGGGAGAAAGGATTTAAGATCACAAAAATAGTACACTTATGTGAGAAATGAAGCTTTTCTTCTGTTCTTTGTAGCCTTTGAATACCTGCTGTGCAATCCCAGCTATAGTTCTGAATCAACTATATACCTCTTTCTGCCTCACTGTCCAGCTTCCCCATTCTAAATTGTACATGTCTGATCCTCAATGAAGAATGACAGCACTCCATATCTCTTGAAGGTCATGGGATTTTTTTCTGTCTGCACAAGGATTTGCCTTAAGATGTTTCTGACCTTTCAAAGCATCTTGTGGCTGAACTTGTGGTTGTTTCTGTTTTAGTTATACTGTAGTTTCTCCTTTCATAGTAGAGTGACTCACTGATAGAAAGAAAGTCCAGCCCAAGCATTCTGCTGGAAAATGAAATTACAATTAAGGTGCATTATACTGTTTTATCCCTTTCCTTCAAAATGTAGTTGTGTTAAGAGAACAGCAGCAGTGCATTCTGTATAGGATCACTATAAGAAGCAAGTGTGTGTCCACATAAAAATACACAATCTAGAAATAGAAAATATATATTTATACTGTGGTCAGAGTATGTCAATAAAATGAGAACAACTATATATGCATTTGTCTGAATAAGACACTGCAAAATTGGAAGGTTTGTTTAACCTAGGCAGTGTTGCTAGATAGCAAAAGAATCATCTATACATTGTTATGGAATGGCAATAGCTATAAAGCTGTGGGAGAAAAGTTAGCACCATTTGTTTTAGCCTCAGTTGAATACAGAAGTGGAATACATGTTTCAGAGCCCTTTCTAATAACTAACGGAGTGAAGCAAGGTTGTGTTCTTGCTCCAACTTTATTTACAATCTTCTTCAGCATGATGCTCCAAAGGGCTATGGCAGAGCTTGAAGAAGAAGACAGCATCTATATACGTTACTGTACTGATGGTAGCTTGTTTAACTTAAGCCGTCTGAGGGCTTGCACTAAGACTCTAAACTATCTAGTCCATGAGCTGCTCTTCGCTGATGATATTGCCCTTGTTGCCCACACAGAAGCAGCTCTGCAGCGCCTAACATCCTGCTTCGCAACAGCTGCAGAGCTGTTTGGGATGGAAGTCAACCTTAAGAAAACGGAAGTTCTCTACCAGCCTGCACCACAAGACGAACACCACCATCCCCACATTGCCATCGGCAAATCTGTGCTTAAGTCAATTCAGCAGTTCACCTATCTGGGAAGCATAATCTCTTCAGATGCCAAGATTGACAAAGAGCTCGATCACAGATTAGCAAAGGCATATGGTACATTTGGAAGACTTTACAAAAGAGTCTGGAGTAATAAACACCTGAGGCGAAGCACAAAAATCAGTGTGTATAGAGCCATCGTACTGTTTGTTCTCCTTTATGGGTCTGAAACATGGGTCACCTATCACCAACACTTAAAACTCCTCGAACGCTTTCATCAGCGCTGTATACACACAAACCTAAATATATACCGGATTGCCTACGTGATGAATGTTGCTGTCCTTGAGCAAGCAGGGATCACCAGCATTGAGGCCATGATATTGAGAACACAGCTGTGCTGGGCAGGGCACGTTTCTAGGATGGAGGACCATCGCCTCCCCAAAATAGTACTCTACGGTGAACTCGCCATGGGTCAGCATAAGAGGGGCGCTCCAAAAAAGCGATACAAGGACTCCCTGAAACAACATCTCAGGCTCGGACAAATTGATCACCAACAGTGGTCCACCCTGGCCTCACATCGGGAGGCATGGAGACTCACTATTCACAATACTGCAGCCTTATTTGAGAACTCACGCCAAACAAGTCTTGAAGAGAAATGATAACGCAGAAAGAATCACAACCCGGAAACATCACCCAAGGAGATCTTCTGTGCTTTCTGCAACTGGACTTGTTTATCTCGGATTGGCCTTTTTAATCATCAGCACGCTTGCAGAAAGCACATGATGGGTCCTTCCTGAATCTTTGTTTGCGAAGAAAAGCCAGACATGTTTTAAAATAGATTCTCCATGGTTTTTTCCCAGACTGTGAGGCCGTATTCTGGAATAGTTTCTTTCTGATGTTTTGCCTGCATCTGTGGCTGGCATCTTCAGAGGAAGAAACTATTCCAGAACATGGCCTCACAGCCTGGGAAAAAAAGCAAGGAAAATCTATGAATGCCGGCCGTGAAAGCCTTTGACTTCACATATTTTAAAACATGAAATGAGGCACTAAAGTTCTTTTTCATGCAATAGATTTTGTAACTCCCGATATTCTACATCCACCAGATAGTTTTTGGAATTGTTACCATTCCATACAAAATGTGAAAAAATTTAGTGGGAATGGTCATCTAGACAACTTGGCTGAAAATGGTTCCCACTGGAAACTTTCCAGGAGTTTGCATTATTGCCTTTGAAAAAAAGAGAGGAATGATTGGTCTGTTGTTTGTTTTAACCTGTCTCCTCCTCTTGGTTTAATGGGACTCATGATTCTTATTGTCATCTAAACTTCATAGCCACATCCGGAGTTGCTAAGACATGGCAAACAATGTGATGATTGATATGGGCCCCTGGCTTCTATTCTACAAACATTCTCATATGAATACAGATGATTTTTTTTTTTTAAAAAAAATCCTGAACTTCAAGAATATTCAATTTGTGTGTGGAACATTAAGTGGCTTGCTTCATTCCCACCAAATTAATTTCCAGAAGGGACATAGATTCAAAATTTGAATATGTAAGAAAACAAATGAACACTGAGACATGCTCAGATGAGAAACCAAGGTAAGAAAGATGTTACCAGAAAAAATGTCCAAAAATTCTTTGTCTAGGATCCTGATGGTGGCCTATGCTGATGTAATCCTCCATTATGCCTCCATATGTACTTCAAATAGTGTTGCACAAAGAAGTAGTCTGTACTTTCCCAACACGGCCATGCTGTATGCAAGAGCAGCCAAGGGGTTTCCTTGGCTCCATTTTCCCAGTCAGTGACAGGCACCTTCTGGCTGTCCTCAGGAACCTAGCAAAGTAGGAGCAGCTTTACACTGGGAATGGACACTCCTCCTTCTTCTTTGGGTATTCTTGTGCATTGGGGTAAAAGTGTGGACAAGAGGGCTGACTGTGTCTCCTTTGATAATGGCCTAAGTGTATTGGCAGAGATCATCTGTCAGTGTACTTGCTGGATCTAAAGTATAAGCATATAAAATATTTGGATAAAATTCCTGTGCCATAAATTTTGGTATTTGGAGAGCTTATTAAGATCCGGTTAATTGAAAGGATGATTCACTCCCAGGGGCAATTTACTCCTGATTCCTGTATGAGAAATAGGTCTTAATAAAATGGATGATGCCTCCTTGAGAACTACCATTTGAGTTCATGGTGACTACAGTGCAGATGTCTGAGAAAATGCAAGAGAATCTTGATTTTTCTGTTACTGTGCATACAGGTGAAGTGGAGATGGCAACAAATACATTTTTATTCTAGCATTAGTCTGCACTTTAAAGGTATCTCAGATGCATAAAAAGAGCCAGAGATATAGTAGAGAGAACAAGCTGGCTTGAACAAATGGTCATTGGTTCACACCCGTGCATTATTCAATCATTGCCTTTCTCCTTTCCAGTTTATATATTCATATACATTATTTGATCAATTTGTAGTTGAAAGTGTGAATTGCCCCTTCTAAGAATACTGAATCTGAATTGATATGCAGCCCCTATAATGTTTGATCTGCAAAGGCCCTATCTTACCTGAAAGTGTCCACTTAATGTTACAGTCTTCAAGTGATGAACATGCACAGTGTGTTTGCTTTACTTCAGCAAGGTTTAATTACTCTCTAGGTCCCATAGAACTGTAAAATATCTGTGGAAACTTTGTAAGAAAAAGTGGTTTGGGGGATAAACTATGTCCCATTTCATTGCAGGCTCATTCATCTGTTGAAAAAGATAGCTTGATTGCTGGAGTGAAAATTAAACAGATACCCACGGATGACAAATTTGCTGTATGTGGATCAGCTCTAAGGAAAGTTATAGACAATGATAAAGCTGCTGGCTTCATCCCATTTTTTGTAAGTGCTGATATCTCTGTCACCATTAATGATTATAACACCCAGTTAACAAGACTAATAAGCATACAACTACAGTGTTATTTGTCTTATTTGTCTTTTTAGTACTACAGAAAATCTGTTTAACAAAAATATGTTTAAAATATCTTTCTGTCTAAACAGAAAATCTTTTTAAGAATGTAAAGAGCAAAACAGAAGTACAGGCTTTTTAAAGTGTAGGAAAAATGCAGTTCTGAGGCACAGTGGAAGGAATTGTCCTTAGGGAAGATGAATGATGATATGGGGATTTCCATTCTTTCTCTGGTACTTGGCATGCTTTTCTGGTTTCAGACCCACATAACAAGCAAGGAAAAACAAGTTTTTGAATGGACTGTGAAACTGACTAGACCAGCTTATCTGATGAGCTGTAACTGAGTCGATTAGAGAATGGACATAGTCAGATGAAACTGATGGGACCTACAACTCAATTTGTAACCAGTTTCATTAATAAGTAATTGGAAAGTCTAAACAAAATCAGTGCTTGACTGGGATAGGCTACTCTTGAGGGATTTAGCAATTTGATCTGAACTGCAAGAACTCCCTCATTGCCTTACTGTATGCTGCTCTTGCATTGGGGCGAGAGACTGGAAAATCGGTCCCTACACTCATGTCCCACAGCATCTCTGGCATGGCCTCTTGTCACCTTTGACCTATGGTGCCAGGACATCACACCTGTTTACCTGATGATGTGCTGTAGCTGCAGTAGCATTATTTAAACCAGCAATGTGGAGCATAAGAAACAATATGGTTTGCAGGAGACCAATGTGGGCTAAATACATAACTCTGGGATTTTTGGAGGACAAGGAAATAATGACCTAAAATGTATCTATTTAGCACACCAAAAATGAACAACTGAATTAGCCAACAGAATGACTAATTGACCACAGCTAACTGAGCAAAATCATGGGGGAGAAACAAGGAAAACAATATTCCTAATAATGCGTGTAGCTTGGTGGCTCTGATGTCAGTGGAGTGATGTATCTACTCTGGGTTTACTTTGAACATTAAAGGAGCTACCCTAGGAGCTAGACCTATTTTGGTTTAGGGTTCAGGCCCTTGAATAACTGCTTTGAAATTTAGACTAAAACTAAGAGGAGATTCACTGCTCAAGTGATATGAGAGCCACTAGCTTCCACAACTAGTAAACATAAATTTGACACAAGACTCAGGCTACCCAGTGGGCAGCTGTTTGAAAAATTGTGTCTCTCTATATGCACCTGTTCAAGCTCCAAGACCTTCAGAAGAGGGGCTTGTGTCTGCCCCATTATGTTCTACAGCTCATTTGGTGGGAATGAGGGAGCGGACCTGTTTGGTGGCTGCTCCCAGACTTTGGAACTCCCTTCTTAGGGAGGACAGGATGGTTCCCTCCTTGCTTTTCTTTCACTGCCAAGTAGAAACTTTTCTTTGCATTAGGCTTTTGGGAACTGACTATGATGGGTTTTCAATGGTGTACTGTTTTAATTTGTTGATTTTTATATTCTCTTTTAATGAATTTTAAATGGTTTTAACTCTATAAATTGTATAGTTGTTTTTAAATCACTTTTAAATACATATTTTACTGATGTTTTTGGGTTTAAATTGTAAAAGTGTTAATAATTTGTAAGCAACCTTGAGTCCCATTATTGGGAAAAGGCAGGAAAATAATAATGTATTTGAAAGTAAGTGAAATAAGTAAGTGGGAAAAAATATATAACCCAGGAAATAATTCCCACATCAAGAGCCCTGAAGGAATCTGACTGTACCTGACATTTGTTCCCCAAAAGGATATCCCACCTCCAAAGAAAAATTACATTACATTGCCTCATTGCCCTGGATACTCTGAAATGGCCTCAACATTCCCTACATGGCACTGTATAAATGACATGGGAAAGCTCTGCCATGTGCCAACAGCTGACAAGTAAAATTTAAATGACACACCAATTCCTGCAGCTGTTTAAGAGCAGAATCAAAGAATCATAGAGCTGGAAGAAACCACAAAGGCCATCTAGTCCAACCCCTGCTCTGCAGGAATACACAATCAAAGCACTCCCAACAGATGGCCATCCGGCCTCTGTTTAAAACCCCCAAAGAAGGAGACTCCAGCATACTCCAAGGCAGTGTATTCTGGTAATTTCACAGGAGGGAGAGACTCCTTCAGAGAAGTTAGGTTTTGATTGCGCAGCCTGCAACACAGTTGAATAGAATAAATGTCAATTCTCCAAACTGTAATTACTGGGCAAGGGCCCTCTGTCTTTTCAGTGGCAAAGGAACATTAAGTTCTCAGATCCACTATCAGAATGGGGCAGTATCCAGAATGACAATTTTGAGGGGGGGGGGATCAACCAAACCATGCATAGTGCTAAAAAGCCAAGTCCATCTTCATATTCCAAAAAGGAACTACATTTCTCAAAAGCTACACAGGAAGCTGAACACTAGAATAACGCTGTTTATAATATGTCCTCTGGAAAAAGAATTTGAGGGGGGAGATTATCAAACTGGACCATAGAAAGTGGGACTGTTCCGCTACCCCCCCCCACTATACTCCCACCCCACTCACATCCCTGTAAACGAAAGAATAAAAAAATGTTCAGACACTTACCTTGCTATGCAATCTGGAGTGCTCCCCCTCCCCTCAGCAGTCCAGGCATGAATGGAGCTGTTGCAAATCTCCTTTCACATACCGGAAAGCAAATTGCGCCCGTACTCGTGAGAGAACGGGCGGCGGGTATTTTAAAAATACAAATACAAATACCAAAAAAAAAAAAAGTGACAGCAAGCACAAAAACAGACTCTACACTTAAAAAGCAACCTGGGGGGGGGGTGACACTTACCTGGCTGTCTTGATTGTACCCAGAAGTCTTTGGCACGGACCTCCCGGTGATGTCACCTTACAATGTCATCTTGCCATCAGAATGGGTCATCTGTTCACTTGCCCGTCATTCCGTTATTATAACGGAATGGACTTCTTATTGACGGCTTAAGCCATGAATAAGAGGAATTGGGAGAGGAACAGGAGCAGAATGGGAACATCACAGGAGAGGGATGATGTCATCTGAAAAGGGAGCATGATAGTGAACTCCTGTCATCCCTGTCCTGGGATGTTTTGAGCATCTGATAATCTCCGTGGTGAGAGTCCTTCAGATAGATGTGAAAGAGATGGAAATTAAACTACCACACTTTCCTATATGGGCATCCATCCCACATTGTTGAACCATCTGGATGCAGAATTGGTGGAAGGGTTAGGAATCACATTTTTTACAGAACCACCAACCATAAATGACAGATTGGGAATCAATTATACTTCCCAAGAGATTTTTTTTAAAATAACCCCTGGTGGAAGATCCTAAACTTAGGGAGGTGAGGAGGAAGGATTGCAGATCTCCTACCAACTTAAAATTTGTGGCTGTTTCCCTTGCCTGAATGAAGTCCTCCATGTCCATCACTAACTTTTGATTCCCCCCCACCCCACCTTGAAATGAGATTCTAAAATTGAAGGTAAATGTATTCCTAAGATTTTGGGTATCACTTTCAAAGTGGTATAAATTAACAAGAGACCCAAGGTCTTCCAATGAATTGAACCTGAACCCTGGCCTCTGGCTTCTTTGTTCATTATTAGGACTGCCCTTAAATTTCTTTGCTGTGGAATATTTAGGGAAAGGATACCATCCCCCACAGACCAAGTGCTGGTGCCAAAATTTACAGGGCTTGTGAACACTGAATCCTTTAGATGAGCATTCCTGAAAGATGAGGTAAAGTTGAACTGCTTTTCTTGTGATTGAGTAGGGGACAGAAGTTGGAAGCTGCCTGTCCGAAACATGGGTCTCAGCCCTGTGTGCTTCAACTGGACTGGACATTAGCTGTAACCTTCTTATCCTATCTAGGAAATTAGTCAAAGGTGGCCCTTGTACTGAACTCATCATAAGAAAGTGATGTGGATCCTATAAACTCAGTAGAGGCCCAATAAACAATATCTTAACAGTTAGGAGCCAATCACTTCGTGGAAAATTTCTTTTAAAGGACCATGCGGTCCTTTAGGGATGACAGCAAATTAGCCCAAGTGTTATTGACCAATTTAGAAAAATATTTTCCTTGTCTTCCCCCTCAATTTTATCCTTATATGTGGACTCATCCTGAAATACAGTTGCTCCTTCACATTCACAGGGGTTAGGGGTGGAGCCCCAAAGTGAAAGTGAAAAAAGTGTGAATAAATTAAGCCCAGCCCCCAACGTACATACTATACTACAGTATTGTAGACTCCTCTCCTGCCAACAGGACTGCTGATACCTGCCCCTGTGGTAGCAACACCCACCCCCAGGCACAAAAACCATGCCCCTCACCTACACTTGCCTCCCTGTCAGCTCTCCCTCCCTCCTTCTGCCCTGCCAACAATACAACCCCAGCTTGCTTTCTTACCTTGCACCAAAACAGTGCTGCCCATTTAAAACAGTAAGGTCGCTTCTTTCCCAAACCGAAGCTAAAAGATGCAACTGTAGCAACACCCATCCCCCAGACACACAAATCACACTCCTCACCTACACTTGCCCCCCCCAGCTCTCCCCCCCTCTGCCCTGCCAACAACACAACCTTACTGAGTGTTTTAAAAGGCAGTGCTGTTTTGGTGCTAGGTAAGAAAGCAAGCTGGAGTGCTTTGTTGCCAGGACAGGCGGAGAGGGGAGGAGGACAGTGGGGTCTTGGAGTTTGAGCTAGTTGAGCAGCAGGTACAAACCGTGAATGCACAAAACCGTGAATGTGAAACACGCAAATGTGAAGGGACAACTGGAATAAGAAGACATGAATGAACTACCTCTCTCTGTTTTTCTCCCCTTGTTGCTGGGAGTAAATGATAACTGAGTTGAACAGACATATCTCTAAAAGGCATTGCTTTAGTAGTCACCAGAGGATATGGATCCATCACAGATGAAGATGATGTTGTGAGCTGGCACTGAACTAGACCATCAGTTGGCCACTGCCACACAGATACATACTGTATCTCTCTATAGAGGGTAGCTGCAAAGTGCTTTAGTCTCACTACCAGTGGTTGGAGCTGAAACCACAGCAGATTGCTGTAAAACCTCCAAATGTAAAGGACTTGGGATATGAAGTATTCCAAGGTCTAAGTTCCCAGGGAGATATTGTCTTCAGACCTTGTCAGGGCCAGTATATACAATTAGTCATCCTGATCCATTTCTGGGCCAACTGCCATCAAACATGCAAAAGCTGACTGCTCTGCAAATATCATGGGGTCATTGACTCAGCCTAAGAGTTGCAGGTTCCCTCTTCCAGTGCCTCTAAACAGGAAATAACTGACAAAAAGACTTCTTTGTCAGACTGTTTGGCAGAAACCTTTTGCTTTAGCCCTGCTGTCTTCCCCCTTTTGGAAACAGGTGGTTCAACAGCACTCTGTTCTCTAAAGACTGCAATTGCACCAGAATATGTGCTGGAACTAGACCCTCAACATTGATGGAAGTTGAGAGCCAACAGAATGGGAGATTAGGTGCTGGCTTTTGTAACTTTCCCTTTCCCCTTGGACTTCCCTTTCCCATTTTCTGACACCACACTAAGGAGCCAGTTGCACAGTTCAAACAGCTGTGCATTCACAGGAATTTAATTTATCAGTTTATACTGTTGTGTGGTACTTAATAGAATTATGAATTCCACACAATCAATATTTCATCCAACTATCTCTAAAACCATTACCAAATAATTAATGAATTATGTTAATCAACTCAAGAAGTAATTAACAATCAATCACTATGGAGAATTCATGAATAGATGATAAATGCACAAATTAATTCACTAATTAATAATTAAGATCATGGGTAGAAAATCAAAAGTAAGGTAAATTTATTAGTATATTAATTGTATTTGTCCCCTAAATCTACTGCATTAAGACATTTGATTTAAAGTAAATAAACATGTAGGAGCAAGTGTGCAAACTGACCGAAGGGCTGCTATTCCAGCAGTTAGAGAGCTCCAGGTGAACTAAATGTACTCACATCAGTGCCAATGAAAAGTAGAAACTTTGGACAGAGGAGCCCAATATACAACCATCCTAGTTGTCAAACTTTTTTTTTTAAAAAAACTATTTTCCATTGTGTGCTAGAGTTATAGAGTTGTAGAAAAAAAAACCCACCTCATTTTCTTGCCTTAGCGCTTGTTCTCTGAGGCAAAAATCCACCATGGTGGTGCTGGGCGCTTGCCTTTTGAACAAGCCCCACCCCCTTACTCATCTGGCCAATCATCTTTGCACTTCCTCACCTATGGGAAAGTGATTCAAAGAGAATCACTTGTCTCAACTAGGGATGTACATTCCCCTCGCTGTTTTTCAAAAACTCTGGGGAAAGCTGTGAAGGCTTTTCCTTTGGAGTTTTTGACATTTTTTGCCCCCCTCCTTCCAAATATGGCAAAACAATGTGGGATCCCATTAAGACAGGTAGGATTCTCCTCACATTCCGTGAGGAGCATTTTCACTGTTTAGACAGCCTGATGAATATATTGAGTTGGTTCCAGATTTAGGCATATGCAACAGCACTGGTAGAAGCTGTCTTCCTCTTCATGCCAAACCCTCCAGCTTTCTGTTCTGTTCCTGGCCACATCCTCCTGCTCTCTGCCCTATTCAGGCAGTCCAAAGTCTGCCCTTTGAACTATGAAAGTAGGGATAGGAGTGTCCACAGTTCCTGTAGTGGCTGGGCATCCTGTAAAGCAGCTCTGGATTCTGATGTCAGAACCTGGAAGCAGTAGTAGACCTTTGCTCAATAGTTTAAAAGAACAGAATGATACTCCCTGGCCAGCTGGTTACTTTTTTCCTAAGTGTAATGATAATAATCCCTTGGCTGAGTATCAGAATGAGTTATTTGTTTAAAGTAACATTCCAAGACCTGGAACCCTCCAGCAAGGTCACAATGCCCCCTGAAATGCAATTCAGAGGATCAGGTATTCTGCTGGATGGGATATAGAGAGTGGTAAAGGAAAGGTCCCTAGACACGGGGTGGACAGGGCTCCTGTATCTTTAATAGTTACATCGAAGGAGAGAATTTCTATAGATGTGGCTAAACAGATTTCCTGTGTCAGGGCTTGGTCATTAACCAAAATGGAGACAGCAATCAAGAAATAAAAAGAACACTAAGGAGATTATCAGACGTGTCAAAAGTGGCATTACAGCAATGCCAGGAGATTGCAAAAGGGCTCCCTTATCAGACATTGTCGTCCCCCTTTGTTATGCACCCATTCTGCTGCAGTTCTGTGGGTGCTGCTTTTTATTGATGGGAGAAGCCATCAATAGACCCCCAGTTCCATTCCTGTTATGGATTTTCCTGTGTGCAACAAGGGACCCCATTTCCTGCACTCGTGTCTTCTCGCAAGAATCCACAAGAATACTCAGTAGAGGGTTCTATGGAAAGAAGAGCTCCTGCAAATTCCTAGAGGAAAAAGCAGATGTATGGTGGTGATGGGTGATTTGCTCTTGACAGGAACAGGAACAGTGGTATGATAGGCTGTCTCAAGAGTAGTGCTGCCCCCCAGGGATGAAAATCTCAGACAGACTGAGAAAACTCATCAAGCTCACCAATCATTACACTGACTATTGATCCATGTTGGATCAAATGATAGTGCAAGATAATAACTTTCAACTATGAGGCTCTGAATTGCAAACTAAAAGACCTTGGGGTACAGGTTATTTCATTGCTCCTTCTTGTTGAAGGGCATGCCCCAGGAAGAGGAAGAAGAATACTAGAAGTGAACAAGTAGCTCAACAAATGATTTCATCAGGAAAGGTTTGGCTTCTTGGACCATGATCTGTACTTTCATGAAGAGGGATTTGTTGCAACAGATGAGTTGCACCTCACAGCAGCTGTTAAGAACATATTTGCTAGGAGTTTCACAAACCTGATCAGGGGGCTTTAAACTGAATTACATGAAGGAGGGAGACAGTATTCCAGAAGGCAGGGGAACACCAAGAATTGCAGACAATAGCCTTAATGATACATGGGGAATTGGGTCAATAGTACTGTGAAGACACACCCAACTAAAGGTGGTGGCAGCTTTGGGTGTGCAACGCCAGTACCCTGGTGAAATCAAACTTTTTTACCCAAAAAGGCTCTGATGTTTACTGTTGGAGTTTCAGCAATCTTCAGGGTGTCATCTCTCTGGGTTTGATCTCCTCACTCAATGGAGCTGGTGCAGGGTCTTTCAGTTCCTGATTCCTCTGACTTCTTTGTTGTTGGTAACTAATTTGGCTAAATGGTTGTTGGTAACTAATTTGGCAAAAGATTGTTGGTGACTAATTAGGCAAAAGATGTAAGAAATGCCCTTCCCGGCTGTCTGGGCCTGTTTGCCACCAAAACAGCTCTCTGCAAGTTCACAGTAAAGACTCCCCAAAACCCCCAAACACTACTAGATAGAACAGAGCTTTCTGGGAAGGAACAAACCAAAACCTGGAAAAATGCAGGGGAATTCTTCAGCTCCTCTCACAAATCTAATACAGTGAAGTATTCCTATACTCAGACATGCTAAGGCCTGAACTAAAACAAAGAAAAATGCAGGGGAGATTTAAACAGTCCTGGCTGAACATCACAAGTACAAGAAGCCAAGAGTGAGCAGAAAAATCCAACAAGGAATCAAATGGAGAGAATGACCCATTGTCTCTACACTAGTGCACCAATAATGGGAAATCTGGCCCTTGCCTTGTGTCATCTGGGACAATGGGGAAGGGAATATAATTTGCCCTCCTGGAAGGAGAGAGAGATACAATGCCATCAATGAGGTGTGGGGGCGGGGCGGGGCAGAGAGGTTAATTTCAATGTTTCTTGGTTGAAGTGGAGGGAGCTTTGTGGAGCACTCCTTTGAAGTCTCCAAAGCTCCCAGCTCTAATTTATTACAATCACTTATAAATTAGGCAAGAATAGTAGCAAGCAGTTCTGTTTTGTTTTCTTTTGTTTTGTCAGGGATCAGAAGGGTGTGTGTCCTCTGATTACTGTTTTTGATTAGCAGTGTCTTCTGCTCTCCAGAGCAGAGATGGCTCACATTACAAAAGTCTAATAAAAAAAGCATTAAACTGTTCTAGAAGGGGCAGAAAGCTTAGGATTTCTCACTCAGATCAGCTGGTCTCCCATTGAAGCTTCCATCAAGCCATAAAGGAGTTCTTTAAAAGTGATCTGGGGGTCAGGCTTCAGCTGTTTCTCAGGCAACCAAGAGTGGAGCTAGGCTCAAGCTACAAAGGCAGTTTTCGTATTTACTTTATTTCCAAATGGTTTAGTGATTACGGTAACATTTTTTAGTGAAAGGAATTTTTCTTGCCAATGTAAACAATTCTTTTCTCTTAATTCAGCTGTTACTAAGTTGTGACCACCATTTTAAGTATAGCAAATACCAATTTGCTTGGCAACTGCCATCTGAAAAACAGTTTGGGTTGTTTAGAACAAACCCCCAGACAACTGAGACAATTCGATCAGTATATGTAGTTGTTTTATTTATCACACATTATTTATTCAGTTGATACATATTTTGGAATTAAAATTAATAGTAATAATAAGCTATAAATTTAAATATATGTACTTAATAAAGATATCTATAATTATAAATGTCTATTCTAGATAAGTTGTTTGACAGGAAGGCAAAACAATATAACAGGCATCTCTAAAACATGGTAGATTAGGGAAATGCTGTGGAAATTGCATCTAGATTTCAGTAAGGCTTTTGATAAGAGCAAGTGTGGTTCATTGGACTGCAACTCTGGAGACCAGGATTCAAATCCCTGCTAGGCCATGGAAACTCACTTGGTGACCTTAGGCAAGTCACTCTTTCTGAACCTCAAAGGAAGCAAAGGTAAACCTTCTCTGAACAAATATTGCTATGAAAACCCTGTAATAGATCTGCCTTAGGGTTGCCATAAGTCAGAAATGACTTGGAGACACACAACAACAACAACAACAACAACAACAACAATGGCTTTTGATAACATCCTCCACAATATTCTTGCAGACAAGATGGTGAACTGTGGACTAGATAGTACTACTGTTCTTGATAGTTTTGTAAACTGTTGATAGATCAAACCCAAAAAGTACCACTTCATCTTGGAAGAAGTGACTAATATAGTACCTCAGTCTTGGGCCCACTGTTGTTCAACATCTTTATAAACAACTTGGATAATGGAATAGAAGATATGGTCATCACATTTGAGATGACACCAAATTAGGGGAGGTAGCTAATGTTCAAGAGGACAGGATCAAAATGCAAAATAAACTTGACAGATTGGAGAGCTGGACTACAACTAACAAAATCAATCTCAATAGGGATAAATGTAAGGTACTATATCTAGGTAAGAAAAATGAAATGCAAAAAATGTAAGATGGGTGACACCTGGCTTGAAAGGAATTAATGTGAAAAGGATCTAGGGTCTTAGTAGAACACAAGCTAAACATGAGTTAACTGTGTGATCCAGAGGCCAAAACCCCAATGCAATTCTAGGCTACATTAACAGGAGCATAGCATGCAGATCAAGGGAAGTAGTAGTGCCACTCTGTTCTGCTTTGATCAGCTCTCTCTTGGAATATGGAGTCCAATTCTAGACAGCACTGTTCAAAAAAGATATTAACAAGCTGCAATGTGTCCGATCAAGATGTTCAAAGGTCTGGAAACCAAGCCCTATGAGAAATGATTTAGAGAGTTCTGTGCCTTTAACTTGGAGAAGCAAAGACTGAGGGGGTGATATGATAGCCCTCTTTATATATCCGAAAGGGTATCCTGTGAAGGTGGAGCAAGTTTGTTTTTCTCCTGCTCCAGAGACTAGGGACTTTTTCAGGTGGTATTTACCACGCTAGGAGGTCTCGCTAGAGTCACGGCACTGTTGCGCGGCAGGGGGTCCGTTTCAGACACCGCTGTCCCGCTTCCGAAATCATCTGTTTCACTTCCATGAAGGATTGGAAGCAGCCGCACCATATTTCGCAAGATTTTATTCACAGAAGTTGCCCATGATTAAAATATGGCGCGGCCGTTTCCAATCCTTCACGGAAGTGAAGCAGATGATTTTGGAAGAGGGATGGCGGCATCCAAAATGGACCCCCTGCCGCGCGACAGTGCCGTGCCTCTAGCAAGACCTCCTAGCGCAGTAAGTACCATCTGAAAAAGTCCTAGAACACAAATTATAAGAAAAGAGATGGCACCTAAACATTAGGAGCCATTTGACAGTGAGCCACTGACTCAGAGGGTGGCTGGCTCTCTCTCTCTCTCTCTCTCTCTTTTTTTTTTTTTTTGGGAGCTCTTTAAAATGAAGTTGGATGGGCACCTTCCAAGACTGCTTTGGTTGTGTATTCCTGCATGGCAGGGGTTTGGGCTGGGTGGCCCTTGTGGTTCCTTCCAACTCTATGATTCTAGGAAAAGAATCAACTTGTTTGAAACATGTGCTGGAGAAGACTTTTAAGGATACCACAGACTGCCAAAAAGACAAGTAAATAGGTCAGGGTGATGGCAAGGTAAAAACCTCATCTGAAATAATATCTTGGACGACAAAAAAGGTTATGGCACATGGCATTTCTTAGTATTTAACATGTCACAAGACTGTCATATTAAACATATCCTTTCCCCCTTTTATAATAATGTCTGTTCCCTCATTTGCCTCTAGGGCTCTGTCTCCAAAATCTAGGTTATAGCTCTTTGAATAATGTAAAGGTCAGTTCATACGCTCACTCAAATGCTGCCATTACTATAACAATAACATCCAGAAAGGGAGCAGCAGTCTATATTTAATGGTACATCTGAAGAGGATCAAGCCTGCAGGCTACCCTAAGCTGTCAGCTCCATTTGCAAGAACCAACCTGTTCTTGTGCCAAATCTGATTATACTGTTGTAATATGGGTTACAAATTGGGTTAGAGTGAGGCAGCATAAGAAGATCTCCCCTCCTGCCCCAGGACAACAGATGCTGTTAGCTTAAGTGGCATTTGGGAATTGATACAAGGAGCTTTGTGGTACTTACACACCTGAAAATACACCCAAGACAATGAAATATAGCTGATCTTCATCACGTACGTTCATCTCTTTGAAGAATGACACAGCACCTGAGTGGATTATTGGGGTTTGTGAATAACTGCATTTAGTATTAGTAGGACATTGACACCAATGTGTTATACCTTTACTTTGGATATCACCATCTCAACTGAAACAGAAATCAGAGCCTACGCCTCTGATACATATCCAGATAACAGCTAATATGCTTAGTCATTCTGTAGTCATGTAGAAAGAGCAGAGTAAGCCAGTGTATGCAGCCTTAATTAAGATTATTCTTACCTCTAGGGTTTTCTCATAGAGAATATATTCATTTTCTATATTGCTTTACACATTTTACCATCCATGGTCTATCAACTTTTGGTAGTCCAGAACTACTGATGCCTACTAATTTTACTGAAAAAATTGAAAGCTATAAGAGTACTCCAAATGTATACACAATCGTAATTTATTTTGATTTTCTCTTCAGTTTGAACACTGCTGCTGTTTAAATTCTTTTTGGCTTTGTTTATATGTTTTATGGCATCAGGGTTTTTAATGTTATTTATAGATCAATATATTGTGGACCACCTTGGAAATCATTGCAAAAAGGTGTGACATCATGAATTAAAACAAATGTGGGTATGGTCCCGGGAAATCTACTCTTTTTCTTATAGATTGGGCATGTTCATTTTCTGAAGAGTTGTAACATCTCTGCATTATCAGGGTGGCAAACCTCTGGCTGTTGAGATGTTCCTTGAGAGCCCCAGCCAGCAGAGACAATGGTAAGGGATGATAGCAGACATTCAGCTACCTCTGAAGGGAACAAATTTCCAGCCCTGCAAGTAGATCTTAAAATTTCAGTTATGAAGGAGTTCTGAAATGATTCTTATATTTTGCAATACTGACCCATGTAATCATGCAGTGTGGACTGATTTTGTGCCATCCAGGAGTATGATGGAAGTTATCAACGTGGGTTGATTATTCTTATTCAATTAGATCATTATTTTTGTTTTTGGTTTGCAGTTTTGTGCAACACTTGGAACCACAACATGCTGTTCCTTTGACAAGCTGCTAGAACTAGGTCCAATTTGTAAGTAAACATGTATATGTTTTATTTGAGACTTTAAAATCTGCTACTGTACATGCCATAATCAGCTGTCATTTGTCAGGTTTTCCACATTGTCATATCATTAAATTGTCATATTAAATACTTTGGGATGTGAAATTTATTGATAGAAAAGGCCAGTGAGATTTTTGTGGCAACATCTCTAGGAGAATGATGAATTCTTTAGTATCTCCTAAAATCTGTTCTGCATTATTAATAATACTGTTACTGAGAGTAAAACCAGGTGGGGGGAGTCCTACATTTGTACATAGGCAAATCCCCATGTGCACCTCCCTGTTAAGAGAGATTTGTAGGCAAGATGCCCATCAACATACCTCAACATACCTTTAGTGTTTAAGGGGCAGAAGATCTCTTGTCTTTAAACTTTGAAAATGCATATAAGATATGAATGCACTGACACTTTGGATCACCTTGTGGGATCAACACTCCATTGCTTTGGGACATTTCAGAATTCTTGGTGAATTACATTATGATGCACTGTAAGTTGGGGTGGGGGGGAAGAGATGGCCTGTAGCTGAATACCTTCCATAAATCCATACAGCTGATCTTTCCATACAATATTTGTCTTATTTGTATTTTTTTCCTCCTTCTAGGTAATGAGGAGAATATTTGGATGCATATTGATGCAGCCTATGCTGGGAGCTCATTCATCTGCCCTGAATTCCGTTACCTTCTCAATGGAGTGGAGGTAAGCAACAGTACTGAAAATTCAAATGGAAGATTATTTAGCTGCTGACCTGAGTTTTTGCATTTTACATAAAATTTTATTACAGCAAATAGCCAGCAGAATAAAATAAAAAATTAAGATAAAAAACATTGCAATTACATTTACATACATACATACATTACATAACAGATAATAATAATAATAATAATAATAATAATAATAATAGCCCGCCCATCTGTTAAAAACAATCGGGGCGGCTTACAACAATTAAAATACAAATGCAGGTTAAAATCCCTAAACACCACCCACCCCACCCTCCCACATAAAAAGATATTAAACCAGAATAAAATAAAAAAAAACGAATCTAAAATCACATTTAAAAAAATCGATAGCCAGCACGACTAAAAGAGGCAAGGAGCCCCTGAGGCCGGGATCTAATCAGGAAAGGCCTGCCAAAAGAGATCCGTCTTTAGTGCTTTTTTAAAGCTACTCAAGCTCGTTATCTGACGGATCTCGTTCGGCAGACCATTCCATAATTTGGGGGACGTTTACCGAAAAGGCCCTCTGAGAGGTTGCAGTCAGCCTAGATTTTTGTAGCTGAAACAAATTCCTCCCAGAGAACTGGAGTGCGCGGGGAGGATTGTATGGGAGGAGGCAGTTCCAAAGATAAGGACCCAAGCCATTTAGGGCTTTAAAGGTAATAACCAACACATTTTACTGGGGCCAGAAACTGATAGGCAGACAGTGGAGAGATCTCTCTGAGATGTTCCCAAGACCACTCTGGCTGCCATATTTTGTACCAACTGAAGTTTCCAGACCAAGCACGAGGGTAGCCCCATGTAGAGCACATTACAGAAATCTAGACGAGAGGGTACCAGCGCGTGCACCACAGTCTCGAGGTCCCTTACTTCCAGGAAAGGGCGCAGCTGGCATATCAGCCGAAGCTGATAACAGGCGCTCCTGACCGTCGCATTCACCTGACTTGTCATCTGAAGCGATGAATCGAGGAGCACCCCCAGACTGTGAACACGGTCCTTAACAGAGAGCGTGACCCCGTCCAGGACTGGAGGTTGCAACTGAACTCCTGGTTTCAGGGCCACTACCGTGAGCACCTCCGTTTTGTCTGGATTTAGTCTCAATCTGTTTTTCCTCATCCAGCCCATTACTGCTTTAAGACAGTCATTAAGAGGAGAGATGCCATCAGAATTCGAGGCCGATGATCGGGACAAGGAGAAATTGATCTGGGTGTCATCAGCGTACTGATAACACCCAGCCCCATAACTCCGAATAATCTCACCCAGCGGCTTCATATATATGTTAAACAGCATTGGGGACAGGATGGCGCCTTGCAGAACACCACAAGTAAGCTCCTTTCTGCTGGAGCAGCTGTCCCAAAGCAACACCCTCTGGGACCTGCCCAAGAGGAAGGACCGGAACCACTGGAGCGCAGTGCCTCCGATTCCTAACCCACTCAGGCGATCGAAGAGGATGCTATGATCTATCGTATTGAAAGCTGCTGAGAGGTCTAGAAGCACCAACAGGGTCACACTACCCCTGTCGATACTTAGACGCAGGTCGTCGGTCAAGGCAACCATGGCAGTCTCAACTCCAAATCCTGTCCTGAAGCCACTATGATATGGGTCTAGATAATCGGTTTCATCCAAGACCACTTGGAGTTGAAGAGCAACTGCCCACTCGATCACTTTGCTCAAGAATGGTAACATAGAAACCGGCCTATAGTTGTTCATGTCCAGGGGGTCCAGGGAAGGTTTTTCAGGAGTGGCCTAACCACCGCTTCCTTTAAACAGGATGGAACACACCCTTCTCTGAGGGATGCATTGATGATGTCCTTAAGGAACACCATCAAGGCACCCCCCCGGATGGCCAGCCATGAAGGGCAAGGATTGAGAGGGCAGGTCGTCTTCCTCACCCTACCAAGTAGCTTGTCCACATCCTCGGCACTCACGGATTAAAATTGATCCAGTAAACTTACATCAACGGAGTTGCTGGACACCTCGTCAATTGTTTCTGTTTCTGTCAAAATACCGGCATCTAAGTCGGCTCTTATCTGAGAGATTTTTTTTTCCACTTTATTTTTTCCCAGACAACAAACAATCCAACAAACAATATTCTCTTATATTCACAATTTTACTTTTTTACATCCATATTTCCAACATAATTTCTCTTCCTTTTTCTTCCATACATTCCTTCATTCAATTTCGATCCATTTTACTTTATACTTACTTTATATCTCAGCTATTCTTCTATACATCCTCATTCTTTGACTTCCTTACATACAATCCTAAGTAAGCAAGTTTTTCCCCCTTTACCTCTTATAGTCTTCTTATATACCTCTGTCGTTACCTCTTCTTACACCTTTCTTATTCCCTCTCAGTTCAAATTCTCACATATCCATCTTATTCTCTTTCATCTTAACTGTTCCTCTCTTATCTTCAAGACTCCATGCTTTTAATTATAACTCTTTACGATCATTCCTATCAATTTCCAATTCCTGTCGTCTCCTCTTTTTTTCCCCTATAATATTATGCTAAATTATAATAGCAACGTATTTTTTACCCCTTCTGCTTCTCCATTGTTCTTCCAATATTTCATCATCGGTAACCATTTTTCCATTGATTTCTTTTTAGGTGTGTCCCTTAACCTATTTGTTAAGCTATCCAACTCTATCATATCTATCAATTTACTTAACCAATCTGTTATCTCTGGAGTATCCGACCTTTTCCATTTTTGTGCGATTAATAATCTAGCTGCCGTTATCATATATAACATCACTTTCCAAAACTGTCTTTCATCTTTTTTCTCTAAAACACTTGTCATATTTAACAAATATAACTCAGGTCTTAATTCATATTCAATTTGCAGTATCTTCTTCATTAGCTTATGTACTTTCTCCCAAAATTCTTTAATCAACCTGCATTCCCACTACATATGTATTAGTGTTCCCTTATTTTCTTGGCATTTCCAACAATTACTTATAGTTATTATACCCATTTTATTTAACCTAACTGGCATGTAATACCACCTATTTACCATCTTTATGTAATTTTCTTTAAGATTCTGAGCCGCTGTAAAGTTATTTGTCTTGTTTCTTGCATTTTCCCACGCTTCTATTTCCATGTTGTTTCCTATATCTCTGGCCCATTTAACTATATACTCTTTTATGTTCTCTTCTTCTAAATATCTAGTTAATAATAATCAATACAATTTAGCTATTTTCTTTTGGTGCATACCCCACAATATTTCATCAAGTTCGTTTTTACTCTTTTCTATTCCTTCTTTTTTTGATATCTTCTTTAAATTTCTCTTTTATTTTAGTAAGTAAACCAGCTACCTTCCCAATTTAACTGTTCTCTGGATTTCAATACATATTCCTCATTACTGTCTCTTATTATTATGTCTTCATATCTCCTACACTGTGCTCTATCTTTCCATCTACCAAAAAACGCTTCCTGCGTTGATATCCAACAAGGGATTCCACTGTAAAATTTCGCCTTTATTTTCTTCCATGTTATTAATAATGCCCTCCGCACATAGTGATTGTTAAAGTCCTTATTTATTCTAACTTTTCCATACCCAAAATATGCGTGCCACCCAAACCTGATATTGTGTCCTTCCAAAATCAGCACTTTTTCTTCTTTCAATTTAATCCAGTCCTCCACCCATATTAACACAGTTGCGTAATAATATATTTTCAGATCTGGTATCGCTTATCTGAGAGATTTTATCTGCAAAGTAGTTGTTAAATGCGTCACAGCGTAATCCTCTGTTATCCCTAAAATCAGGGTATAATGCTGCTTGATTTAAATGATTTTGAAATTCAGTGTCTCTAATGTGCTGGATAATAGCTATCATTGCTTTGGCATGCCCTAAAGTTAAGATAGCAATTGAAGAAAAGCCTAAGTTTAAAAGTTTCATATTTAGTAACTTTTTCCATTTTGATTGTAAGGAATCAGTTAATATTAACAGAGCCAATCCTACAGGAATAAATAGCATTTTCAACCAGAGATTGAATTTGTACTGCCATATATGGGCCTCTGTTGAAATTTGCCCAGCCTCTAATCGTAAGATTGCATTAGGAACACAACTAGGAATACTAAATATCATTCTCAAAGTTTAGTTTGCACAGTGTCCAGTGAAGCAGGATTTTCAAATGAAACACTTCTGAGCCATACAGCAACTGAGCTGTACTAACATCTTGGCCACAAACTGAATAACCAATGGAATGTATTGTCCTCCCTTGTTGTAAAAAAAGGAGAGGAGTGCCTTTGTGCTTCTCTGTACTTTTGCAGTAGCATTTTTTTTCTGTGCCCTCCATGTTCCTAGTGAGTGAAATATTATTCCTAAATATCTTTAAATAGTCACCTATTCAATTTTATGATCATTTATTTGTCAATTGTACTTTGGCCTCTTCTTAGAAAACACGACTACCTTGGTTTTATTACAGTTAATTTGCAGTAGTTCATTTTTACAGTAATTGTCCAGGGCCCTCAGCAGATGTTTCTGTGATGTACCAAGCACACATGCTCACATTCAATCAATAAATTTCTTTATTGGCAAGGATTCGTGTGTCAGGAATATAGAACAAAGCTGAAACTGAATACAGCTAGAGCAAACCCCCAGATAAACCCCACAGCGTGAGAAAGGCATTCAGGGAGGAAAGATGCACCTGGGAGATCTGACCTCGAGCCGCTGTGGAGAGAAGCGTTCCCAGGCCAACAAGGTGGGCTGGCCTCTCTCCAAAACTCCAGAGGCCTAGGCAAGGGAAGCAGCCTCATGTCAGGGTCCTCCGTGAATTCCACTCCAATTCCCAGAATTCAGGGATGAGCCTGACAGTTTCAATCCAACACTTGTCAATGATAAAAGAACTGCATCATCAGAATAAAGTAGGATTGACAGAGGTCTATTAAACAAACCAGGATGGTGAGAATGGACCTGTGCTAGGCTTTTAACCAAGGAATTTATATAAAAATTAAACAGAGTGGGGGCTAAGACACAATTTTGTTTCATCCATTAAAAGTAGGGATAGGCCTGGTCAAATTAACTGCACTATTACATCTCACCTGCAGTCGAGTATTCTCATATAATTTGCAGATAAGAGTCAGTAAATGATGATGTGTATTAGTGGTTTCAAATTTTTCCCATAATCTCTCCCTTGATATAAGATCAAAAGCTGATTTAAAATTGATGAAAGCAGCATACAGAGCTCCGCCTGATGTACCTGTGTATTTTTCAATCAAATGTTGCAAAACTAGGGCATGATCTACTGTAGAACACTCACTCCTAAATCCGGTCTGCTCATCATTAATAATAAGCCAGTTCTGCAGTTTTTCCAGTAAGTGGTTAACATATAACTTACTAATGATATTTAATAAACTAATAGGTCTGTAATTTCCAGGATATGTTCTTTTCCCTTTTTTGTTGATGGGGATAATTATGGCAAGTCCCCAATCTTCTGGAATAATTGCTGAGCAATCTATACTTGTAAATAATGTTGCCAGAACAGGAGCCCACCACTCTCTATTAGATTTAAATACTTCAGATGAAATATTATTATTCCCTGGTGCCATACCCACTTTAAGTTTAGAAATGAGATTCTTACTTTCCATAATAGTTACAGGGGGCCATTCAGGGAATTACATATGTTGGGACATTTAGTCTGATAGCCATTTTGTCCTATTGCATATATGTTACTAAAGTGGGATTCCTAAGAGCTCACCAAAATGTGATATTTGATACTAACTAAGCTATTTGGCCACCCTCTAGCAACCAACCTCCAAAAAGAAACTGCATTTTTTTTCTCTAGATGCTTTTATCAAACTTCTCCAGGACTCTTTCTGAGCTTGGTTCTTTTTTTAAAAAATAATAATTAGTGTCTTATAATTCCTCTTCAACTTGAAGCATTCTGGGAGTATTATTTGGACAATTCCTTCCCTATATGCTCTATGTTTCCCTATCAAGGTTTGTTTCATGATGATACATTCTTTATCAAACCATTGTTTAGACTTATCAAAGGGGGTACATCTTTTGGTTAAATTCTTTTGAGTCAGAATCAAGAGAATTTTTTAAAGCCAAACTCAGCTCTTGGAACATTTTTAAAACTACTTTTATGGAGTTTGCTGACAACAAAGTATTTCATTGGTAGAGACTCTCCTCTGATTACAATATAGCTTTTACCTTATTTTTCAGCACCGGTCTTATTTCAAATTCTCCACTTAATGCTTGCTTTTGTGTTACATAAATCATTTGAGTGTCACAACTTAAAGATAGCACCAAAGGTAAATGATAACTTTCAATACATTTTCCACAAGACACCTGGGCACCATTTTAAACAATTCATGGGAAACAATAACATGATCAATTGTAGATGCCCCCATATTAGAATAAAAGGTAAATTCACCATCTTTATCACTCTCCACACTCCCATTTACAATAATTAGATTAAGCCTATTTATCAATTGCATGAGACAAAGCCCAGCAAAATTACAACCCTTGTCTTTGGATTGTCTAGATGGTAATTTTAAGGCATCATCTATTTCTGGTTGGATTATGTGGAAATACTAACATTAAAGTATCCTGCCATTATCACAAAGGCCTTTGGGTATAGAGATATTTAGTTGACAATATAATATTCCAATCTGGACCAGGTGTCTTTCACTGTTTCTTTTGACATTGAGGAGGAGGTTAGACATTTATTACAAGGAACCAGGGCCAGTTAAATTTAATTAACAAAACATTTGCCAGGGCAGCCAAGGGGTCAAGGCTGATGATAATAGATTGGATGTTAATAGAAACTAGACATGTCAAGCCACCTTTTGGGCAGCCTCTTTGCAACTAGAATTTGCTTCCATCAAATCAGTTGTGTAGCTGTTTAGGGCAAAATTTTCCCTAGCCCATGTCTCTTGTAGCAAAATTGTATCATGTCTACTAATGAAGTCCAAAAAAGGATGGATCTGTCACATTCCTCTTCCACCCTGTGATGTTCCATGAAAGAAGCTTCAGTTGAGCACTTGGGTGCTTAATTCCTAATCAGGGACTTGAAGTTGGACTTTGCGGGGTTTTCTGCTTGTGAGAAAACTCTTGGGTATTTGGTGATTTTGCAGGGTTTCCCAAGTTGTCTTCCAGGTAATTTAATAGTTTCTATAGATGGATTCAGTCTACTAACACTGGAGTTCACAGGGTGTATTATGTCCGATGGTTTGCCCATTGGATTTATTACCTCCTGTAGCAATCTGTTTTCTGCTTCATCTAAGTATCTCAATGGCTTTCCAAGTTAGAGGTTTAGTTATTCCAGAAGTTACAACAGTTGAAATGGAGGGTAGCTTCATCACATTATTATTCTGCTCATAATTTTTTGATGTCAAACTACTTCTGCAGAGACCTGTCGAGTGGGGGTACATCTCTTTATTCCAAGGGATTTATAGTTCATTTCCCCTTTGTCCATCTTCATGTCCACATGATCATCTTGTGTTGTGTCAGGCTCCTCCACTGATCAGCAATTGACTTCCATGAGAGTGGAGTGCCCCCCTTTATCTCTAGACTTAAAAATGATGTTTCAGAGTTTCAAGCCTTAGTATTATTTCATTTTGTGTTATTTGTGATGATGCACAAAAAGAATCTAATAACCTTCCTTCTGTTAACAGTGATGGTTTATCTTCTGAGGTAAATACTTGAGCTTGGCACCCTGACTGTAGGTCCTTTTCCTGGCCAATTAATTCCAAGTCTTTATGGGGAGTAGTGATTTCTTTATTGGAATTAAGATCTAATAAATCCTCCAAATGGCTCTCAGCCCTGGCTGCATGGACATTTATGCAAGATTTAGAATGTACTAATGAGTGAGGGGGTGCTGCATTTGCAAAGCATCTTAATATAAAAATATCTCTATTTGCACGTATCTCTTTATATTTATACACTACCCTAGCTATCTCCCATCCACTAAAGGTCACCAACATGCGTGCACAAACTTTGTTGTAGTACAACTACTCCACTTGTAAAATATCATCCATAGTGAATAAACCTTGAGAAATCCCATTTAGAATCTCCAAAAGATGTAATCTATGCTCAGTTTGTGAGAGATAACCAGTGGGTTTGGGGTACTTAGCATCAATTTTTGGTGATCTAGCACTAAACACCATTTTTTATTATCTGACAACCTCTCTTGGGGCAGTTTGGAGCATGAAAGTACATACTCCCATGGATCCTGTTTGTCCAGGATCTCAGCACATCTTGAGGAGTGTGGGGGAGAGTTAGGTGTAGGGACGATTGCCTTTTCCATGTGAGGATTAATGAATTCCCCATTATATCCCTTTGCTAAATTTTTCTTTTTACGCTGCATTGATTTCTTTGATTTAGTTTTCTGCTTTAGGTTATTATCTAATAGCTTAAACAATTAATCAAATATCATTTTCCTATACTGCTGGAACTTAGGATTTTTTTTATATTTTTAGGCTTCATCACTCCCCCCCCCCGCTTTCTTCTTAGCCACTCTCTGTGAATCCATTTGCTCCCTTGCATTGATTTATTTTGTGTGTGTAGTTGATATTATGATATTATTTAAAGGAAGGGCTTTGTTATTTTCATTCCTCAAGCCCTCATCTTTGAGACAAGAGCCAGTCATTATTTGCATTTCCACCAAAATGGTTAACAAGTTGTTGCATTCAGATTACTTTTTCTAATTAATGCTATGTCTCTTTTAATTTTTTTAAAAACCCCTCATCCTTCAATTGGCAGATCTTCTTTTATCTGTTCCTTCTGAGAGGACAACTCATTTTTATTAGTTTCCTCTTCTAGATTAGCTGGTTTCTTTTTTCCATTTAATTTGTCTGTTTGTTTTAACATTAGCTCATCTAGCTGCTTTGAATGAACATTCACAGAGGTTTTTATTCATCTTTGAGGGAATAAATTCTCTGCCAAAGCTATCTCAAGAGCAAGATTGTTAGGAGAAGGAGCTATATTAGCAGTCTCTTTGTAGTAACAGCTAAATAGTGTATAGGCACGTAAAATCCAAGTTGTGTAGGTGTAAAAGGCACAATTAGTATCTCAGGTAAAACCCATGGATCAGTCATGTTATATCAGCCCACACAGCTTGGATTTTGTGCATGTGCACTCTATTGAAACAGTACACCAAACTGTGAATATCTATTACCCATAGAAGGCAGGAGGTAGGGGTTTGCACATTCTTATCCAGAAGGCACACTCTTACCTCTCCAAGCATAAGGTAGTTCAGGGGAAGTAATGAGAGCTGGGTATGTTTAGTCTGAAGAAGAGAAGGTTGAGAGGTGACATGATAGCCATGTTTAAATATTTGAAGGGATGACATACTAAGGATGGAGCAAGCTTGTTTTCTGCTGCTCTAGAGACTAGGACACGGAGCAATGGGTTCAATCTACAGGAAAAGAGAACTTCCTTGATAGTAAGAGCTGTTTGGAAGTGGAATATACTGCCTTGGAGTGTGGTGGAATCTCCTTTGGAGATTTTTCACCAGATTTGAAAATGATTTGATAGTGTATTCCTGCATGGCAGGGGGTTGGACTGGATGGCCCTTGTGGTCTCTTCCAACTCTATGATTCCATGAGCTAGACTACTTTAAATTTATGTAATGAAACATAACTTTATGTATTGGTCTTATTTGTATCCCACATTTCTACCATTTTCTGTTTTTATTAACACTGAAGGTATGTAAAGCAAAACAACAGTAACAAACTGAAGGTTAGCCACTGTGTTTCAAGGCTGAGCAGGGATCTGAATTCAGCTTTCTCTGATCCAAGTCCATCATCTATCCTCTTTATGTTATATCCACCACAGAGCTAGTACAAACAGAACTTAGCTGTCATTTGTTCAGTTATATAAGAAATGTGTGAAATTAATTTCAATTAATTTCAATTAATTACAAGTAAAGTTTGGACTGAAAGTGTAATCCCCACATATTTTCTCATTGTGGCTGCTTTTGTTAAACTATACCTGGCACTTGGAGCAACATGAAAAGAGAAAGGTCCTTGTTATAAGAGCTTTCAGTAAAGTTTGACAGCAGTAGGGTACAAAAGAAGAGGAGGGCAGAAAAGAAAGAAGCATAGGTAACACAAGATGAATATAAGCAAATTACACATGCTCAATATTTTTGTATGTTTGTTTCAATTCCATATACATGGGTTTATCTGGGATAGTGTCCTGGGGAGAAGAATCCCTTGGGATATCTGAATATGTTGAATCTAGTTTCCTACACTTTTCTTGCCTTTTTGCTACCAACTGTCTCATAGCCCACAAATATTGCCAGTAAAGAGATTGGCACCAGAGCAATGAAAAACTCCAGTGTTCTTTCTGTGGTCTAATGCTGAACCATTTCAGTCAGAGAAGAGCAAAACAGCATGAAGTCTTAATAACCAAATGGGAAAGATTGGCCTTTCCCCTTAATTAACCCCACATTGTAATGGTCAAATAGTTATCTGAACCAAACATATTCATTTAGTGACCACTTTTATTGCCTGCATTTATTCTGAAAATCAGGATAGAGAAATACATGCTTCCCAAACTTTAGGATATGGAACCACCAAATGTCATTCTGTTTAACATTGTATGTCTAATAGTTTGCTTTCTTTTCTTTTCTACATATTGCTGAGCTGCTTTGCATATGCTTCCTTAGATAAAGGCAATGCAATTTCCTGAGTCTCCTTCCAGGCTGCCAGATAAATATCATGAGAAAGAGAAAAATATTGCTGTTTGGTTAAGGCCAATACCCAAAGAACATCAGTGTAGGTATAGACTAATAAAGAAAAAGAGGGATAAAGGCTCTAACCATCAAAGCACCCCTGTTCTCATGTTTTATCAGCAAACAAAGCTTGCTTTAATTTCCTGTGTTGGTTTTATTGGCTACTGAAGGAAATGAATCATCACTGACAGTGTGGCCCAGCATCTTTTGGTGCAGTAACCATTCAACAAGTCTAAATATATTTTCTAGCTCTAGCTGTATGGCGTGTTCCCCCACCCCCAGCTCTGATAGGTCAGTGGCTTTTTACAAAAGACCTGGTGCAATTGGATTGTACAAATGGAAAAACATTGCTGTTACAAATATCTTTAACTAATATCTTTCAGATACTTCGATCAGACCACATAATCTGATAATCTGATAAATTTGTTAAATGGGAAGCTGCTTTGAGCTATCTATGTTTTCTGAAAATGCTTGTTCACTGGGGGTAAAACACAGAGCAGCAGCTCTTTTTGTTACGGACAATTACTGCTCAGGCCAAATGGAGAAGCTGGAGAATGTTTATCAAAGAACATGACGTTTCAGCTACAAGGACTGGGATTCAAAGAACTGCTTTTTATTTGAGCAGCAGCTGCTGTGATATTTCAGAAATTGCTTTTTCAACACTCCCCATTTTCAAAAGCTTTCTGCCATGCAGCATCAGGGTAGGGTGGGAATCATTCTACAGAAAATACAATTCAAATATTGCTAGGGTGCCTGAAGCAGGCCAAACAGATATTTCAAACATGGCCTGCAAAATTAAACCAAATGATTTTCATATTTTTGAGGATTTTCATGAGGGGGAAGAAAGATTTTGCAGCAAAAAACAACCTCCCACCATGAGAATCTTATGACATCTTCAAGGCTAGCAAATTTTATTTGGTATGAGCTTTCATAGACTGCAGCCCACATCAGACTTGTTAGTTTTTAAGGTGCTTACTCTTCAAAAATTTTAGGATAGGCCTTGATAATCCTTGTCAATGTATGCAATGCTTTAAGAGACTGGTTGGGGGACAGCAGAATATAAGAAGGACTCCATGCAAGTTGCTAGACAAACAAAAAACATCCAGGCTTAGTGACACAGATTTCCCTTGAAATCTTTGGTGAATGACACCAGGGTTGTGGAGTGGGGAGGAAATTAGTTTAAAAACAAACAAACCAAAACCCAGTGGGTTGTGTGTTTTTTTGGTTTAAACTTTCTTTTGGTTTTTGTTTAAGGCAAGTTGGTGTTTTTTCTTCATTAAAACCTGTTAGCATACCCTACTACCTCCTCCCCACGATACCTCATAATTGGAAATACAAAACATTTTTCAGGGTCAGGTTGTCTGGGGGCAAACCAAAAAGATCAGTTGGAGGACACAATGACTTGGGATGTGTCTTAGAAATATTTTGGTAAGAAAGCCCATATTAGGATTGTATGGGAGCCCCTTAGAAAACACAGTCTTTAAGGAGGTATGTGCTAATCCTTCCTTTTCAGCCATGGGCACTCAGCAATGAGTCATTTAACCAAACAATTAAGTAACCATTTCCAAATCCACTCCTAAGAAAATCTCACTTCATATCCCCCCCCCCGTCCAGCATTGTGAGGTTGTTGTAAACCCATCAATTCCTATCTCCCAGCCATTAACACAATCAGTTAAGTTTCGGTTTCCTTTGTCTGTCCAGTGGGAAAGCCATCCAGGCTTTGTCCTAGCCAGTGTACCCCTTCAGGATATGAAATGGTATAAATGTTAGTCCCCCAACAATAGAAAGGTGTGCCATGGTGGATGAATCTGGCCACTCTCTTTCTTGGCATGCTCCTGGATTGGAACCTCCTGTGCCACTCTCAGGCACCTGCCTGAGTATCCTTGCTGCACAAAACTCTGCTCTTCAAGACTGAAAACTATCACCCTATTTTCCCAAATCTTTCCCTCTATCCAATCTTTCTGCCTTTCTTCTCTAAAGCCTTGTATGGTTCTTAGGAACATGTGCTGCATGGTGAGGTCACTTTGTGTTATTTCCAATAAAAATACTTTATTTCACTTTAAAGATGGAGTGTTCTCTGATGTTAGTACTGGTATACATAGGTGAAAAGATCTCTGCCATTACCCTCCTCTCTTTTGAGCTAATAATTCCCCCAGCCAATAACAGAGATTTTGGTATCACAGGTGGGTCTCTAAAGCACCCCCACCTCTTAGGGTAACAAACCAGTACAGGACTAAATCAGAAAATTAAGTAGCAAAATTCAGTTCAGATGTTAGGGCCAGTAGCTTAAATAATTGTTCTTTAAAAAGTGCTCTTTTAGAGCAAGTTGTTTTGGTTGAACTTGTGTTAATTGAAGGATTTGTTTCTGAATGGCATTTCTTACATTATAAAAGAAAGTGATTAAAAGGAAACAACTGACACTGGATACTGGTTTAACAATGAACAACTGCCAATAATCTGTTCAAGTTAAAATGTTTAAAGGCAAACAGTCATTGTTGCTTCAGTAAGAGGGTTGGAAAATAGTAACAGTAGCAAGAGTTTTTAAAAAATGAATAATCAATTACAAAAACAGAAGTGTTTTTTTTTTTAAAGTCATTTGGTTTAAACCAAGGTTTAAACCAGCCAACTCTGAATGACATTACTGATTCCCACCTGAAGTTTCCAGTATTTGTGAGCCTGGGTTGTTGTTATGATTGTGGATTTTCTTGTTGTAAATAGGTGTCCAATTGTTTGCTTATCCTTTCAGTTTGCAGATTCATTTAACTTCAATGCACACAAATGGCTCTTAGTGAACTTTGACTGTTCTGTTATGTGGTAAGTAAATGCAAAAATAAAGATGTGTTAGTGATGTTATTGTACAATGTTTTTCTCATGACAGTTTTGAAGTTCTTTTAAGAAAATGCATAGAAACAGAATGAGAATCTAGTTTAGTTGATATTATGTACAGTATGTTACCAAAACTATCATTCCTCTTGAAACAAATTTGGGAGGAAAGCTAGCAAAGTGCTAGTTTGGAATGAAGAGTAGTTTAAAAAAATAGGGTTCATTGGCAGTTATTGGGATGAAGAATGTATGATTCAGAATATATATATACACAGAGAGAGAAAGAGAGAGACACACACCACAAATGGGTACATATTTTATTTTAATAGTAATAACAATATTAAGTGGTGATCATTATAATAACACTAATGGCCACCTAGGGAGTGTTTAGATTTATAATAAACTTCACAACAAAATATTACATAATATTAACAATAATGATAGTACAGTATTGTTAGAATGGCACTTAAAAGATGCATTAAGACAGTCACCGAATAAGAGATATAATTGAAGGCAACTCTGACTGGGAGGAAGTCAGTATGAATGGGCATGTAAGTGGGAGGATGAAAGAAGGTGAAGAATGTGAAGAGGAAAGTTGGTGGGAATGGAAGGGGTGAGGTATGGAAAAGGGGAAGAAAGAGAGAAAATGGAAGTGATACAGGAAGAAGAGAGAATGTAGTGGAAAAAGTGATGTTTAGTGTGGTGAAAGAAGGAAGATGGAATGTTGGAGTCTATTATGTTGCTATGATATATGTTTGAGAAAAATGTATGTAAGTTTATTGGTTTTTTAAAACTTTTTTTGCATAAAAATTATTAAAGAACCCCCCCCCCCAACATTTAAGCTGGTTAAAATAATCTAGCCAGGAAGAATCGACCTGGTAGGCTTATGTGACTTACACAAAGATGGGCCTTTCTTTTCCAACACTTTAAATTAATCAGTGGTCAAAACTTATTTACAATCAAAACTTTTAAACTGACTAATCTAGCATGTGGTTTGACTGAAGTTTGCCCATCTGTTTCTATTCATCCTGGCCTAAAAAGCAGTGTGGCATTTCTTCCACACCCTGCTGCTGTCTGAGTTGCCTGAACATCAGCTCCAGAGCATTTGCGGACCCAGACCGTACAGCCCCTCTGCCCTCCTGAATAACACAAATACACAGAATTTCTTTTGACTTTGTATTGGCTACATAGTCAGGAACATATTCAGAAAATTTGGTTAAGTACAGGTTAGTAATATATTGTTGAGTAAATACATTGTGAGTAAATATATTGTTGGCAATAAATTGGCCGCAACTTGCTAGCTAAATGGTTGGCGGCAATGTAACGGGTCGTGATCTCATCATTGCCCACCCATGTGGGCAATGTAGCAAGTTGGTCAATCCTGACTCCGATGGAGGAGAGAGTCAATGGCCGGGCCATCCGCTCGACTCTCTCTCCTCCCCTAGAAACAAGTTGTTGTTAGCAACAGGAGGCGGGGTCTCCCTTGAACTTGAACTTGGACTTGATGGAGACCCTGAACCTCAATACCTTATCACGACCCATTATATCCACCACTAAGGCATTCCCCTGTGGGAACCGTCTTCTGGAGCATTTCCCAGCAGGTTTTTATGTGTGTGTGTGTGTGTGTGTGTGTGTGCATTAGAGGCTATGTCTGGTTCTGCCGACACAAGGAGACCTCTCTGTGGACCAAACCTGTCCATTCTGGTCCATGGAGGTAGGTTAATTCTAATGTAAGCCATTTCCAAATCATTTATATTCATTATTTGTGCAGGGTGAAGAAAAGATCGGACTTAACATGTGCCTTTAAAATTGATCCTGTTTACCTTAAGCATGACCATGAGGAATCTGGTAAAGTGCTTTAAATCTATATTACCTTCTTTATAACTTGGAAAGGATGTTGCAGGGAACAGACCTTCTCTGCTCAAACTTTGCCAGCAAGGGCAAGCTTTTGCATATAACTCTTCTCCCTGGCACCTGTATTTTGATGGCAATACATACTTAAGTGACTTAATTTCCTAAGTACTTATATTGTTTTCTGTTAATCCAATGCAGGAGTGGGTAACTGTTGGAGGAAGGGAGTTGCACTGACCACCAATCATGCCACTATAATTTTCAAAAACAGGGGAAAAGCCCTCCATTTTTATCTTTAAAAAATACTATTAAAATAAGACATCTGGGCTGTTGGTGACCTGTTTGGGAGCCAATTCATGCTTTCAGGAAATGTACATGATGCAGTGACAGTATGCAATAACAGTGACATGATGCAATAAAATTCTGCTGCAAAGAATTTGCCCACCATTTTGCAGAAAAAATTGCTCAGGTTCACTCTGACTTAGATGCCAAAGATCATACAGTTCCAGTGGAGAGATGAGAATCACCACCTGTGTACTAGAACCTTGTGGCCAGAGGAGGACTGGCTGAGTGGATAAGGGAAGTGCCTCCCTAAAACAAGGCAAGGCTCCAACATGCCTGAAAGAGGCTGTGGTAAGACCTCTTTTAAAAAAACCTTCCCTGGATCAAACTATATTAGATAACTATAGGCCAGTCTCCAGCCTTCCATTTTGGGGCAAGGTAGTGGAGTGTGTGGAGGTTCCTGGATGAGGCAGATTATCTAGATCCATTTCAGTCTGGTTTCAGACCTGGTTGGACAGATTTGGTCATCTTGGTGGATGACCTACACAGGGAACTGGACAGGGGGAGTGTGTTCCTATTGGTTCTGCTGGACCTCTCACTGGCTCGTGATACCATCAACCATGGTATCCTTCTGAGTTACCTCTATGGGTTGGGGCTTGGAGGTACTGTTCTGCAGTGGCTTCACTCTTTCCTGGTGGGATGCTCTCAGAGGGTGGTGCTGAGGGATTCCTGATCAACTCCTTGGGCATTGGCCTTTTGAGTCCTTTGGGATTCAGTCTTGTCCTCTATGCTATTCAACATCTACATGAAACCACTGGGAGAGGTAATCCAGAGTTTTGGAGTCAGGTGTCACCAGTAGGCTGATGATACCCAGCTCTATTACTCCTTTCCACCTAATTCCAAGGAAGCTGTTCCTGTGCTAAACCAGTGCCTGACAGCTGTAATGGAATGGATGAGGGCAACCAAATTGAAGCTTAATCCAGAAAAGACAGAGGTGCTCCTGGTGAGTTGAAAGACAGACCTGAGAATAGGGATTCAGCCTATGTTAGATGGGGTTACACTACCCCTGAAAATGCAGGTTCACAGTTTGGGGGTACTCTTAGGAGATTTTCAGACAGCGTTTAATAGTGCCTACCGCGGGATGAGGTCCCGGGAGAGGAACGGCGCTCTTGCGCAGCAGGGGGTCATTTTCGGATGCCGCCGTCCCTCTTCCAGGATCCTTCGTTGCACGTTCGTGAACTTCCGTGCTTAAAATATGGCGCGGCTGCTTCCAAAGCTTCACGGATGTGCAAATGACCCCCTGCCGTGCAAGAGCGCTGTTCCTCTCCCAGGACCTCATCCCGCGGTAGGCACTATTAAACGCTGTCTGAAAATCTCCTAAGATTCAGCTCTGAGCCTGGATGCCCAGGTCGCAGCAGTGACCCAGAGTGACTATGCATAGTTAAAGATAGTGTGCTAATTGCGCCTGTTCCTGGAGATGTCAGATCTGGCCATAGTGGTACATGCCTTAGTTACATCCAGTATGGATTATTGTAATACTCTCTCCATGGGGCTGCCTTTGAAAAGTGTTCAGAAACTTCAGTTGGTCTAAAGAGATGCAGCGAGGTTGTTAACTGGGACTACCTACAGGGAACACAAAACTCCTTTGTTGCAACAGCTCCACCGGCTGCCAGTTTGTTTCTGGGCACAATTCAAAGTGCTGGTTTTGACCTATAAAGCCCTATGAGACCTGGGTCCAGGTTATTTGAAGGACTGTTTCTCCCTGTATGAGCCCAATAGAGACTTAAGATTGTCTGGAGAAGCCCTTCTCTGTGTTCCACCACCTTCTCAGGTTTGTTTGGTGGGAACAAGAGAGTGGGCCTTGTCAGTGGCTGCTCCCAGACTTTGGAACTTCCTCCCCAGAGAGGTCAGGATGGCCCCATCCTTGGTTTCCTTCCGGTGGCAGGTGAAAACATTTTTATGCCACCAGGTTTTTGTGAATTGACAAAGCATTTTTATGATACCAGGTTTTTGTGAATTGACAAGGGCTGGGCTTGTAAGGCTGTCCAATGTGGTTTTTAAAGATTATGAATGGGTCTTTTATAGATTTTTTAATGCAGTTTAATATTTTTACTGTTTAATGTTTTTAACCTATAGACTGTGTATTTGTTTTTTAAAAATTAGGTTTTTAATGCAATTTTTTACTTTTGTTGTTGTTTTTAACTTGTATTGTTTTAAAGATGCTGTTAGTTGCCTTGGGTCCCACTCATGAGAGAAAGGTGGGATAGAAATTATTATTATTATTATTATTAATAATAATAATAATAATAATCAACTCCTTGGATGGTGGGGAGGCGATATGCCAGTAACATATTATCTAATACAAATAAAGGTGAAGAACTGAAACGATAATAACTAGATAAGCTATCCCATCACACATCTTACTTTATTCTTGTTTTTAATACATACAATCTCTCCTCCTTCCTGTAAAACTATGCTTAAAGTTTTTAGTGCATGTCATTGTGAGTTCATTCAATTGCTTCATGCTATTTTTAACATCAAAATAACATAGTTTTTCATAGCCATTGCTTTAGATCTCATGTATGTAGAACTGCATTTGCTCAGATTTCTGTTCTTATCCTTTCCTTTCCCTGCTTCTTGTGCTGCATTTCTTCCTGGATTGTCTTTCTCTTCCATGTTATTTAAATTTAAATAGGAAACATATCAGGTCAGAGCTCCTGCCTTTTATAAATTGCCTTATATCCTGATGGTTGATACCAGTTTGGATGGATCAATAGAACACCTTCTAATATTTCTGACCCCATAAATCTGATCTTTTGTTCTTCAGTTAAATCCTGAGCCTCCACTCGGTGTGGGGGAGGCTTACCAGTCTGCTAGTCTCTTTAGTAACAGTTCTCTTTAGTTTATACACTGGGTGGGAAAATGATAGAGTGCATGCATTCTGTGGCTAGATACTATGATTAAGGAGCATTGCCACCAGTGGCTGTAGGAAATATCCTAAACTTTTATTACAGGAACTCCATTAGAGATAGGAAGTGTCTCTATGGGTGTTAGGCTAAGCTAAGCTACAACAGAAAGAGGACTTAGTTTTACTTTTGGAGCAGTGAAGTTAAGAGAAGTTAGGATAGGTGGATAAGACATAAGGAGATTTTAGGTCACTGAAACACCCATTAACCTTATCACTGCTTGCTTTCACCAAGACACACTTAACTTTTTAAGTGTTGCATTTCCAAAAAAAAAAAAAAAAAGAGGAAACATTCAAAACTACAGTTGCCCCTCCACATTCGTGGCTTTAAGATTTGCGGTTTTGACTATTCGCGGTTTTGGGAGCCCTCCCCCCGCCATACAAAAAACTTCAAGGAGCAGCGATGAGGCTTGCCTAGCCTCGTCGCTGCTCCTGGGGGGGGGAGGGGATGGGAGGACGTAGCGACGAGGTTTGGCAAGCCCCGTCGCTGCTCCTGGGGGGGCGGAAGGGGGTGGGAGGATGCAGCGACGAGGCTTTGCCAGCCCTGTCGCTGCTCCTGGGGGGGGGGGGCGGGAGGGCGGTGGCGTGACCTAGTTTTTATTTGTGTTTTTTTCACATTCACGGGGTCTCACACCCCTAACCCCCATGAATGTGGAGGGACAACTGTATAGGTGCTTTTTCAATGTGGCAGCAAGAACAATTTGGAAGTGTGCATTGGCAAAGGTGACATATTAAAATCATTCCACTGTAGTTCTAAAATGAAAATAAAAGCGTAGCTTTTCTTCACTTTTGTCAGGCTGCTTGTATAGCGCAGTTCCATAATTGCCTAGCAAATTGCCTAGAGAAAAAGAAATCTAAATTTTGTCTGGTACCATAATTTTGTGTCAGTTTGTATTCTTATATCAGGGATTGTAGTTGACTTTCTGGCAGCCAACAGATGACAGTCAGGTGGCAGTGGGAAGGATTGCTGCTTTATACCATATTATGACTACCATATATGCAGCCTTAATTAAGTTCATCTGGACTACGCAGGCTTATAATCATTGTGACAAGGACTAATCGTTGGTTGCACTATGCTGTACAGCTTGTTTCCAAGAGGTTACTGCTGGATAATTAGACATGTATTGCCTATTACAGGAACATGCAATTGGTTACCCATCAACAGTTGCCTTAGTCTTTTGATCCAATCCTCCAACCTTAATTCAACACTGCTAGAGAGAATGAAAAATATGTTTTTCAGCTGCTTATCTGGGATTCTGCTTCAGTTCCTACTGAAATCTGCTTGCTTCATCCACATGAGATTTTTATCATAATTCTGTGCAAGTTTATCTACGCTAATTCCCTGAGGGAGTTAAACACAGTGATATACTGATGACAAACCTAGGCATTACTTAGGGAAATTTGTGTTCCCAAGACCACATTGGCCAAAATAACAAAAAAACAAAGTGGCAAGATCCTTAGTGGAAAGAAGGCGGCTGCTTAAATCCCCAAGGCTGGCATATTATTCCATGAAAATAGCTCCCAGGTTGTTTTGCTTGGCCTGTCACATCCCCCATCCCAGCTATTAATTCTGACATTCAGGAAATGCTTGACGTTAAAAGAGGAATATGAGAGTTGAGAACTTCAGCATTTTCTTTTATCATCTAGCTCCACCAAGAGTTTTGTAGTGGTTAACATCAAATTTCAGAAAGTTCTTTGGGGCAGGAGAATTCAACAATACTTTCTGCAACAACCCTATGGATTTCAAGGCATTTCAATCTGGTTGGCTTGATTGAACATGGAAACAATTTTTTCCATACTTGTTACTGTTATAAAGAAAATCAAAAAGATTGTCAACAGGATTTAGAACATTAATAGAAAGCCTAACTTATTAAGATTTTAGTTATTCTCACTGCCCATAAATTCCCTCATCTCCACTCACAATCATACACACATTCCAGTCCTCTCCTTCACATCATATCTTTAACTCTCCCTCTTTCAAGTCTCATCTCCCTCCTTTCAACTGTCATACCCCTCTTTTCACTCTAGGAGACCCCTCCCATACCAGTTTCCTGACACAGGATTGGCTCCTTCATGTTTTCTTCCCATTTACTCATCAACATTCCATCAGATGCTCATCACATGCTCTCCACACTATCCTTCACCAAAATTGGTGCCACAGGTGATCACCGACTATTGAAATCTCCCCCCACTACCTGCCAAATGACTGCCTATTCAAGACTCCACCCTTGGGCCAATTACAAACTCCCCTTGTGACAGTGTAGTGTAGGCAAAAAAAAAAAACCATGAAAAGGGGGGGAAATTCCTACCCAGCCCATATGCGACCAGCAAGCTTACACTGTGTCAGAGGCAGAAGGGTAGGCCAGCTGAAACAAGAGAGGAAGAGGGGAGGGGCGACATGGCCTTAAGAAGCCTGCAAAGCTTCATCCCTAATGCTCTGCATCATGACACCCGGTGCTATGATGTCATTTTCCATGGCCTCGGCTCATGTGAGGCCAGCAAATATGCTCCCCCTTGGCACGCTACACTACCTCTGTGGGGAAATGGAATTGCTGTCCAACCCATGAAATAATGAGACCACACAGAGAAATGGAGGAAAATATGGCCACTTTATTTAACTATATGATATTTAATTCTTATTCTTTAAGAAGTGCAACAAAAGAGGGGGAGAAACCTAGTGTGGGAGCAGCTGGGGCATAGGTCTCTCAGAGACTCCCTCCCCAGCTTTCCCTGGGTGAACCACCTGAGCCATCTACTGGAAGGCCAACCCAAAGATCACCCCCTCAAGTTGCATGAACTCCAGTGAGGGTTAAACCTTCAGGCCAGCCCCAAGGATATTCTCCTTCGTCACACCTTGTGTCACATGACCAAATGGGGAGTTCCAGAGACCTTCACCAAAATTGGTGCCATAAGGGGTCACCAACTGATGAAATCTCCCCCCACTACCTGCCATGGATAAGGGACAATTGTCTACTTAGTTCTATCTCCCACCAGGCTGGCTAACACAGCCCTCACCCCCTCTTGCAGTTCTCTAAGGAATATCTGGATCCCCACTTCAGAAAGGTGAATGCTATCCACTCGGTAGAGTTTGGGCTTTTTATAAGTTATATCCGGGTGTGATATAAAGTGACCAATTCCTTTCAATAGGGCATTACAGATTTCCTGATTGACTCTGGTGATATCAATCTTAGAAATGTCACCTCCCCCAGGATAAACTTGTCTGGGCACAATAGCTGACCAAACTATTGTTGTCCCAGGCCATGAAGACTGAATGGTTTCCATATCCGTCACCACTTGAATAATTAGGGCTTTCCCTTTTAACAATCCAAGGTCATTCCCTCCTAAATGAATGACCGACGCATCTGGTGAAGGCCCCCTCAGCACTCCCCAAGTAACAGGCCATGCCAGCAAACTACCTGAGCCCCAGGGAGAAACCCAAGTTCCACCATTGCCAGTTCATTCAATCCCAAATAGGACCTGAAGTGGCTGGTTCGAGCCTGGTGCACTCCCTAGAAGATAAAACTATGGCTGCAGATCAGGATTTGCTGTCTAAGCTGGCACAAGCCTAGAACCTGTAAAGGTACCAGACATTATGTTAGTGATACATGGATCTAACATATCCCTGAAATACTGCAGACTTCCAATGCCCCAGATTTTTAATTCATTAACAGGCATGCCCATAGCATGAGCAGTAGATGCAGCCCATATCCTAAAGGAATGAGTGCCGAACATTATAATTTGAGTCCCAGCTGAGATAGGGCCTTGGAGGTGACAGCCAAGAACTGATTCTTCTTCAAGGGAGACCTGTAGTCATGGGAAAACAAGGTGCCAGGGTGAAAACCTCTTACCTGCATATAATCTCCAAGGGCCTGAACTGGGCATAAGTGAGGATCTGAGTAAATTTGAAGACTAATAACTGTTCCCTTCATTTTTGATCAATTTTTGCCAATCTTGGGCACACCAGCACCCTCTAAAATAAACTCCAAAACCCATAGACCCTGCTGCATCTGAGGATATTTATAAGGCATCTTTAAGCCTCAATTCATCTGTCCAAAAGGAAACCACATTCAAAAGGAAACCCCTTCCAAAATCCCTGCTTGCAAAAATACTGCAAGGGCCAGTCCAGCTGGACTCTTTTAGTGATCCTAATCTTGTGAAATTGTTTATGCACACCTCTCATGCACTCACCAAGTTGTTGAAGAAACACACGCTCAGGTGCTATGACCCTACAGGCAAAACTTAAATGACTAATCAACTCTTGAAATTCTTTCTTTTTTTAAAAAAAATATTATTATTAAGCATAGACATTTCTCAAGATCATAAACATAAAACATTATAGTCACATAGTAATATCATAAACAAAATAAATAGTTCTTTAAGACAATAATTTAAATCTGAAATCATATAAATGAAAATGTATCTTTGTACATAAGTACCTAGAACATAATAAATGTAACATATCTTGTCAGCATCTTTACATATATTTTTTATTCTTTGACTTCCCCTGCATTACCAACATTTGAGGGTAATCATGGATTACAAATTCAACTTCTTTTAACCTAATTGTTTTGTTGTATCATTTTAGTTTTCACCACCTGTTGATTAGGGTTGCTAATTCTTTCAAGATTGGTTTCCTACAAGGCCTGAACTCAGCTTCCCTGTGTCCCATGTCCTGGACCTTCTGTAAAAGTAGCCTACACAGTTGTTGGACTGTATCAATTTGAATACTCAGAAGCACTAACTGGTGTGAAGGCCTTCAGTTTTCTCTTGGGCTAATGGCACCCTCAGTTCCTAAGTGAACTGTTCCAACATAAAATTACAATACTTTGATCCAAATTTACCTACAAAAATAAAGTCATCCAAATAATGGAAAACTCCCTGAGAGCCAGTCTTAAACTTAATAGCCCACTTGAGAAAGGAGCTAAACTTCTCAAAGGCAGCACACGAGACCGAACATCTCATTGGTAGGATGTGGTCCATGTAATATTTCTCTTCAAAGGAAAAACCTAACAGCTCAAAATCATCTGGGTGGATAGACAACAAGCAAAATGTTGACTTTATGTTGCATTTAGCCAGTTCATCCCCCAAACAGTGATTCCTTACTATTCTGACAGCCGTGTCAAAGGATGTATATCTAACTGTACACAATTCTGCTGGAATGGCATCATTCACTGACTTCCCTTTTGGGTAGGGCAGGTGGTGAATGATCCTAAATTTGCCAGGTGTTTTCTTAGGCACCACTCCCAGTGGCAAAACCCTCAAATTGGGTACTGGAGGAAACTCAAACAGACCTATGACTCTCCACTCAGCTACTTTCTTCCAAATTTCCCCCTCACTATGTGTTCTAATCCCCTTACGGATTTTAAATTATCTTCCCCAAATGGGTACCTGTGCCCCTGAAATGGAATATGAAGTCCACATTGAAAGCCCTCTCTCAAATATTGTATTGCTGATTGGTTAGGATACCCAAATTAACTAAACTAAAAGCTTTTCCAGTTTTATGGGGCTTGGTCCCTTTTGCTGGCGGTGGGGGATTACCTGTTCCTTTTTTGTTACCTTGTTGGTCCCTATTATTTCCTGATGGGCCATGACTTCTGGGGCAATTCTGAAAGGAATGCGGGCCCCCACACGCTGAACACTCATGCCTATATCTACAGGGTCTTGTGCTCATGCACCCTTGACCCTGAATTCCCAGCAGAGCAACTTAGGTTGCTGTGTTGGGGTTCCCTGAATCCTCACAGGAGGAACTCCTTTGTTGTTCTGAATGAGGTGCCCACTCTCTGCCCTTTCACCCATCACCGGCTATGCTGGAGTCATCGCCTGCATCCAAAGCTGTGCAGGTATGAACTCCCATATCAAGGAAGGATATTTTGCCACTTTCATCCAAAAAGTTTCATCATATAGGAGACATGCTGGTCCTGTAAAGTCAGCATCTGCCCTATACGAGATGTTCATATATTGAATTAAAGTGTATGCTTGGTGCGGCTGAGCCTTGGCCAACATGCTCACACAAATAAAAAACCTGGACAGCCAATTGGCCCAATTTCAATCAAACCTTGATTTTAAAATATTTTTCGTCTTCCTCTCATCTAAATCGTCTTTCTCTTTTATCTAATTATCTAAATAATAGGGAGAATGCATTAACGTATGAATCCCCACACAGTATCTTATCTACCATAGAAGGGGGCAAGTGCTCTTTTAGTGCCACCACCTGGATAAAGAGGCTCCCTGGTCAGGGAAGCCACAAGCCCCTAATGGCAGTGCATCTCCTCCCATTCTATTGCCCTGATGGCTAGAATTGTGAGAAAAGGCATGCCAAGTGGTCCAATAAGGGCTAGCCCAAGGCCACCCCTGCAGTGAACCCATTCAACTCCCAACACTGGTACCTGGCATGTTATGTTGCACATATGGGTCTGTTGTGTGTGTTAAAGGTATGCTTCAAGCCCCCCAGGGCCACCTGGCTCCTTTGGTGGGTACTCTGTTGTATCTCTGGCCTCACCTTCATGAAATGCTGATCCCTGGACTTCATCAACCTGTGATGGATTCACCACATTTGTAGAGGCTGGAGCAGCATACTCTGGCATCAATGAATCTCGTTTCCTTCGTGCTCCAAGGCATCTACACAGGCAAGAATTGTGTTAGCTAACCTGCCTTCAGTTTTACTCTTAGATTTTTTAGTGCTTTTAAGAGAATCCTGTTTTTCCCCCCAGAGTCTGTAATCTGGCTAAGACCAGTTGGGTAATATCCTCCCCACTGTCATCAACCGATGAAGATGACAGCTGCAGGGGGGGGGTGGAGGCCGCTTAGTAGGCACCTTCCTGGTAGGGACTTTGCCCTTGGACCCACCAACTCCTTTCTTAGGGGCCATGATAATTCAATCCTAAGAAACTGTCCTATTCAAAAACCAGATCCCAAACCCTGGAGCTATAAGGCCCTGTACCACCACAGGATCATAAAATCACAGAATCATAGAGTTGGAAGAGATCACAAGGGTCATCCAGTCCAACCCCCTACCATGCAACCCCAAGTGTGTTTAAGAGGACCAAAACTCTTAATAAAGTCTTGTGTTAATTTCGATTATAGTTAAATTGCTATTATTCCTATTACTATTATTGCTGTGGTTGATATTATTATTATTATTTTATACAGTCACTGTAGCATTACAGCTGCTGATTGATTCCAATAACCCAAACTGAAAAACCCCCCCACAGGATTAGATCGTATTATCCTTGGTCCCAATAGCTGTTATAGGCCTTGCAATGAGGCCTGTTAGGCCTAAAACCAGAATGGAATAAACACAGGTCACGCCTCCCCTTGGGCCTACTTGAGCCTAAGACCTTTACTGAGAGGGGACCCACCAATAGGCTGATCGGTCATGCCTCTTTTTTGACCTTAACCCCCAGGCCTCTGATGCAGCAAAATTAATTCCAGGCCTCTACTGAGAGGGAATCCAACAATATACCAGTCGGTCATGCCCCTTCTTTAGGTCTAACTCCCAGGCCTCTGACACAGTGCTAGTAATTCCATGTCTATTTACACTACCACTAATGCCACACCCCCACTGCCTGGACCCAGCCGGGCCCCCACTTCAGTGCCACTGCATCCCTGCCCAGATCCCTTCAACCAGGCCCCATTAGCAGTACCTGCCAAAACCACCCTGTAGCATCCTGCTGCCTGCTAGGACAGGTGGGCCCACTTACAGGGCAGAGCCCCGAGATACTGCTTCAGGACTGGGTCCAACCAACAGACATATCTGTTTTCTGGGCCCCTCATCAACTCAGCCACACCTCTCAGCCAAACCAAGCCACAAATCACTCGTTCGCCAATGATTTTTGCTCACTCACTCACTCTCAATCTCCTGCTCCAATGCCAGCTGAAACAAGAGAGGATGAGGGGAGGGGCAGCCTGGCTTTAAGAAGCCTGCCAAAGCTCTGCCCCTCATGCTGGGTGTCATGGTGCTCGGTGCCATGATGTCATTAGCTAACACACATTGGAAACTGTTTAATGCAGTGTAGATGTGTAAATAGCTGTTGCTTAAAAACAATTTGTAAGCTGCTCTGATAGCCTTGTGGCTGAAGAGTGGGATTTAAATAAATAAATAAAATAAAATAAAAATTAGACAGCCTCCTCTCATGCCTCTGTGGGGGATGGAATTACCCTCAAATCCTCTTGTATTTGTCCAAAACTATCTTATTTTTTGTTAATTTCTCAGTTTTGGGGAATTATAGGATAGCATCAGTGGGATGAATTTTGTTAAGAAGCTCCTTACTCTCATTCAATTTCTAAAAATAATGGAGGTTCATACTTTCAAAACTGGGTATATATATATATATATATATATATATAAATTTGGAGGATTTCTGAAAGTTGTTGCAACACAGAAAATGTTTGTCAACTAGAGGCTAAAAGTAGAAAGCAAATGCCTTAAGAACATACTTTCTTCTCTACTTTCTAAAACTTTTTCTTTTTTTTTCAAGGGCACATCTATCCAAACATCTTTAATTACTAAAATTCAGATCTACAAACACACAAATATTTTAGATTTCAATCAGGTTGAGACAAATGTTCACTGAGATGGGTTTTTGTGAAATATGGGAATTATAAATACTATAGATCCAATATATCAAGTTAGATACTGATTGTAGTGCTATTTAGCTATCATTGAGCTGAAAATAAGCTAATAATTCATTTTTTTCCAACCTCTGATTTCAAGAACTCATTAATTGAGTTGCATGGTTGTTTCCCAACATGTTCATCTGCTAATAGAACAGCATCCCACTTCTCCATTCCTGCCTAAATCTGCTTTGGAGTATTGAGAGATGAGGGCTTCACAATGGTTAAATGGAAGGATCAATTCACCGGTATCATACTCAGTGTAGTCCATTATATAGTTGTATTTTCTGTGTAGCTTGGAAGTACTGGGTTAGAGTTTCATAAGTTGCTGCATTGCAGAAAACACTTTTGGATATGGAGAAAAATACATGAAGATATGGCAGGATGCTGGTAGACTTAAACACACACACCCCACCCCTAAGCTTAAATGAGGTATCAAATGGATTTGTTACCAAAGAAATATGATATCAGAATTGGGTTTCTAATTGTGCATGAGGGTTAGTAGCTTGTTTCAAGCAGACAAACATTTACTTTTTTAAAGAAGACATAATGTATTTTGGGTTAGTCCCATGTTTCATAGTTGTTCTCTTACTTGATCTTTCGTATTTCTCATGATGAAATCTTTTTAAAATAGGGTATATACTTTTAAATAAATAAAGAGGAAAATAATCAATGAGCTTTCTGGCTTTGAACTTTGATAGCCCAAGTTTCAATAGAAAGGTGGTCTCCTAATTGCCCTGAAAATTGCCTTAGTCATACAAAAATTTCTACATGGAAAGCGCTGGTGTGCAACATGTGTTGGTTGGATGTGCAGCTACCTCTCTTTTTGTAATCATACAGAAATCCATAATTATAGAAATTCACAATTTGGTTAATTTTTTCTACCAGTCAACAAAAATAATCAGGTGTGTGATCATCATATGCAATATGTTTACATACAAAATCACACTGTTCACTATAGAGAAAACACTTTGCTATAGCAAATAATGTTTTACATGTAGGAATTTTGCCATATTTGGAGCAACAATACTATATCAGTTTCTTCTGAATCTGAAGGGCCTGGCAGAGTGCTATCTATGTCATCCTCAAAGGCCTTTTCCTTGGTGGAAGCCCAGCACACTCAACCCAACTTTCTGCCAATTCAAATATTTCAAGGATTGGACTACTTGAAGTAATCACAATGTGGCACTGCAGTTAATGCATGTTTATATTTTATTAAACTGTCTTTTCCCCTTCCAACTTACAGGACATATAACAGATTATAGGGTAAGTACAGTTTTCCCAGAAAAATATCTACATGTGTATACTGCACTATTTGTATTTTTTTTATTCTCAGCAGAATAACTTAAAATGTATTGTAAATAATAGGCAGGGATACTATGCAGAGTGTTTAATATACACACCTCTTACTGATCTTGCCACCAGATCTTGCTACAAACCCAGATGCCAACTCTGCCCATACATATACTCAGGAAACATCATCACAGGATCTAATCACATCACCCACAATATTAGAGGTACTTCTACTTGCTCATCCTCTAATGTGATGTATGCCATCTTCTGTCAACAATGCCCTTCAGCACTCTACATTGGGCAAAAAGGCCAGTCTCTGCACCAGGGGATAAATGGACATAGATCAGACATTAGGAATGGGAATACACACACACAAGCAGTTTCAGTCTTCAGTCTTCCAGGATATTCCACCATGAGCCACTGAACAGCAGCTCTTGAACAAAAAAATTCAAAGGGAGAAACAGCAGAAATGGGATATATACACAAACTCCAGTCCATTGACACTGGATTGAACAAAGGCAGTGGTTTCCTGGCACACTACACATAACACTAGTTAACACTCCAGCCTCATGAGGGCTCTCTTGCCCATTTTATCACAACTTCTTTCAGTCAGCATCATACTACAGTCCAATAACTCCCCCCACCATTCATATGGTTGGCTTTAGGCAATATCTTTCCTTCCATCTTTGCCCCCCAAAAAACCATCACTAAAACTGAACTTGTCAATTCATCACCATACCCACAAGTTTTGCATTTCTAATACTATTCACATACACATACCTGCTCATTCATGGGGATAAAATGTCTGTCTGTGCACACTTCCCTCCACATATCTGATGAAGTAGTGAGTCTATGCTACCAACTTCTATCTCTCAATATCAAAGGTACTACAATATCCCTTTGCATACACAGCTTTCTGATTTGTCCAAAGAATTCAATGTTTGGTTTCTTGACTATTTCAGTGTTTTCTTAAATACAGTTGGATCCTCATATCCATGGTTTCAGTTACCCGCAGGACACAAAACATTACACCAACCATTTCCTAGAAAATGCTTAGAGAGCTGTCCTCTCTAGCCATTTTCTAGGTCCTCCAAAGCAACTCTATGGTATTTTAAACCAGAAGTCCCATTATTTTGAATGGTGTTCACTGTTATCCACAGTGTCTGGTACCCACAGTAAGTCCAGGAACTGAACTCCCAAGGATATTGGAGTTTTAATGTATAATTCTAATGCTCGTGGTCATGAGAAGTGTGAAAAATCACACACAGTTTCACATTTTGATTTATATTCTTTTTGTATTAAAATAATATGTTATGGTCTTACCCACAGCACTGGCAGATCCCCCTGGGACGACGATTCCGTTCCTTGAAACTGTGGTTTGTGCTTCGAATGTATGGAGTGAAGGGACTTCAAGAATACATCCGGAAGGTAAACATATTTTATTTTAACACTGAATTAGGGATTGGAAGGATATTTAAAAATAGTTGAAAAAATATATTTCTTCAGTGTTACGAAATCCTAATGAGAAAAATCTTATATTGATGAGAATCTTCTCATTTTGGGACTTATTCTATGCAAAATTTGCACATGGTTGTTTTGTGTAAAAACATTTTCAGTGCAATAAATATTTCTGCATGGAAATATTATTTTCTGCATAGAAATGCTGTTTCCTAGAAAATGTTGTAATTGGGAACTTGCTCTGCACAAAATTCATGAATGGCTATTTTACATATAAAATAATACAGCACAAGAAGCATTTTATGTGCAGAAAATAATATTTCATAGTCTATATGGTCAAAATAATACGAATAGGATGCAAATGTACGGTGATCCATTCATACGGATATGCACATAAATACATGTCATTCGGAAGGGGTGCAGCCAAATCCACTGCAAAGTCTGTGTGTATCGCATCTGGGGGTTTGTCTGGATTTTTTAAAAAAGCTCCATATGACATGTGAATGTGTGATCATTTGAACACTCACATTTGCACAAATACAAACAGGCAGCATAATCAGATTGGCTGGAAGAACATGGGGCTAGCAAATCGGGAATGCACCTGCAGCTGCCATGTTCAATTTTTGGCTAAGCGGGGGTCCGGTAAGTTGATAACATGGCGATCTTATACTCTTTTTTTCCTTTTTTGTAAATACAAACTATTTTTGTGCACATCATGGGAAACTGTTTTTTTGTTAAAAAAATTTTGGTGGCAGATTTAAAATTGCAAGTAAATCACTTGTGGGTGCCATCTTGGCTAGGGGGTCATGTGGAGTTTAGGGGGGCTCTTTTGACCATGAAGACAGGTCGCATTATTGCAAATGTCTTCTTTTGTGGACGTGTTCATATTTCCCCCCTCATATAGCCAAGACCATAGTTTTCTGAAATTTGCAATGAAGGTCTTCAACAAAAATGAGTATGAATATATGTATTAGTGAAAATGGCATACAAAAATGCATTAAATTAGAGAAAATTTGTATACAGGTCAACCCCCATATCCACAGGGGATATATTTTCCAAGACCCGCCATGGATACCTGAAAACGTGGATACTAGGGAACCTCATTATTTTCAACGTGATGAACAGTAGAAGTTGACCATATAATCACATTGGAGGACCTAGAAATGCCTAGAGAGAACATGTCTTTTCAGATGTGGATAAGTGAAACCATGGATACCAACTCCATGGATATGAGGTCAGCCTGTATTAAGCAAAACTTTGTCTGTTAGGAGAAATGTCCCTCAAAATGCACAGGAATTTGAATGTAGATTTTAAAAAAAACAGCAAAACTGAAATAGGGTGACAGTTGGAGTTTATTCATAGACAGTTCTAATGTATAATCTAGGACAAGATTCTCACCAACACTCTCCAATCACATTGCTAATAGCAGTGCATGGGGGAGTGTGGCTCATGGGGAGGCATATATCCCTATCTCTTTTTTATGCACCCACACCTATCCCTTTTTAATGCACACCCAAGAGGCTAACGGGTGTTTTGTGCGTGTGGTGGAAGAGACAGCATAAGGTGAGCTTGTGTATGTTGTGTTAAACCTTCCCAAACCAGGAGAGGGCTTTGGGAGAGTTTGCTGGGTTAAGGCTGTGGGTCTGTTGAGGTAAGGCTTTTAGGTGAGTGTGAGTAGGGTTAAGACTTGCTTGCTTGTTAGTGTTCTATTCTTCTATTTTTCTGTTGTGTTTTGGTGAGCTTGTGTCTGTTGGGTTAAGTCCTGTGGTGTTACTAAGATTGGTGTCACTGCTCCTTCTAATGCCTCCATCTGGTGCAGTTCAGCCTGTTTGTATCCCCCTAGTGCCACCACTGATTAAGACTGTTTGTGTGAGCTGAATGGAGGCTTGCTTGTGTGCTCATTAGAGGTCTATTGTTCTTTTCTGTGTACGCCCAGGCCCACTACCTGATCACGTGGTGTCAAGGAAGTGGGGCATTTCCTGAGAGGAAGTGAGTCACAGACTTGTTGGAGGAAGGTGCTAGCAGCCCCAGTCTCTGCAACTCAGTGAACAGAGCTCAGTTCACAAGCAAAGCCAACAGGAGTGTTTTGTATGGGTGTTTAGTGGGGGAGTTTGCAGGGGGAGGCCAAAAGTTCTGATTCAGTGCCTACCTAAGATTAATGAATATGGATAGTGAGGAGCTGCTGCAGTCAGCTGCAACAGTTGTGGTATGTTTGTATTCTTTGCCAGAGGATGCAGGTAGGTATACCTACAGCAAGTGCAAGTTGGTGGCCCTATTGGAAGAGAAAGTCCAGCAACTTGAGGCCCATGTATCTACTCTTCAGCATATTAGGGAGCATAAGGTTTTTTTGAATAGAGCAGAATGGACTGTCCTTGGATGAGGAATATGCAGGAGAAATTTCTGAGAAGGAGGTCAGTTCCCAAACACAGGAAGTAATCATTTGGAGGAATGTGACACGTAGAAATAGAAGGACTAGGGATCATTCTGTGAGTTTGGAGATACAGAATCAATTTGAAGCTCTCTCCCTTAGCAAGAGCAACAGTTCCAGTCCACATAAAATGTACAGATGACTTTGCAAAATTCAATACATGGAATGGCCACTGCTAATTCATAGAGGAGACGTGTGGTGGTAGGGGACAAACTGCTGAGGGAAACAGAAGCAGTGGTTTGCAGGCCTGACAAGATGTCTCAAGAGGTGTGCTGTCTCTCTGGGGCACAAACCTGTGATGTAACAGAGAGACTGACAAAACATGTGAAGCCCATTGACCATTACCCCTTCAGGATATTACAAAGGATTACGAGGCTCTGAGTAGGAGGCTGAAGGACCTTGATGCACAGGTTGTCATTTTGTCTCTCCTCCCAGTTGATGGGCGTGGCCCAAGAACAGAGAGAATAGTGGAGGTGAACAACTGGCTCTGCAGATAGGAGCCCCCTGGAATGATTTGGCTTCTTGGATCATAGTCTTCACTTTCATGAAAATGGACGTCTGGCAAGGGATGGGTTGTATCTCACAGCAGTTGGCAGGAACGTTTTTGCTAAGAGGCTCAAAAATCTGATCAGAAGGACTTTAAACTAAGTTATGCAGGGGAGGGAGAAAGTATTCTTGAGGGCAGGAGTTCATCAAGTGCTGGCGATAACAGCCCAACTAATTTAGAGAGAACTAGCCAAATACTACAAGAACCCCAACAGTGGGAGGGGGGGAACCCTTAAATAAGCAGCTAGGGGGAATGGCCTATGGTCTTAGATGTCTCTATTCTAATGCACAGAACATGGGAAATAATAAACTAGAACTCTTAACACAGCAAAGGAAATATGATATAACAGGGGTTTATTTTGTTAGTTTGGGAATGAGTCTCATGATTGGAATGCACTAATAGAGGGGTATAACCTACTTCAGAGGAACAGACCAAGCAGGAAAGGAAGAGGAGTGGCATTATATGTCAAGGAGATCCGTGGCTTAAATCCATGACCTGGAAGCTAGGTTGTGAGTATCTGGATAAAAAATAAGGGGGAGAGAAACAACAGGGATATTATTGTGGGGGTCTACTACAGACCCCCAAAACAGACTGATGACTTGGATGATGCCTTCCTAGAACAGATGAACACAAATTCAGAAAGTTTCAACAGCTTCAAACACATCAAAAGAGGAGGGGAAATGGGATGTGTCTTAAAAAACAGGATAGGTGTCTAAAGAACATTAAACTGAGCTAGATTTTTTAAAGGGGCATGTACAAGAAATGAAAAAAAGGGGAATCACCAAAGAAGAATTAAAACAAATAGCCAGCTCATGTAGGGGAAATTCAGAAAAGCTAAAGCACAGATGGAGCTCAGGCTTGCTAAAGAGGTTAAAAACAATAGAAAGGGCTTTTTTTGGTTATACCCATAGCAAAAGAACAAAGGAACGGAAGGGTCAATGTGTGGAGAAGATGGAGAAATGCTAACAGGGGACAGAGAAATTGCAGAACTACTCAACACCTTCTTTGCCTCAGTTTTCTGCCAGAAAGAAAAGAGTGTCCAACCTGAGGAAATGCAGCAAAGGATACGGAAAGTAGTACAGGAACACCTGGCTACTCTAAATCAGTTCGAGTCTCCAGGACCAGATGAACTACATCCAAGGGTACTAAAAGAACTGGCAGAAGTATTCTCAGAACCAGTGGGAATAATCTTTGGGAATTCCTGGAGAACAGGAGAAGTCCCAGCAGACTGGAGGAGGGCAACTGTGGTCCCTATCAACTTAAAGGGGGGAAAAGGAGGATCCAAACAATTATTGCCCAGTCAGCCAGACATCAATACTAGGAAAGAATCTAGAGCAGATCATTAAACAGACAGTCTGTAAACACTTAGAAAGGGATGCTGTGATGACTAAAAGCCAACAAGGGTTTCTCAAAAGCAAGTCACACCAGAATAATCTTGATAGAGTTACAAGCTTGGTAGATGAAAGGATGCTGTGGATGTAACATACTGTGATTTCATTAAGGCCTCCAACAAAGTCCCCCATGATATTCTTGCAATTACGCTAGTAAAATGTTGGCTAGACAATTCTAATGTTAAATGGATTTGTAATTGGTTGACCTGCTGAACCCGAAGGGTGCTCACCAATGACTCCTCTTCATTCTGGAGGGAAGTGACTGGTGGGATGCCACAGGTTTCTGCCCTGGGCCCAGTGTTATTCAACATCTTTATAAATGGTTTGGATGATGAAATAGAAGGCATGCTTAAAGATGGCATCAAATTAGGAGGGGTAGCAAATACCCCAGAAGACAGGGTGAGAATTCAAAATGACTTTAAGAGATTGAAGAGCTGGGCCAAAACTAACAAAATGAATTTCAGTGGGGAGAAATGTAGGATACTACACTTGGGTAGAAAAAATGAAATGCACAGATATAGGATTGGTGACAGTGGGCGGGGTAATAATAATAATAATCTATATATATATAATTCTCTTGGGTATGTTGCTGTTTCCAGTGTGCTGATTGGCCACTTAGGAAACTGACCAGCCAATCAAAAGTCAGTTGGGCAGCCAATCAACACATTGGGGGTGGGACCATGTGGAAGTTTCAGGCCTGTCTAAACATGGCCGTGACAGAGGTGTGAGTAGCATGGGGGGGGATGTGGTGTGTGTGTGTGTGTGTGTGTGTGTGTGTAGTGTGTGCCTGGCAATGGGGGGGTGCGAGCCTGATGGGGGAGGGGTGAGCCTAGTGATGGGGGACAGTGGGGGGCGAGCCTGGAGAAAGGGGGTAAGCCTGGCAGCAGCAGGGGGGGTGCAAGCTGGGGGAGCAGCGGGGGGCCTGAGCCTGACAGGCTAGGAGTGAGCCTGGCAATGGGGGGTGGGCCTAGTGGGGGGCAACAGGGGAGGGGCGAGCCTAGCGACAGGGGGGCATAACCCTGGGGGGGCGGCAGATCCCTGGCAGGGGGCAGCAGGTGGGCACGAGCCTGAGGGGGAAAGCAAGCTTGGCGATGGGGGGTGATGGGGGCAAGCCTGGCGACAGGGGGCACGAGCCGAGGGGTGGTAGGGGCACAAGCCTGACAGGGGAGGGGCGAGCCTAGTGGCAGGTGGTGAGCCTGGTGATGGGGGCATGCGAGCTAGGGGAGTGAGCCTGGTGGTGGGGGTGGCAGCAGGGGGTGTGACCCTGGCGGGCGCAGGGAAACCCTGGCACGGGAAGGGGCAAGCCTGGCAGGGGGGTGACGGGGACGATCCTGATGGGGGAGGGGCAAGCCTGGCAAGGGTGCAACAGGGGGTACAATGACGGGGGAGGGGTGAGCCTGGCGGCATGGGGGGAGTATGAAGGTGTATGTTACACCAGGTATAGCTCATCATCATCATCATCATGTCTTAGTAAACTCCTAGACTTAGTAGACCACAAGCTGAACAGTGTGATTTGGCAGCTAAAAAAAAAGCCAATGTGATTCTAGGCTGCATCAATATGAGTATAGCATCTAGATCTAGGGAAGTAACAGTACCACCTTATTCCACTTTGGTCAGACCTCCCCTGGATATGTTTAGCCTGGGGAAGAGAAGGTTAAGAGGGGACATGAGAGCCATGTTTAAATATTTGAAGGGATGTCATACTGAGGATGGAGCAAGCTTGTTTTCTGCTGCTCCAGAGACTAGGACTCGGAGCAATGGACTCAAACTACAGGAAAAAGATTCCATCTAAACATTAGGAAGAACTTCCTGACATGCAGTGCCTTCGAGTGTGGTGGAATCTCCTTCTTTGGAGGTTTTTAAACAGAGGCTGGATGGCCTACTGCCAGAAATGCTTTGATGGTTTATTCCTGCATGGGTTGGACTGGATGACCCTTGTGGTTTCTTCCAACTCTATGATTCTATAATTCTATAATTCTATGGCCTTTGCTGTGTTCTTCAGTACAGAATTTCAACTATGAACCTTGGAAGTATTCTTAGGGAATCAAATATGGTGGTTCCAAAGCTATGGAGGCTGTGTCAACCTAGAAAAGTACATTGGTGACTTCCTTTGCTTACTGATGCTATGCTGCCTGCCTTTCTATTTGCTGTCCTGCTTGTTTTTGCCAAGCACTGCTTCCTGCCTAGTGCCCATCAATATGCCTTTCACTGAAATGCTTCAACTCTTACCATTATATTTGGTCTTTACTGTATAGTGGTACCTCAGCTCTGAACCTTTGAGGTGTTTCTTGAGACTGTAGCCAAATAAGGAACCCAAGTAGGGAGGACTATATCCACCTGGAACAGATGGATTTAGCTGCCTGCTATTCTGCTTCTGCCTCTTAGCCAGTTTCCCTGTCTGCCTGACCAGTGTCCATTTCTGCTCACCCTAATAATTGTTCTATAACTGACTCTTTTTAAGTGCAGTTTTTCAGCTGTAAAGCCTGGAGGTACAGTAAGGACATCTTGAAAGGTGCTCCCAATATATGATTTATCACACTCAGTTGAGTGTGCATGCTTTTAAAAATAATATTTTGTCTTGAGGAAAATAATAGACTTTAAAAGTGCTTAGTTCAAAAACATAGTACAAAAAAAGTATCATGAATCCAAATTTCATGCACATTTGTGCGGGGGGGGACTGAAAATTTGAAGCCCATTTGATTTCCCAATGCTTGTCAGTGAGAGGACCTTCATTTGGATTCTTGGTCCAGATTGTTTCAATTTAGTCCAAATCCACAACAAGTTGGGACTGAATCTGAATCACTACACTGGTGTCTGAAGCAAGCTGGCAGAAATTTGCACACCCCTACTTAGAAATACTGTAAGCACTGTGCCACTTATTTCTGTGTAAATATGTACAAGATTGGGCTGAAAAGCTTCTTGTTACAAGTACAGAGAAAACATATTTACTCCCTTACAGCACTGTATAGTCCAAGGTCCTTGGTGCCCCCTAGTGGCTTTATAATTATTGCTAATTATAAATATAAATAATTATACTAGATCGTAAATTGTGAGCTTCAAGGTGTTGTTTCTGTAGTTGATCATATTATTATTCATTGGTCAGCACTCTCCAACACTCCTAATCTTGACTCAAGGGAAGGCTTAAGAACTTTTAATCACAGAGAGAAGTGGAATGATACTTCCCGCACTCTCTTGCAAATTTAGAATCATAAAATGTTAGTGTTGGGAGGTTCTACACAGGATCCAACCTCCTGCCATGCAGGAAGAACTAGCTAAAGCACCCCTGAAAGTTGTCCATCAAGCTTCTGTTTAAAGACCTCCAAAGATGGAGAATCCACCATCTTCCAAGGCAGGTCTATTCCACTGTTGAACAGCAATTACAGTAAAAAAAAAAAAATTTTTTTTTAAAAATCTAATGTTTAGCTGTAATCTCTTTCCTTTCCATTTGAATCCATTGGTTCATGTTCTATTCTCTAGAGGAGCAGAAAACAACCATGGCCCACCTTCTACAAGCCATCTCTGCAGATATTTAAATGTTGATGCTGCCCAGAATTGCATTTGCTTTTCAGACTTTTCAAACTTTTTCACACTTTTGGCTCATGTTTAGTTTGTGGTCTACTAAAATTCCTAGATCACATGTACAACTTTCAAACCAGGTATCGTCCATCCTATACATCTGCATTTCCTGTGGAGTATCTTATATTTATCCCTGCTGAAATTCATTTTGTTAATTTTGGCCCAGCTTTCTAATCTGCTCAGGTCATTTTGGCTTCTGATCCTGTCCTCTGGGGTATTAGCTACCCCTCCTAATTTGATGTCATCTGCAAATTTGATAAGAATGCCCTCTATTCCATCATCTAAGTCATTTATAAAGATGTTGAATAGCATTGGGCCCAGGACAGAACGCTGTAGCACCCCACCAGTCACTTCTCTCCAGGATGAAGAGGAGCCATTGGTGAGCACCCTTTGGGTTCAGTTGGCTTTTTAGCTGCTGCATCACACTGTAGGCTCATGTTTGGTTTATCGTCTACTAAGACTCTTAGATCTTTTTCACGTGTCCTACTTTCAAACCATGTATCATCCATCTTATATATGTGCATTTCATTTTTCCTGTCTAGATGTAGTACCTTACATTTATCCTTGTTGAAATTCATTTTGTTAGTTTTGGTCCAGCTTCCCAAACTGTCAAGGTCACTTTGAATTTTGTCCTCTGAGTTATTCACTTCCCCTTAATTTGGTAACATATGCAAATTTGGTAACCATGCCTCTGTTCTCTCATCTAAGTCATTTCCAGGGGGAAGAGTAATCATTGGTGAGCAATCTCTGGGTTTGGTTAGTAACCCAATTACAGATCCACCATGAATACTATGGGAAACCTGTGAAAATTCTTACTGAAATCAAAATATACTACATCCACAGCACTCCCCTGATCTACTAAGCTTGTAACTCTACCAAAAGAGAGAGAGAGGTTTGACATGACTTGTTTTTGAGAAAACCATGCTGGCTTTTAGTACTGTAATCACTGTCTTCCTTCCAAAGTGTGCACAGACAAACAATTTAATAATCTATTCTAGAACTATTCTAGAACTTCTATCGATGTCCAGCTATCTGCCAGTAGTACCTCCCCATGAATTGAAAATAATTATTTTTAAACACTATTTCTGCCAATGAACAAAGGAAACTTGTAGGGGGGACTAAAAAAGTTGCTTCTGTGATTGTCTCCTCTAATATTCTAATAGCTTCTTCCAGGGGTATAGTTAAAGCACTTTGCACTCTGACTAACAATGTGTAACTAACTGATTGGTCCTCAAACTCCAACTTGGCATTAGTTCATTAATTACATTATGCACATAGCCTGCTTACGTGCTGCACATAGCACACTACCATTCACTCATTACTTAGACTTTATATGGTTGTGCATATCTCTGTTGGTTATGATCAAATCCAAAATAGCTGATCCCCTTTTTGCCTCCCCCACTTTCTCTACAATGAAGATGTTTGCAAGGCTGGTGAGGAATTTGTTGGATGTTATGTTCTTGTTACAGTTTGACTTCCAACAAATATCAGGGTGGTTGAAGTTTCTTGTTACGACTGTATCTTTCCTTTTTAAATGTTTGGTAATTTGTTTTAGGAAGGCATCATTAAAATCTTCAGTCTGACTGGGAGACCTATAGTAGACATCCACAATGATGTCACTGTTGTTTCTCTTGCCTTTAATTTTTACCCAAATGTTTTTTACCTGTTTTCCATACTGTAAATCATGGCTCTCCTCACAGGTATACATATCATTAGTATACATACATACAATGCTATTCTTCCTCCTTTCCAGTTTAGTCTATTTCTTTGGAATAGAGCTATATCCTTCCATTACTACATTCCAATAATGAGACCCATCCCACCAGATTTCAGTGATGCCTATTAAATCATTTTGCCTTCCTGTGTTAAGACTCCAAGATCATCTTATTTATTTCCCATGCTCTGTGCATTAGTATAGAGAAATATAAGACCATGGATCATTCTCTCCAGCTGATTCCTTGTTGTTCTTGTACTGTTGGCCCATTTCCACATGTATCATTCAGGCTATTTTCCCCAGTATTTGGAGTCCCCCTGGCCTTGGGAATACCATCTCCCTCCCCCAGGTAACTCAGTTTAAAGCCCTCCTGATCAGGTTTGCAACACTCCTAGTAAATACGTTTTTAACAACTGCTGTGAGGTGCAAGCTAACTTGACTAGGTGATACAAGAGGGGACAACAGAGAGGGATCTTACGCGTATGACTACCCCTACTAACTGTGAACTGACATACACACAAACGCAGAATGAAAAATTAACAATGATATTTATTAAGGACTTAAAAGTAATAACACCAATCACACACACATTCATAGGATACAGCATTTACACAAGACCATTAGGATTGGAAGAAGAGAGGTTGACAGAGGAATAAATAGGGAGTTTTTCTGGGGAAATACAACACCTGTCTTGTAGTCCAAAGTTCAGAGCAGACTGACAGTGTGGATGGATAAAGCAGGAGTGGCTAACACAGAGTGAAAGGGTGTCCCCAGGAAGAGACTCTGTGCACCTGGCTGACACAGCGGGACGTAGCGTCCCCAGAAATGGAATCTGAGGATTCTCAGGAAGGCATGGGGGACCAATCTACAATGACTGGGGTTAGTCCTCACATGCCAACCGATCAGGCAGGAGTTCAGAATCTTCAGTTATAGCTGTTAGAACCCTCTTCCTTCTCCTCCAGTTTTTAAAATCCTGCCTGCCAACCGGTCACATCTATCCCTTTTCCGAGTGATAGCATAGTGAGAGTTATTGTTCAGGTTATTAATTAGGCAGAATGTGAAAAAGAAAGGAAAGGAAGAGAAAAGGTTGAAGGCTGAAAGGAAAACGAAAGAGGTTTGTGCCCCTCTGATGGCTGCCAAGCTGATTGAAGATGAGCAAGAAGTAAAGCATAGACGATCAATCGCAGATGACCACTGCCCAGCGGGTCTCTGTGGGTGAAGGAAGAGAGAAATTGAGATAAATTTTTCTCACTTCAAGTGAGAGTGAGTCTGACGAGATAAAATGTCTGTCTGATAGCACAGGAAGGACAAAATCAGACAGTAAGCAGTCTAAGAGGAAGGAGCCTAGAATGGACTCTGATGGTCAGACAAAGAGACTGAGGGTGGAGCAGCCAGCAGTAGTGGCAAAACCCACCAAACAGGGCCATTTATAAGCCCAGTTCAGGGTGGAACCCTTTGGTGCCAGAGAGAGCAGAAAAGCCCAGTTTAGGGGCAAAGAGTGAGGCAGAGTCTCAGATAAGAATGGAGAATTGTACCTTAGTAAGGGCTTGTTCTCCAACAGTTTTTCCTGGTTGCCATTTTGAGAGCTCAAATTCAAGGCCTGGGGGTGGAGCTACGTCAGAATGTGGCTCCACAGATCACACATGCCCACTCCTCCAGCGTCAGTGTCAGCTGGCATGGCTGCAGAGACCTCTAGTGGGCGGCACAGAGAAACGGAAGCATGTTATGTTCCCATGAAGCATTTCAGTCTCCAGTGTCAGTGTCAGCTGGCACAGCTGCAGAGCCCTCTAGTGGGCGGCATGGAGACACCGAGGCATCTTATGTTCTCATGAAGCATTTGTCTCCAGCGTAGTGTTGGCTGGCACAGCTGCAGAGACTTCTAGTGGGTGGCACAGAGAAATGGAGGCATGTTATGTTCTCATGAAGCATTTAACACCTGATTTCATGCAGTTTTTAAAATCCATGTTTAATGCCATGCAAAAGATGGGCTCTAAACAATATGAGCAGCAACGACAGACACAAATGCTTTGAAAGCAAATCTGCAATTGTAAAACAACAGCAGAGTCAGATGTCTGCTTATACTAATGGCCAGGAGTATGAAAGAGAAGATGACTGCTCTGAGGGAGCTCAGGGCATATCTAGTAATAGGGAAAATTGGCAATCAGAGTTATTTTCAGATTTACAGTCATTAATGAAAGAAACAATACAGAAGGAAATTAGGTCTGTTTTGTTAGATGACCACAGCTGTTTCCAAACTAATAACAGCATTATAGGACAGCAACATCAACATAGTCAGATTAAGAATGGAAAGGAGGTTAGATGGGATTTTTATTGCAGGCTTACTTTATCTCAGAAGTTGTTGTGTGCTTATACTATAATACAGTCCAGGTATTCATACTTATATTATATAATTATATAATATACTTATATAAATTATACAATCTAAGTTTAGTTTACAAGGTGAATATTTCACCTAAAATCTAAGTAAACCTCTATAATCTAAGTATAATATAAGTTCCACATTTCAATGATTTCTGCTTTATCACAGTGCTCTTGATCCTAACCTGTTGAATAAGTGTGGGACACCTGTATCATATATTACACAACTTCTCTTTTCCATTTTAGCATGTTAAGCTGGCACATGAATTTAAGGACCTAGTGCTTCAGGATGACCGATTTGAGATTTGTGCTGATGTCATACTAGGACTGGTATGCTTCCGTCTAAAGGTAAACTTTTAATTGTTTCAAATTTTCATGTCTTTTGTTATGCATTAATCACTTCCTTTTTTAAAAAACTCTTGTCAATATATAACCATACCTAAATATCCTAAAGGCACCAGATCCCAGCTGATCTTAGAAGCTAAGAAGGGTCAGCCCTAGTTATTCCTTGGATGGGAGACTGCCAATGAATATCAGGTGCTGTAGGCTATATTTCAGAGGAAGGAACTGGAAAAACTACCTCTGAGTTTTCCTTGCCTAAGAAAACCATATGAAATTCATGGGGTCATCATAAGTCAACAGGTAACTTGGAGGCACATACTCTGGCTTTTCTTCGCAAATGAAGATTCAGAAGGGACTCATCCCCCGCTTTCTGCAAGCGCACTGATGACTAAAAAGGCCAATCCGAGATAGACAAGTTCGGTTGCAGTAAGCACAGCAGAAGGTTTCCTTGGGTGATGTTTCTGGGTTGTGATTTTTTCTGCGTTGTCGTTTCTCTTCAAGACTTGTTCAGCATGAGTTCTCAAATAAGGCTGCAGCATTGTGGATAGTGTGTCTCCATGCCTCCCGATGTGAGGCCAGGGCGGACCATTGTTGGTGATCAGTTTGGCCGAGCCTGCGGTGTTGTTTCAGGGAGTCCTTGTATCACTTTTTTGGAGCGCCCCTCTTACGCTGACCCGTGGCAAGTTCACCATAGAATACTATTTTGGGGAGGCGATGGGAAAAGAGGGAGGCATATTGGAGTTTTTGGCTTAACACTACAGTTCCATCTCAGCTTAATGAAAAAAACAATTACAGCTGTTTTTATGAGCACTCTGCCTGACCACTCCTTATAAAAACAGGCCAGTAGGATATGGAAGACTATCATGCTATTTGGAATGCTGTTGAGGATATAATTAATGAAGAACAGGAAAATGAGATAAACAATAAGATAGCATTAACCGACGTCAGATGCTATAAAGAGGTGCAAGGTGGGAACAGCCCCAGGTCTGGATGGATTTATGGCTGTGTATTATAAAAAAATGCAGGACAAACTAATAGTACCTTTACTGAACATTATCCTGGAATGAAGAATTCCAGACACATGGACATTGGCAAATATCACATTAATCCCTAAAGAACATAAATAAATTAAGGAAACTAAGAACTGTAGACCCATATCAGTCTTGAATGTGGATTACAAAATTTTCTCTTCTATATTGACAGAAAGGCTAAAGAAAATACTTACTTGGTGGATTCATGATAATCAGAGAGGCTTTTTACCAAATAGACATTTAAAAAAGAACATAAGAAACATCATGGATATTATAGTACATTTTGAAAAGAAACTGGATAAACAACTAACCATGATATTCTTAGATGCTGAGAAAACATTTGATAATGTTAATTGGAATTTTATTTTGGAGATTATCAAAAGAATGAAACCTGGTGAAAATTTAATCAGATGGATCAGCTCAATATATAAGGGAAAAACCTCAAATATTAATCAATGCAGAGAAGACAAAATCTTTCCCAATTAGCTGTGGTATAAGACAAGGGTGCCCTTTATCTCCATTACTTTTTCTCATAACTCTAGAAATACTTAATAATAAAATTAGAGATAAAGAAATTATTAGAGGAGTAAAGATGATTTTTTTTAATTTAAAATTCAGACTTATGCAGATGACATTGTTATATATTTGATAGAACCCATAAAAACATCTCTCCATTGTTGAAGATCCTGCATCGATAAGGAGAACTATCCAGTTTCAAGGTGAATAAAGAAAATATAAAGCTTCTGACTATAGGAGGTTTTAAAACAGAGGCTGGATGGCCATTTGTTGGGAATGATTTGATTGTGTATTCCTGCGTGGCAGGGGGTTGGACTGGATGGCCCTTGTGGTGTAATTTCAAATTAGAAACTAAAGTGAGATATTTGGGAATAATGATCACAACCAAAAATTCTAATCAATATAAAAACAATTATGAAAAACTATGGAAGGAAGTGGAAGTAGATCTACAGAAATGGGCAATTTGAATCTATCATTGATGTTCTGCAATCAAGATGAATGTCCTGCCAGAATTGCTCTTTTTATTTCAGACCATTCCAATTATAAGCAATGATCCACCTTTTGGAATATGGCAAAAGGATTTATCAAAATTCATATGGGCAGGCAAAAACAAAACAAAACGCCAGAATAAAATTAAAAGTGCTGCAAGACGAGGTAAGCAGAGGAGGTCTGGTTCTACCAAACTTAAAAAATTATTGTCATGCCTGCTGTTTGGAATGGATCAAAGAATGGATTAGACTGGAAGATAGAAGACTATTGCAATTGGAAGGACCAGACATCAGGTTTGGATGGCATGCCTATCTCTACTATGGCAAAATTAAAATGAATAAGGATTTTAACAACCACTTTATATGACGTCCATTATTAAAAATATGGATGAAATATAAAAATATAATAAGTACTAAAATTTCAAAAAGGATATCAACAAATGAGGCCTTCCACAAACATAAAAGAAATGATCCAAAATAGATGGGTAACCTATGCACAGCTATTTAAAACTGAAAAAGGAAAATATTGGATGAAATCACTGGAAGATTTAAGGGAAGAAGGTCTCCAGTGCAGCTGGTTCTTATACAGACAGCTTAAAGAAAGGTTTAAAAAGGACAAAAAATGTTCATAAAATAGATTCTGAAGACTCCAAACTTGGAAGATATTGACCTCAGAGAGAACTCATCTGATATCAAAATTATATAAATTTCTACTAAAATTAAAGACAGAACAAGAGACAATTAAAATTTGCATGATTAAATGGGCACAGGACCTTAATGTCAACATCAGATTAGAAGAATGGGAAAAGACCTGGAAGAGAAGACTAAAATACACTTTAAGCTATGATGTAAAAGAAAATTTCTATAAAATGCAATACTGATGGTATTTGATGCCACACAAACTAGCTAAAATTTCTAAGAATACCAATGAGAAGTGTTGGAAATGCAAAGAAAAAACAGAGACATTTCTACATATGTGGTGTCCTGCACATGAGCAGTAGAATATTGGACATGTATACACAAAACAATATTAAAAATCTTAAAATGTAATATTGAAAAAGGCCCTAAGATGTATCTGTTGAATATAACAAATGAAAATTTAGAAAGAAAATATGGCGAGTTCTATATGATAATGGCAGTAAGGGTTACCTATGCAAAAGTGTGGAAGGAAGATGGGACTCCAGAAGTGATAGATTGGATCCTTGAGCTACAAAAATACATGGAAATGGACAAGCTTACATGCATGCTTAGAAACCAAATGACAAACATCTATAGGAAAGAGTGGAAAGAGATGACAGAATATTTTAAGAATACCTGTGACGATTTAGCTACTAAAGGAGTAGGTTAACAACATACAATAATGTATAACTATAGAGAAATCTACAATTATAGAAAAAAAGGCAAAACAAAACAAAGCAATAGAGTTAATTGAATATACACAAGTAAGGAGGAAAAGAAAGATAGAAAATAATATTCAAAATCAGATAGAGATTGAAGTCATTTTAGTCTGTTTATGTAGTGTAGTTAATTGCTATGTTTAGGGTTTTTTTAGTATTTAGTAATTTTTTTGTCAAAATAGTTATATGTTGCGGAACTGTTTTTGTATTTATTGTTTTGTCTTTTATGTTTTAATATACTTTAATATTTAATAAAAATCTTTTTAAAAAGGAAAAGAGGAAGACTGTATTGCAGATGGATGGACTCAATCAGGGAAGCCATGGCCCTGAGTCTGCAAGACCTGAGCAGGGATATTGAAGATAGGGTGACTTGGCAATTTCTCACTCATAGGGCTGCCATAAGTCAAAGTTGACTTGATGCCAATTAACAACAACAACAAGCCACAACACCACAGTTTATAACATAGTAATGTCTATAATGATAATATAATATTATGTCGATAACACAATGTAAACAATTCATTTAATTTAGAGTTTAGCAAAAATCTTCCTTCGAGAGAACTTTGAGAGGATACAAATTTTAAATGGACCAGTGGCTTGATCCAATGTGACAATCCTTATGTTGCTCTGCTCCATTTCACTATAAGTGCTTCATCACATCGCTCAGAGACCAGTGACTAGCAGCTGTCACTGGAGCTGAAAAAATAAATCTTACAAGAATGAACATTTATCATGAAGATGCTTAAGAATATAATTTTGAAAAAATAGCTAGCAAACATGTCAAAACTCTTATTAAATGGAGACAGTACAATTGAGCATTATTATAATAGGTGACCTAAATGGAAACAACCAATTTGCCCCAGTAATACCCCTCATGAGGTGATTGTTTCAGTGGGAACACAAAGTATCTTCATTTTAGGAGTGTCCTGAAATGTGGGAGTTGTCTAGATAAGTTGATCTTTTCTTCAAACTATTTTCCAAGGGATCCTGAAGTTCATTGAAAGCCTAATTAAAGATGGTTGTTTACCATTACCAACCCACCATGGTAGTATGTTGAATATGTGCACTGTGGGACACTGAGGAGATTTTCAGATGGGGGAAATAACTCCCATGCAGGTTGGGAGAGAAAAGGGGCTGTTCCGCTGCCAACGCTCCGTTTCGCACACCCCGTCCTTCTCTCAATATCCATTTGTTCTCCCTCCGTCCTGCTTTCATTTTCCTTCTGCTAACGGAAGTTCTTCATTAGTAAAAAATAGCAGAAGGAAAATGAAAGCAGGATGGAGGGAGAACAAATGGAGATCGGGAGAAGGATGGGGGTGTGAGAAATGGAGTACAGGCAGTGGAACAGCCCCGTTTCTCTCCCGACCTCTGCGGGGGTTATTTCCCCTGTCTGAAAATCTCCATAGTGAATTTACATGTGGAACTAAGGCCCCAAAGGGCTAGCCAGAGGAATTTTCCCCAGGGGAACCTTGGTATGGTGTTAAGACTTATTAGGAAGATAAGATAGGCCAAGGTTTCTTGAAAGCAAAAGATTTTAAAATCACTGGTTTATCGGGCAATGTTTGCTGTGTGCCTTTGAATCATTTCTGACTTATGGTGACCCTAAGGCAAGCCTATCATGGGGTTTTCTTGGCAAGATTTGTTCAGAGAGGGTTTGTCTTTACCTTCCTCTGAGGCTGAGAGAGTGTGACCTGCTCAAATTCACCCAATGGGTTTCCTTGGCCAAGCAATGATTTGAACCTAGGTCTTCAGAGTTGTAGTTCAATGCCCAAATCATTAGACCACACTGTATTGGGCATACATAAGTAGCAAAGAATCGTCACATTTTTAAAATTATAATCACATAAACGAAGAATTACTGAACTAGAAAATGAACTTAGCGGTTTTAATTCTATAGACAGTTTAATACTATTTTAATCATAACTTTTTATATGTTTTTAGCTACATGTGTTTTAACTTGTAATTCATTTATTTTGTAAGCTGCCTTGAGTCCCAGCTTGGGGGAAGGTGCAGTATAATTAAAGTATTAGAAAGAAATAGAATAGAATAGAGTAAAATTGCAATAATGTGTAGGCATTTAAAATTAGAATTTTGATAGAATGAAATGAGGCCATAGTTACGGTTGCATACTTTTTTCAACAGCTTTTTGTTTAATGTATAAAAGACTGTCTCTTAAACTTTGTAGTGAATCTTGCTCCTCCATCGTATATTGACTTTGCCTAATAGTTTTTCCCATGTTTCAGATAAAATCTGCACTGAGAGTTGTTGCATTTCTTCCATCTCTCTGAACCAATGTAAAGTCCAGAATCAAGTACATTCCTACCCATTACTGTTTGGTCAATATTCTCTATAGACATGTGTTACATGTAAAGCTCTTCCACTGAAAATCTAGAATTCAAGGAATTCAGAATCATTCCATAGACACGCACATATAATCCAAGAATATAAGAGAGGGTAAACTTGATTCTGGGCTTGTCAATACTATTCATTCATCTTGCATCAAAAAATCAGTTCAAAATACAGGAAGTAACTGCTGGCCAAAATAATTACAGTGAAAGGGAAGAAGCAAGATTCCCCACAAAGTTTATGGGCCATTCTTCAATACATCCAGTATAACATTATAGAAAATAAAAAAGTATTTTAAAGAACATTTGTTGTGTGGTTATTATAGCAATACAATCAAGGAAAGGCAGTCACCCTTTTTATGCAGAAGAACTTGAACTTTTGGCATGAATACATAGCAGACAGTACCAATTTTATTTTGTACCAAAAAATTCACTAGGTGTGTACATCACTACAGTGCTAGCCAGATATATGAAGGCTACTGAGAAATCATCATATGTGGGAAATGGAAGCAGCAGGGAAAATGCAGCACCTAGGCTATCTATGCCCAACAATGTACATTTTTGGCTCCCCACCTTCTCCCCCAAATGTAGGAGGGACTTTTTGTGTCCCCAAATGGAGAATAGCTGTTCACCATGCCCCTGGAGTTGGATATCCTATTGGCCATTTGTCACATTTTGGGCCACTTTTACCCCCCTGTGAGGCCTGTAGAGCACTGTGAACATTTAGAAGGCAATGCCATAATCACAAAAAGTCAACATGGGTTTCAGAGAAACAAGTCATGCCAGACTAATCTGATCTCTTTTTTTGATAAAGTTACCAGCTTGGTAGATGAAGGGAATGCTGTGGACATCGCATACCTTGATTTCAGTAAGGCCTTTGACAAGGTTCCCCATGACATTCTTGCAAACAAGCTTGTAGAATGTGGGCTAAACAAGTTAACTGTTCAATGGATTTGTAATTGGTTGACCGGCCGAACCCAAAGGGTGCTCAGCAGTGGCTCCTCTTCGTCTTGGAAAGATGTGACCAGTGGGGTGCCACAGGGTTCTGTCCTGGGCCCAGTGCTATTCAACATCTTTATCCATGACTTAGATGAGGGAATTAGGGGCATACTTATCAAATTTGCAGATGACACCAAATTGGGAGGAGTAGCTAATACCCTAGAGGACAGGATCAAAATTCAGAATGACCTAGATAGACTGGAGAGCTGGGCCAAAGCTAACAAAATGAAATTCAATACGGAGAAATGTAAAGTACTGCATTTAGGGCGGAAAAATGAAATGCATAAATATAGGATGGGAAAGACCTGGCTGAATGAGACTACGTGCGAAAGGGATCTAGGAGTCCTAGTAGACCACAAGTTGAACATGAGCCAACAGTGTGATGCGGCAGCTAAAAAGGCCAATGCAATTTTGGGCTGTATCAATAGAAGTATAGTGTCTAGATCAAGGGAAGTAATAGTGCCACTCTATTCTGCCTTGGTCAGACCTCACTTAGAATACTGTGTCCAGTTCTGGGCACCACAATTCAGAAAGGATATTGACAAATTGGAGCGTGTCCAGAGAAGGGCAACTAAAATGGTGAAAGGTCTGGAAACGATGCCTTATGAGGAGAGACTTAGGGAGCTGGGTATGTTTAGCCTGGAAAAAAGACGGTTAAGAGGCGATATGATAGCCCTGTTTAAGTATTTGAAGGGATGTCATGCTGAGGATGGAGCAGGCTTGTTTTCTGCTGCTCCAGAGACTGGAACACGGAGCAATGGGTGCAAGCTCCAGGAACAGAGATTCCACCTCAACATGAGGAGGAACTTTTTGACAGTAAGAGCTGTTCGGCAGTGGAACACACTCCCTCGGAGCGTGGTGGGGTCTCCTTCCTTGGAGGTCTTTAAACAGAGGCTGGATGGCCATCTGTCGGGAATGCTTTGATCAAGATTTCCTGCGTGGCAGGGGGGTTGGACTGGATGGCCCTCGTGGTCTCTTCCAACTCTGCAATTCTATGATTCTATGATTCTATGATTCCTTTAACCTTTATAGGTCTTTAAAACAACAGCAGCAGCCTCAACAACAACAACAGGAAATGACCAAGCAGTCCAGTCACTCCTGAGTTATTATTTCTTGTACAGTCCTAAAAGAGGTGAAGGGGAGCAAAACAAATGTGAAATGTTTCTGTGGTTTTGGGGGTTCTATTGGCTATATTGGGGCCAAAGAAATATTCAGCCCTCACGGGGGGCTCTTAGGGGCAAGGTTGACAGTGGGGGTATGGCCCTCCAAGGGCCATGGGGGCCTGTGTAGCTCCCTGGCAGTAGGCTGCCTCATCTCTAAAGACTGTCTTCAGCATAGCTGCTAGAACTACATGGAAGATGTTAGTGGCTATTATTGTATGTTTTGTCATTCTAGGGCACTAACCGACTTAATGAAGCACTTCTTAAAAGCATAAACAATGCCAGAAGGATTCATCTCGTCCCATGTCATCTGAGAGATAAATTTGTGCTACGTTTTGCCATTTGTGCCCGCACAGTGGAGTCTGCCCATGTCCAGTTTGCCTGGAAACACATCGTGGAGTTAGCAAATGAACTTTTGCAAGCACAGAAACTGCAGGAGTAGTGGCTAAAAGAAAAGAACTTGATTCAGTTGAAGATTTAAAGAATGTTAACAGGCTAATTGTATTAATATTATATGTCCTGACACTTGCAAAACTACTAGTATCAGTGATATGCTGTAATCAAGTCCAAGAATTATACAGATAATTGCTTTGCTGAATCAGGGCCCTATAGTCCTGTCATCTGCTTTCTAACATTAGTCAACTAGGCGCTTCAGGCAGGTCCCAAATAAGCCATAGAAGTGATGGTCTCTTGTTTGTCTCCAGCATCTGCTATGCCAGGACATATTGGTTCTAGACATGTCTAATACCCCTTGATAAATCTTTCCACCATGAGTTTATCTAGTCTTTAATTCTACCACCTAAGCTAATCACCACCACCACCACCACCACGTATTGTGATAGATGAAATAAGTGCATGTGAAAAGCAGGCAATATTAAAATCTGTCATTTTTAAAACAGTACCCAACAGCAAGTATTTGTGAAATTTTCAGGCAGTGGTAATAATGTTTAAAAAGGAACTTTATCGTATCATACTGCAAGTGATAGTTCATGTATTAAAAATAGTGTTGTCAGATGAAATAAGGCTCAATATTTGTGTAGAAGAAGGAATTTCAGCTGGTGTTGCTGAAATTCTACTTTCGACACAGCCTTTAAAGAGACAGGAACCTAATACTTTATTTCACCTATCAGCCTTAGCTAAGAATGGAAATTAATGGCTGGGAAACTACACCTTTGCTTTGCAATGCACTTAATTAGATTTTTTAAAAAAGCTATCGAATAAATCTTTATGTTTTTAAAATCAGGGATCCCCATATTATTTCCTATGTTGTTGATTGAAATTTTCTTCCCTCCCATTGTTGAAAATGTTTGTTTCTTGTCTCATTTCTCCTCAGCCCCTTCATTTCTTTTCTGGTAAAAGCCTCACTGCATATGTTTTAACTCAGCTCTACCCAAATATTGAATTTCATCCACTACTGTATACCTAAGATTATGACAAATTCACTGTGTCATCTATTCCAAGAAGCAAAGAAAAATCTAGAATCTTATTTTTACTTGCTCTCAGTATGCAATTCTATTACCTCTGATCAACTCTGTTATTATGTAAACAAACAAAGACGTTATTCTAATTATAGAGTACTTATTCTAGGATTTTTTGGGGGAGGGGGTAAAATAGTACTTTTAGATTATTGGCTCATCCATAAGTGGGGAGGGGAACTGTGGAAGTATCAAGAGTTTCCAGTTCTTTTTGTTTGATTTTACCTGCCTATTCATGGTTTTGCATTCAAACTCTTTCTTGAAATATCCCACATTTCCCTCAACTTCCCCTCCCTTGTGTTCCTCCTCCCCCTCACATTGATCACATGTCACATCTAGACTCATTTCAGAAATTGACTTTCACCAATTTCCACCGGGCCCTTTTCAATTATCATTCAGAAGCTATAGTCAAAGTGTTCAAGTGCTTTAGCGATATTACACTATTTAAGCATCAGAATTATTTTCTTTTATTGCTAGCATTCCTCTTCCCATCACTTGATTTCTGTTGAATCTGTGGGATGGCTGAGAAAATGGTTGCAACACAGGAGATTTACTAAGGCCTTGACTACACAAGGGTAAAAATCTGGATGAAATTCAGACTATTTTGGCTGGAGCTTTGGCTGTTGAAAATGTGGGCTCATCTACACTAGCTAGGATGCGCCGGTTTCCTGCTGGTGTATCCTGGCTGCGGACCTGGCCTGTTGTTCCCCATTACCTGAAGAAAATGGGCTGGAGTCCACACAGGAATGTCAGTCCATTGCTGCAGCTGCCACCACCACCATTTTTCTCAGTTGATGCAGAAGCCAGGAAGGAGGCCTACAACATGTGACCAGCGTTGAGGGATCCCTGCCTGGCTTCCGGGATTGCCAGGGAGTTGGTGGAAGTGATGGCAGTGAGGGACAGAGTTCTGGGATGGGCTCCCACAGACACATGAAGCCTGATCTGGAGGTACCAAATTAAATTGGGTATTATCTTAAAATGTGGCAAAGGGCCCTATCCCAGCATGTTCCCATTCCAGCCCCATATCTGCCTTGAGGATGGTGAGGACTGCTCGGGGTCAGACCAGAGTAAATGCTGTATTTCATCTGGACTGCAGGGCAAAGCTGTGGTATCTGGCCAGTGTAGACAATCCCTGAGACTACTCTGGCCTGGATTTAAGTGACACACCTGCCAAAGCCTGAATCTACATTCTGATTTTCCTACCAGCTTTGAAACTCACTGGGTACTATCTCTAAGCCTAACCTGATTCACATGTGGTTGAGAGAATAAAATGGGGAAGGGAAGAAGAAAGAAAGATACAGTACCATCCCCGAATCCGCAGGGGATAGGTCCCACATACTCTCACAGATACAGAAATCTGAGGAAAACAGGAAATGCTGGACTCCTTCTTTTCCCCCATTCAGCCCCCGCTGCTGCAGCCCTCCCGGGAATAGAAGGGAGGCTGGTTCTCTCCTCCTCCTCCTCCTCTCCCTCCCCCGCTCACCCCAGCTGCTGCCCATCACCAACTGCGGATATGCGGATAACTAATCAGCACATGGTGAATCAGTGGATACGGGGCTCCTACTGTATATACTACCTTGAGAACCTTGAGGACATAGATATAATTAAAAGGAAACCTATATTTCAAGTGAGATCATTTCCATTAATAAAGACATTTACACAATATACTCCAGATTGTAATGGAAAACCACATGTATAATGATGGGCTTCTAATCACCCAGAACTATTATTCCATGGGTGTTGGATTTCACAACCTGTTGATGAACTTCGCTGGTTTAATTCCTGGTTATACCAGCATAAGTACTTTCCTAGGCATCGTAGAAGAAGGGATACAGCACCTCTATGCACAATGCCTATGCAGCCAGAGGCTCCTGTGCACAATGCCCCCCAAACTACTGACTGGTTGCTGTGGTGTGGGAGGGGAAGCTACTGCTGCTTCTCCTAGTGAGCAAGTCCAGCCAGATGGCAGCCACTCCTAAGGCCAATCAGTGCCCTGGGGAGACAAGTTTTCACTTATGCAGCCACACCCAAGAAGAAGAGCAGACTTCACCCTCAGACCACTGGCATAGCTATGATGGTGAAAATTTATGCTCTGGCAACTATTGGATCTTGGCCTATAAAAATTGATGGCAATATTAAGATGTGAATATTTATAGGACAAAAAAGCAATTATTTCATCTGACTTTTTTTCTGGGTGAGAGTCATATAAATTCAGGACATTTATCTTAAATTATCTTTGCTGTCCCTTCTAATCCCTTTTGCCTCATTAAAATAAAAATGATATATCAGCTTTGTGGGGCCTAAATACCCTAAAGGCACCAGATCTGTCGGCTCTTGGAAGCTAAGCAGGGTCAACCCTGGTTAGTACTTGGATAGGAGATAGCCAATGAATACCAAGTGCTTTAGGCTATATTTCTGAGTATTCCTTGCCTAAGAAGCCCCTATGAAATTCATGGGGTTGTCATATGTCAAAAGGCAACTTGAAGGCATGTACACATATGAGCTGCTTTGAAGGTTTTCTGCAATCCTATTTACTACAGTATCTGAAAGAATCAAGAAATGTATCACATCCACTTTCATTTTTAAAGAAATGTTTTAAATGGCTCATTTGATATTATTATCTTGTGGATTATGTTTTGCAATTGGGCATGTGAACTTGAACTTGTGTGCCTTCTCTGTGTACCTTAATCTCTCTGGTCTAATAATAATAGTGAATGCTGCTGTAAATAGTCATTCCAGGTTCCCACTTTTGGAGTCTAACTATATGTGAGCTTTAACATGTCACCTGCGGTAATGCCAGAGCTTTCCTTTTAATTAGACTTAGCAAGGCAGCAATACACAGGGAGAGTGTTTTTCCTTCCTAACTGTAATCCTTAAAAAGCCCACAGATAGCATAGAGATAAAAAGTGGAATTTTTTAAAAAAATATTATATAAAAAATTCATGGTAGAGTTTTTTTCAGGATCACAGTGAAAGAAGGAAGGATAGAAGCCACCTTTCCTGTGCATTGTTGCCACAGTGCAGATCAGGCTTCTGATCCATCATGCTTGGTTTAAATTTGAAAAAAATCATGAACCTTTGTATTGCTGTAAATGACACATTTAACATTATGCATAGTTTGGTTGAAATGCTGTACTTTCTTCCTGGCAAGACTCCTTGGCTTTTACAGTTCCATTGGCAGACAGAAATCCAGTAGCTACAATTGTTCCTGTCACTGCATGTCCAACCAGGGGGAAAACTGTAAAATTTCTGAATAGTAGCTCTCTCAGGGGGAAAAGCAATGGTGGCAGTCCTGTTAAATGGCATGATATGGCAAAAGTTTATTCAATTTAATGCAGTTTGGCAGATAAATTGTCACTCTGATATGCTCATGCTGAAGAACAAAACAATTCCTTGTAAAATGTGTCTGTTTTGAAATTAAACTGTTGTCTGTCACATTTTTCTAAATGTAATATTTTATAGATTTACCATGTGTTGCATGACATGTTAATTAGTGAACAGATCCCTTGTGGCTTTTCATCAAAAAATTTAAAAATGGCTGAAATTATTTGTTGGTGATAATTGCATTGTCTCATAACATGCATTTAGCATAATACCAGAATACTAGTGATATGTTGTTGCTGAAAAGAAGTGGAAATCAACTGGGTATGTTTAGCTTAGAGAAGAGAAGACTGAGAAGGAATATGACAGACTTCTTGAAATATTTCAAGGTTTGTCACGTAGAAGATGGGGAAAGCCTGTTTTTTGCTGTTCCAGAGATTAGTACACAAACCAATGAATTCAACTCACAAGAAAAGAGATCCCACCTAAATATTTGGAACAACTTCCAGATGATAAGAGTTCTTCAACAGTGGAATAGGCTGCCTCAGAAGGTGGTGGACCTTCCTTCTTTGGAGGTCTTTAAATGGAGGTCGAATGGCCATCTTTTGGGGGTGCTTTGATTGTGCATTCCTGCATGGCAGGGAGTAGATGGCTCTTGTGGCCCCTCTATGCTTCTGTGATTCCAAGGGGTAGTATGAGGAGGAAAAAATAATTTAACATTTCTATATTTCTTCATCTTATATGAGACTAATATTTGTGTCATAATGAGAGTTTATAAATACACTTATTAATTAATAGATTTTAAAATACATGTTAATCTTGCTGCTGCTAAGTGTATCACAACATATTGGATTATAGTAAATGGTATAGCAACACTGCTTTTCTCTGTCCCATTCTTGCCTCCAATGTTCTGTTAAGAATTTTGCTATTTTTGTTGAATTACTAGTTTGCTCAATTAATTATTGCTCAAAACAGGCTGATGCAGGGGATCATAAGGGGTTTCTGAAGCACTTGTCTATTTTTGGCCCCTTTGGGAAATCCATGTAAATTATGCTACTGCTGTTGTCAGATGTAAAAAACAAACAAACAAACCACAAAACACTACCATACTAGTTTTCCCATCCATGTTTCTCTATTTAAAACATTTGGATTTAGTTCAAAGAAACTTCCTGCCTCGTGGCTGTTTCAGTTATGAAATCTTTAACTGCTGTCAATAAAAATCAACCTAAGTACCTGTAAGATACCAAACAGTATTGTTTCTATGGCATAGTGAGTGACTGACAACCTCTTCAGACAAGTTAAGTGAAACTAAGAAGTTCATTAAAGTAATTATTTACATAAAGGAACAAGATTTTACTTTTTAATTAATAGCATGGGATACCATCACACAACCAATCTCATTTCAGAAGCAAAGCAGGATAAAACACAGTTTATTCTTGAATGGGGACCACACACAAAAAAATGCCAGGTCTAGGAAAGAATCCTGCATAAAACCCAAGAAAGCCACTGTCAGATATTGGACATAATATGGCAGCTTCCTGTGTTTTATTATTTCTTAAGGCATAAATGCATTTCAACACTGCAAGAGTTAAAATATCTGCTAGTACAGTTGCAGTGGATTATATCTTGTGGAATGAGTTGTGCAACTATTGGACAAATGGTGACAGCTTTGTGCAATCCTCTGCAATAAAACTTACTTGTTGCCACTCTTGTGGTAATTCTCAAAATGTGGTTACTAACACAACTGGGCTTGTGCTAATACAATGACATAATTAGATGTAGGTCTTAATCTCCTTAGAGAACTATCTTTAATTACAATCCCTAATAGTAAGAGAGAGTTTCTCAGTGAAATAAGTTCTCAATATCTCTCCCACAAGACCAGGATGCCAGTTACACGACAGAAATTGTCATGGTGCTTACTGTGATTTTGTGATCACGAATCCACCCCTCGCTGTTTATACGATTTATGTCACTGATCTGGATATCCCAGGTGGTCCCATGACTGATATTTACAGGTCCAAAGTTCCGGGGTTTTTTTTAGGTTGTAGGTTTTTTTGGGTTTTTTGGCTGTCAATCAAGTATGCGATTACTCGTGTTTTCACAACCTCGGTGACGCACTTCCTTTAAAGTTCCGTGCCAGGAGCGCTGCTATTGGCTGGCTGGGGGGGGGGAAGAGAGGGGGGCAGAGGTTTGGTATTCCCCTCGCTTCTTTAAAAAAAGTTAACCCTTGAAACAGAGGCAGAAGGCACTTTTCAAAGACCTCAGACAGAGGAACAATTAAACCATCTCCTTTCCTTTTGAAAGCAAGCCGAGTAGAGGCTTGCAATTTCTTTCACCTTAAGCAGAGGCATTTTGAAAGACCAGACTGAGATCTTTCGCTCAGACGCAGGGAGATCAAGCCGAGTGAGGTGTGTGGGGGGGTTGGGTTTCCCCTTTAAAATGTTAACCCTTACAGCAAACCAGCTACAGACAGACAATTTGAAAGGCACAGGCACAGAGGGGGAATTAAAGGGTGTTCATTTGCTCAGAGGCTGGAATACCAGGGAGGTGATCAAGGCAGGGGATGAATGGGTGACCATCTCTCTGTAACCTGCAGTTGAGGAAGAGATTAAAGCTGAATGGTTTGCAGTGTAGAAATCCATTTAAAAGGTGATTGAGTACACGCGCGCGCGCGCACACACACACACATCAACCTTCGTGCAGCTGGATGGGATGCCTTTGTTTTCGGCTGGTGAGGCTGGATCTGTAGAACGGGTGACTGATCCCTCCTTTTCTGGTCCCTGAGCTCTAAGCCCGCCCCCAGTCACCATTTCCAGTCATCCCAGTACCAAGACATTTTGTCTCAGGCTGTTTACATTTCCGATTTTCCGAATCCTCCCGTGACTTTTTGAAAAACCGGCACAAACCGCGGGACTGGAAGTCCCGCAGGTTGAGGGATAAAAGGTGGCCCCCCTTCCAAAAATCACGTACCCGACCCGATGTACGTGTAAACTGCCAGGGATCGACACGAATTCTTCCCAGGACATTTTCATCGTGTAAACGGCCCCCAGATTTCCCTAAATTTCACCACAGGAAAACCCTCACAACAAAAACAAGATACCAATGGAGCCCTAGTTTGTTGTGGTTCTTTAGGATTATTGTTGTTGTTGAACATAAGCCATGTTACAGCAAAGAAGGCTAATAATATTTTAGCCTGCATTAATAGAACTGTAGTTGCCAAGACAAGGGAAGTAATAGTTCCACCAAATTCTGCAGTAGTCAGGCATCATCTGACTAGTTTTGGGCACCTCATTTATGAAGGATATAGACATGTTGGAGTAGGTCCCAAGAAGAGCAACAAGGATGATAAGAGCTATGGATAACAAAACATATGAGGAAAGGTCGAGGGAATCAGGCATGTTCAGCCTTGTGAAGAGAAGACTGAGGGGTGACATGATTGCACTCTTTAAAAAGCTGCCACAGAGCGGATGATGCAGGTTTGTTCTCTGCTTGTTCCCCTAAGGTAGGATCAAATCTAATGGTTTTAAGTTACTGGAGGGTACATTCCAATTAAACATTAGAAGGAACTTCTTGACACCAAGAGCTGTTGGGCTAGACAGCTACCTGCTAGGGATAAATGTCCTGCATTGCACAAGCGGCGGGGTTGGACTTGTTTATTGGGCCCCTTCCAACTCTATGATTCTATGAAAATAAATGTTGGGGTCCTTCACAATTTAGTGTGAATATACATCTGTATTTAATTACATTTTGGCCTTTTGGATTGGTTGTACACCAATATGGTTTGGGGGAAACAAAAAATCAAATAGAATTGGAATTACAGGATAAGGCTTCTTTTACATATATAAGTAACCAAAAGGAAATACTGATATATAGCTCCAAAAAAGTAAAGGCAAATATAGGGGAAGGAGTGAGTAAGGGTGTTACTCAAAACTCTTGTGTCCATGGAAATGTCCACTCATGTATTGGTCTTATATTGGGGAATTAAAGCAACTCAAATGGCAGTGCAAGAGGCTGTGTAAAGTTCAGCATCTTTAACTCCATGTATATCAGTGGAACCAGGAATAAACACAGAGTCAGGGATACAAACAACTGATGGAAGTTTTTTAGACTGATTAAAGGACATTTTCTCTCTCACATGCGTATTCATTCATCTAATCAAGCTCTAAAGACTATTGAAGTAAAGCAGGAAAGTGTTAGAAGTGGGTTTAGATTAAGGCATTAGGACTAATACTTCACCTAATCATGAAGCTAGGTTCTCCTCATGAGAAGTGGAATCACTCTTGAGTAGCAGCAGCAACAGTTGCACCCAAAATGGGGTGGGCAGAACTTAGGAAAGGGAGTTAAGGTTATAGAAGTGGGAGGAAGCACTTGGGTCAGCTAGAAGTTGGCCAGGGGTTGGGGAAGCATTAGTAGGATATGAGAGGACACACGGGAGCGGGGGAAGTCAAGGAATGAGGTGATGTGGGTTTGGGAGAAAGTAGGATCTGACTAACGAACTGAGTTTTCAAGGGGGGGGGTTATAGGAAAAATCCTCTTTGAGGGTGCCATCTGGAAACATTTGTCTTCAGATAGTTCCCATCAATGTAAACAAAGGGATTCTGGACTAGCCAGGAACTGAGAAATGGGGGCAATTTTGGGTTGGATGACTGACAGGCTACATTCCTATTGACTTGTTGATATGAGAAAGATGAACAGGTTTAGCATGGTAATGAAAACTTCCAACTGTATAGATGGATGTCTGCCTTTCTAGCCACAAGCCAGGAAGAACCTTGACTGGCTGTATTGAGGTGTGAATGTTTGGGGAATTTGTTGGGGGCCTTCTTGGCTTCTTACATGCTAGTCCCAGCATTTCTTTCTTTCACGTCAGCCCATGAAAGTCCCAGGATTGACCAGATTGATTTCAAATTAATGTCAAATATAAGTGAACCATGGTGAAAGATGATGGGTTTTGCAGTTTGGGGACAATGGGCATTGTTACAAGGAGACAATGGAGAACATAGAGACAACAGAGAACATAGACACTGTCACAGCTGAATCATCAGACAGTGTGGAAATAGGGGAAGTAAAGAAAAGAATTGGAATGACTAGCTTGAATATGAGGGAGAGTTAAGGGAACAGTGAGTTAAGGGAAGTGAAGGACTATGATTATTTAAGGAAAGATTTGGTTTAATACCAGAATACCACAGAAAATAGTTTAAGAGGTTCAAAAAAGAAGCTTGAGAAAACAGATACACAATTAAGATGTTGATTGAACCAGATATTGGAAAATTGGATTCATGAGTCTAAGGCTGTAACTAAGGAGATTATCAGATGTGCTAAATATGGTGTTACATGAATGCCAGGAAATCGCTAAAGGGCTTCCCTTTCAGAGAATGTCATTACCATGTTGTCATGCTCCTGTTCAGCTGTCATTATGCTGGTGCTTCTTTTTATTCATGGACTAAGCTGTGAATAGATCCCCGTTCCATTTCTGTAATGGAATGACGGGCAAGTGAAAAGGTGCCCCATTATGCTGGCACGATGCCAGCGTCAATGGGAGATCCATGCTAGAACACATCCGGGTGAGATTGGGACATTAATGTAAGTGTCATACTTTTTATGACCCTCCCCAGGTTACTTGTAAAGTTTTAAGTATGTTTAGGTGCTTAGTGTAACTTTTTGTCTTGTATTTTGCTTTTACAGCTTAAATTTCCCACGCTCTCGTCTTCTTGTGAGAGCAGCCTGGATTTCAATCCAGAAAGTGAAAAGAGCTCTGTTCGAGCTCTGATCACTCCTGGGCTGCCCTGCCAAGGGAATGAGGCACAGAAAAGGTATGGTAGGTCTGAAAAGTTTTCCTTTTTTTATGTGCCAGGGATGGGAGAGGGGCAGGAGAGGAGATTGTGAGACGGGAATGCTTTCTTCATTGCTATCTGAAAATCTCCTAAGGAGCTACACATACATTCCAGCTAACAGAAAACCAGTTCAGATTGTCTGTTCGTAATTCCTGAAGCTCCTTTTGGCCAATTGCAGAGGCGACTTAAACTTCAGGAGAAAGGGGAAGCATCAGGACTACTTGTGCCAGTGCAGAAAGGGTATTTTGTTTGTATGAGGAAAGATGGTATAAATGACAACATGTTTACTTGTTATGCTCAGTTCTCCATGTGCAAAGGCAAAAATCAATGCCTTTGCTAACACATGTCACAATCAAATATCTTAATCATAGAATATTGCTCAAGTTAAGACATGGAAGATTACTTTTGTGACTGTTTGAAATATCTGTCAAATATACCATGGTGGTCAATAAGCAATAAGCAATAAAATGCTGTTGTTTGACTGCCTCTGTAACTAGAGATGATTTTAAAATTAAATATTTTCCCTTCTTCTCATTACCAAATATCTCTGTAGATCATACAGACCAATAACCCCAGTGGCATACACCTGAGTGAATGGCAGAAAAATTACTTTTTTGTTACTTCTGGCATCTATACACTGGGACAGAAGGCAAGTGCATATTCTGCATAGATTTGCATATTCAGTATGCATGAGCAAATTCACAGATCTCCAAGGTTTGTGCTGTCAACCTGTTCAAAAAAGAGATAAAAATACCCTACAGTTATTGATTCTGACAATACAGAGACTAGCTTGAATAACTGTGTTAAAACTTTGGCAAAATGTAGGGGAAATAATAGTGAAAAATGACAATCTACTTTGATAAGTAATTGATGGATTTAAAGTGTGTGCAAGAGATGATGCACGATGGTATTAGTTCAAACACTCTTGTGGCAGAGGCAGATGTAAGCTTTGATAAAGAGATCGTACAGCCCTGTTTTTTCAAATCTTCCAAACTCACTCTCTGCAGTGATCATGGAAATTTTGTACTTGGGATTGTATCAGAGATCATATACCCTTGGGAGATTCCCAGTTTTGACATTTCATCAAAACTGAGGCAGGAGTCATACACTCTATTTTGTCTTGTAGGCAAAGTATCTCTTGTGTAACCCCACATTTCAAATTGGGGATTGTGGACCAATTTTTAAGGTAGCGGTGGGCTCAACACTTGCAGGAAGGTTGTTATTAATTTGCTCTACTTGCAAGTATGTTTTTACACAGCAATGAAAATACAGAACACATTGCATTAAAACAAGAACACCAAATGAAGCAGGTAACAAGCTGGCTACCATAACATCTTGAGGTATAGAAAATCTGCAGATTCAAAACATGCAGTTAGGGGTATATAGTGAGGTGATCACATTTGCTGATGATAATAAATTGTTTAGGAGTTGTTACCCAGATTACTGAGGTCCATGGAAATTCCACATCTATCTATCAAAAATCAATATTTCTATGGGGAATTTTAATTAGTTCAAATAGTGGTTGCGAGAGGTCGGATAATGGCGGGATCTATTCTGATACTCACTGACAAGACTCCAAGCCAGAGGTTAAAATAAAAATTGTTTGTATTGACAAATAATCAGGGGAACACACACACACACTCAGGCTTCAAGCACTCACACAAGGTTATCAAAGAAAGTAGGAAGTATTGGGATAGAAGAATAGGGTTCAAGCTATACTATACCTGTCCAACGAGCAGAGATTCATGCAGAGAAAAACAGCTGGAAGCACTGGATGACCCAGCAAACCAACAGAGTAATGGTGTCTGGGAAACTGAGCACACTTTTGTGGTGGTTTGTGGTGATATTTCTACTTGATATTCCCCCTGAAGGGTTGTTATGAGTGGAGTACAATGTCTGCTGGAATTTCCCAGGGTTAAACAATGGAATCTCTGGATGTGTTAATGATTGTTAATGGCTGAAACATTGGCACTGATGGATGTCAGGCAATTCTCTATCATTTTAGGAAAGGTGCAAGGAAAAACCAGTTTTGCAAGGCAATGAGTGTCCAGTTATCTTAATTGAATTTGTGAATGACTCACTTCCATGTTCATCCAGGAAAATCAGCCCATTTAATGATTGACGCATGAAATAACGAGAGCAGACACAGAAGATTGGGTTGAAATACGGGCCACTTTATTGATATCTCACCTATTTATAGTATATTTCTTGGAGTATGCAACCTGCAAAAGGGGGAGATCCCTTGCGGGGGCAGCTGGGCAGTTGTTCACCAGTGAGCTAACTCCCAGCATCACTGGGCGACTCGCCTGAGCCCCAATGGGGATCCTGGTGTCCGGGGTTCCCTTTGGGCGCCAACTGCTGGAGGGCTCTGCGCCAGGCAGCAAATCCCTAAGCCATGCAGCTTCTGTGAAGGATCGCTACCCAGTGCTGGCCCTAAGGATAGCCTACCTAGCTACACCCCATCCATTCAGATGCCAATGCAGTTCGGTGATGGCCATCCTTCCACTCAAGTTGAGGTTGCCATAAGTGATCGCCATCTCAATATCTCCCCACTCCCAGCCACAGATAGGGGCAAGTGTCTACTTAGCCCCTATCCCCCACACAGGAGGCAATAACAGCCTGCACCCCTTGCCGCATACCCTCAAGAAATAGCTGGATCCCCGTGTCTGATAAGTGGACCCCGTCAACCCTATAAAGTTCTGGGAATTTGTAAGAAATACCTGGGTACTGGATGAAATGGCTGAGGCCTCCATCCATTGCCTTGTGCACAGCCTTGTTAACCTTCTTGCGGGCGATATCCAACAACATGTTGGCAGTGGTGGCAGTGTCAGATGGTAACTTACCCTGACCAAGGGAAGATGGTTGCTGTGTACCACTGGGTCCTTTACCAGGCGAATCCTCATCCTCCTGTGCATCCCGGTTCACCTCCCCCTGATCTTCCAAGGCCTGTATGCGGGCGAGAAGTTGATTAGCCACGTCGTTAGACAACCCCCCTGTATTGTCCCTTGCCGGACGCTTGGGAGGCCTTGGTAAGCGCAATTCCTCCAAGGCCTGCAAGCAATCCAAAATCTGTTGCAACACCCCCTCAACTGGGTCCCTGGGGCGGGCGGGTTGGACAGGTTCAGGATCCCGAGGGCAGACAGGCTCAGCAGGCTCCTTACCCTTACCGCCCTTCTTACCCTTCCTGGGTGCCATGACACTAGAGGGAAAAGTAATTGACAAGCAATTATCAATTTGAAAAACAATGAAACTAACACAGTGGAAAGCCACCACAATCAAGCAAAACAAATTAACTAAAGGAATCAAAAGGAAATAGAAGACTTAAGGAAGTACTTAATTAACTAAAATAACTATGACTGAATTAATAAACCCCTGATCCTTAATTAGTTAACGAGTAAAGAAAAGTAAGGAAGAGTAATTAAATCAGCTAATTAAAAGTACTCAAAAGCAATCAAGCCATAAAAGTAACCAAAAGGAACCAAAAGGAAAAAGGAATTAACTCCAGTAATTAAGTAGGTACTAGTAATTAACCAACTAATTTAAAGTACGCAAAAGCAATCAAGCAATAAAAGTAACCCAAAGGGAACCAAAAGTAGCTAAACTAAGTTAAAATTAAGAGTAATTATAAGTCATCCAGTAATAAAGGAACCAAAATGAACAAAAAAATACCTAAAAACGAAAAGTAACTTAAAGTAACAAAAAGCAACTAGGCAAGGAAGGAAGGCCGCAGGCCGCGTGGCCCCACAACCGCTCAGGCTCCGGGGGGGCTGCACCAGTGGTGGATCAGGGGGACACACTAGAGAAGGAGGATCAGGGCCCAGGCCGCAGGCTGCGTGGCTAGGCCGCAGGCCGTGCTCTAAGCTCCGGGGGGGCAGGACGTAGGGCGCAGGCTGCGTGTCTAGGCCGCAGGCTGTGCTCTAAGCTCCGGGGGGGGACGTAGGCCGCAGGCAGCATGTCTAGGCTGCAGGCCGTGCTCTAAGCTCCGGAGCCACCCAGCGAGCACACCCCGCGCCGAGCCCCGACCAGGCCGCAGGCCGCGTGGCTAGGCCTCTAAGCTTCGGTGGAGTAGGGGAACAGGGCCAGCCGGAAGGGATCGGGGCTGCGTGACTAGGCCGCAGGCCGCGCTGTAAGCTCCGGTGGAGGGGGGGCATAACCTAGCAGGCTGCAGGGAGGCTGCAGGCCGCAGGCCGCATGGCCCTGCAACCGCTCCAGTGGGTGGGGGGGTGGGACCGAGCAGGCCGCAGGCAGGCCAACCAGAGCCCCGACCAGGCCACAGGCCGCTTGTCCAGGCCGCAGGATCGGGGGGGAAGGCAATGAAAACCAAGCAATGAATTCAAACAAGCAATAAAATTACAGCAATAAATTCAAGCAATGAAATTCAAACAAGGAATAAAACTACAGCAATAAAATCAAACAATGAAATTCAAACAAATAAAATCAATAAAAACAAAGAAAAGCAATAAAAACAAAGAAAAGCAATAAATTCAAACAATGAAATTCAAACAAAGAAAATCACAGCAATAATGAGTTAACAAGCAATTAATTAACTAACAATTAAAACACAGCCCAGGAGCAGGGAAGGAAGGAGAGGGTAACCACGTGGAGACAAAGAAGGAACAAAGGGAAACCAAAGAAGCCAAGAAACACAGCAAAACGGACCACAGATTCACACAAAATATTCACACAGAATATTCACACAGAGATAACTCAGCAATCACACCCCCACACTGCTGGGCCGCACATTCATACAACCACAAGCAAAGCCCAGCCGACTTAGCTCTCCCTCCATGCAAATTGATAGATGTTCCTTCTTTGCGATCCAGTGGAAAAGAGGAGGAGACCAGGGGTGGCAAAGGGTAAAATAAGCCCATGCTCAGCCCCGCCCCTGTCTCCTCCCAGCCAGGGCGTAACCACGCCCTGGCCAACCCCTGTGCTCGTCTCCATGCCCATCATTAAAACACCCTCCCCAGATCTACCATTCCTAAGATCCGTGTGTGTGTGTGTGTCTGTTCCTCCCTAACTTGTCAGTCAGTCAGTTTATTGTGTTTCAAGCAAGCAGTCAGTTTATACAAATATTAAAAAAAAAAAAAAAACAAGTAAGAACAACTTACAATAGAAGTAGTTGTGCTTCATGGGTGGGGACATTTTCCAAATCCATCTTACACTGTATAGAGCATATTTGCATAGCCTTAACTAAGAATTTAGGTGTTGTGGATACACATTTTTTAGCATCAGTTAACAGGAAGCAAACCTTGGCATGTGATGACAACCTTAAACAATTTTAACAAAGGAAAAATGTATTTCTAAAGTCATTATATATGGAGCATTCAAGCAGAACATGAGTTAAGTCTTCAACTGAAACAGAGTCACATCCACATACTCAATTTTTGATAGGTAGATTCCTATATTGTCCTATCTGAACTACTAGTGGAAGGACATTTAATCTTGCCTGTGTAAATGCTATCTTCAATTTAATATTCGTTATGTCCACCATGTATCCTGGCAAGGATAAGTACAGTAGGGTAAAAGAAATATAAAAAGGATTGGTTTGTCAAGACTCAATCTCTGATATCTGAGACTGCATTTCTGTATCCTTAAGTCTTTGCAGCAATACGATTTTGGCTTTATCATGCCTTTGAGACAGAAGAAAGGATTCATAACAACCTCCTGCATTCTATACATCCATGAATGAGGGCCTTCCGCATCCAAGATCAACAAAAGAATCATTGACAGTTGCCGAAAGATAACTGCTCTAATTGTCAGAACTCCTAATTCTGCATGCAAGAGAGCCAACTTTGTAGAGATGGGCACAACCAAAAGTTTGTGCAAACATTTGTTTTGCACTTTTTCTAAGTTAGTTAATGCCCAGAGAGGAGCTCCATATAATAGCATAGGCAGAACACTGTTCCAATGTGGGCTGAATCAAATTACCCATTTTGTGTGATAAAATCTTATAAGACTGTTTAGAGTTCTTTCAGCTGACAACATGCTTGATTGGACCTGGAGAGACCAGTTGCCAATCCAATGAAAGACCACACCAAGGTATTTATAGGTGGAGACATGCTCTAATTTTTTCCCATCAAGTTGCCAGCTATAGTTGTTGTTATTATTATTATTATTATTTACAAAAAACCATTGTTTTTGTCTTTTCATAATTGATGGAAAGAAATTCATTCTTGCAATAAGTGCTAAATTTGTTCAGCAATCTGGCTAAAAAGAGCCTTCTCCTTCATAAGCATTGATGGTATTTTGTCAGATCTAAAATGTAGGATACATTTTTGCAGTAGAAGGGAAGCAAACAGCATGTCAATAGACACTATGGCAATTTCCTTCAATGGTAATTGTAATCTCTCTCTCTCTGGCTTTTCTTCGCAAACGAAGATTCAGGAAGGACTCATCCCACGCTTTCTGCAAGCGCACTGATGACTAAAAAGGCCAATCCGAGATAAACAAGTCCGGTTGCAGAAAGCACAGCAGAAGGTCTCCGTGGATGATGTTTCCGGGTTGTGATTCTTTCTGCGTTGTCGTTTCTCTTCAAGACTTGTTTGGCGTGAGTTCTCAAATAAGGCTGCAGCATTGTGGATAGTGTGTCTCCATGCTTCCTGATGTGAAGCCAGGGCAGACCATTGTTGGTGATCAGTTTGGCCGAGCCTGAGATGTTGTTTCAGGGAGTCCTTGTATCACTTTTTTGGAGCGCCCCTCTTACGCTGACCCATGGCGAGTTCACCGTAGAGTACTATTTTGGGGAGGCGAGGAAGGTAATTGTAATAAGTAACTAAGAAATCTCTTTGGGGGAAGTAATGAATTCCACTGAATAATACAATTTCTGTAAGGATGAATGGATAAAGGTACCTTCTCAGTCTGTAGAGGAAGGGTTGAAACTGTCTGGGAATTCTTGACTGTAGATAGCTGAGAGGATTGACCAGGTACTGCCCTATTAGGTACCACATAGGTACCACATAGCTTTTTAATAGGTGAGTTAGATAAAAGAACACAGAAATTCTTCCCCAAAATACTATCTTATCAGAACCCAATAACATTAATAATTAAAAGGGAGAAAAGAGAGTATGAAGAAAAAATATTAATGAAAGCCAAAAAAGGGTTAAAAATATATTTTTTTTCATGAAAATATTAACAAAGAAACAAGAATGTCAGTGGTCTGTGAGGCGACTGAAGCCTTCATAAGAGGATTCTTCATGAAGCAAAATTTTGAATGGAACACAGAAAGAAAAGGAAAAGGCACCTCAGATATTTGATTTGATCCAACTAAAAGAAAAAGAACTAAAAGAGAAGCCAGAGAAAACGATGTTAAACAATGAAATAAAAATATTACAGAAACAACACTCAATAACAGCAGAAGATATACAGAAAAATTACAATTTATTTAACAGAAGAACTTTGAACAAGCTAACAAACTGGGAAAATGTCTCACATACAGATTAAGTAAAATGAAAGAAAAGAAATTAATATTGGAAGTAAAAGAAGGAAGCAAAATACACAAGAAAAGATTAAAAAGACATTTGATTTTTTTTCAAAAAAAATATTTACGGAGAACCAAAACACACTCCAAAAGTTTCAAGAAATAAAAGAATACTTAGACAAACAAGATTTCCTTTTCCTTTTTTAAATAAATTTTTTATTGAACAATTTATCACAAAAAAATCATAACACAGAACCAACAAAAAACTAGACAATAAAAACAATAAACACAATACAACATACATCTACAAATCAAACCCCTGTCCTCCCTTAAAAAGACTTCCCATATACTCCCCAGTTACTTCCTTACTACATTATTCTTCATTTCAACCTCTATTTTCTACTAATCTACTAATCTTCTTAATTAATCTAATTAGTTATAATAATATTAATAACATTCCTACCTATATTCTAGACAAAGAAAACAAATACATACAACAAAACAAAACCCCTCAAAAGTATTATGATATAATATATAATATAATAATGTTGATATAACACCTATACAATACCTGTTCCTAGGATTACTTTGGAACAAAAATTGATATTAAACCATCCTATTTCAACAATTGAAGAAAACCACCTTATAACTAATTTATATAAGCTGCTATTAAAGACAGAATTAGATTCAGAAACAATCAAGTACTGTGCACACATCTATAATGTCCTGTGATATAAGTTTTATTGGATTCAGGACATTATAGATGTGGTCGGTGCGGCTGCTGCCCTCAGTCATTAAACCTGAAAAGCTTCAAACATCCTCAGTTAAAGGCACCACATTACCTTAATTTGTTTTCAAATTGTGAATTAAAAAAATGTGATTTATGCCATAATTTGTCCATGTGATCTTTGGTACGTGGGTCAGACCTCCAGAAGTCTTAAATCTCGCATTTCTGAGCATAAAAGTTGGATTCAGTCATGTCATTTGGAGAGTCCCTTAGTGGAACACTTTTTAACAAAAGAATATATTCCAGAATCTTAAAAAAAAAATTGTTATAGAAAAATTAAAATCCAATCCTTACAACAAACAATGCATTTAAACCTGACTTTTACAAAGGGAATCTTTTTGGATATTCCAATTACACACAAGTAGACCCTGTGGTTTAAATGAACAGATAGCTTTCTCATCTTTTCTGTAAGTCGTTGTAGCAGCCATTGTGTTAAAGTTCCCCAAAATAAGGGAGACATTTGTCTCTTTAAATCTATGTGATTATCTTAAGATATAACCAAAATCCAGGTTATTTAAACTAAGGGAAAATGAAGACATATCACACATTGCAGGCAAAGGAATGTGATCAAATCTGGCTTGACTGCAAGACAGGTAACAGCTCATGCTGACGGTCTGATTATGGTCCTAGCCTCTTGAAGTTGCATGCTATACCTGCTAACTGCCAGTAGAAACCTAATCTTGTGATTTTGAAATGGACTTCAACACTTTGGGGTATGAGTGGAATTACCAAATGTACTCTATTTATGTTTGAAATCTCTCTGTGTTAGAATCAAATGTTAGTTTTGAAGTTCTTTTTGACTTATTAAAAATGAACTACTCAAGTCAGCAAATTGAACTTTATGGGAATTGTAGTTACACACATGTTGAAGTTGTAATCTCTTAAAGGTGTATGAATGAATGAAATATTTGCATAATGACTGCAATGTGTTACTAAGACTCTCCTGTTGTTTGAGGTAAATTGGAGACAAATTGCAACTGTCATTGAACAAACACGTTAATATAGAACACTGTAACATACTACAACATGTGCCAACTGAGAGCTTGTTTTAAAGTTACTTTTGAATTAGCAATATATTGTAGATTCAATTTGGATTACTGTGAAGTTGAAGGCTTTCGCGGCTGGCATCCATAGATTTTCCTTGTGTTTTTTTCCAGGCTGTGAGGCCATACAGGTTAAAACACTTGGGCACGTGATGTGGCTGACATCAGTATGAAAATGTTTGTATTCAACTACATGTAACCATTGGTGATAAATTGCAAATTGTTTGTTGCAATTGTTGATGAATAAGAAATGACACAAAATAATTAAGTTGCATGCAGTGATTTATTGATGTCAATGTGATTTTTCTCCCAGTGCTCTTGAATTTCCAAAGGACCCTTCTTTGATCATACATGACTCCAACGTAGGTATTTGGGGTTTTACTTGCTAACCACATGGAAGGCCACTTTAAGCCAAATTATTAAATATTGCCAATTATTTGATATTCCAAAATGTGGGCTATCAGGGTAGGTAACAAAGGAACTAGCAAAACCATCTCTGAGTACTCCTTGCCTAAGAAGTCCCTATGAAAATTTCCTATGAAAAGGGAGTGTGACATTCTGCCACCCCACAGGGCCTTTGATTGTGCCATCGAGATACTTTCGGAGTCTAATCTACCCAAGCCTCGCATTTATTCCATGACCCTGGCTGAAATGGAGGCACTCCAAGGGTTTATAGACAAAAACTTAGCACGAGGGTTCATTAGGCCTTCAACCTCGCCTGTGGGGGCGCCAGTGATGCTTAGGCGCAAATCTGATGGGGGTCTTCATTTGATTCAGGACTATCGAGGGTTAAATGTGATTAGTGTCTCTAACCAATACCCCCTGCCCCTGATGAAGGACATACTAGCCCATCTCTCCAAAGGGAAGAGTTTTACGAAGCTGGACCTGCGGGAGGCCTATTATAGAGTGCGGATCAAGGAGGGGGACGAATGGAAGACTGCATTTAATTGCCCCTTGGGGGCTTTCGAGTTCCTAGTCATGCCTTTTGGACTAAAAGGGGCCCCAGGGATATTTCAGAACCTAATTAATGGCATGTTATGGGACTTTCTGTACAAAGGGGTGTTGGTGTACCTGGATGATGTATTGATTTACTCAGAGGACTATACATCCCATGTGAAACTGGTGAAGAAGGTATTTGCCAGGTTGGGGGAAAACCATCTGTTTGCAAAAATGTCCAAGTGTGAGTTCCATCAAAGCCGTTTAGATTACTTAGGGTACCGCATCTCAAACAAACGGATTGAAATGGACCCAGAGAAGGTCAAAGGGGTCTTGGCATGGGAGGCCCCTAGAACCAGGAAACAGTTACAGAGCTTCCTGGGGTTTGCTAATTTTTATCGGTCCTTCATCCCTGACTTTGCAACGGTAGCCCTTCCTCTGACAGATCTGCTTAAAACCAAAGATGGGAAAAGCAATAAGGGTACCAAACCAAGTAAAAGGGATAAACCTCCCCAAAAGATAGTGTGGACACCGCAGTGTCAACAAGCATTTGACAAATTGAAATCCCTTTTCACCTCGGAGCCAATTCTCAAACACCCCGATCCCTCCCAACCTTTTGTCGTCCAGGTGGACACCTCTGATGTTGCGATGGGGGGTGTGCTGTTGCAAAAAAGGGAGGAAGGGGAGCTGAGGCCATGTGCCTACTTGTCCAAGAAGTTTAATGAAACTGAGCGGAATTGGCCGGTGTGGGAGAAGGAGGCAGGAGCAATCAAGTTGGCTCTGGAAACTTGGCGCCACCTACTGGAGGGCTCACCCAAACCTTTTGAGGTTTGGACTGATCACAAGAATCTGGAAGTGTTAGCTACCCCTAGGTGGTTGAGCCCTAAGCAGGTCAGGTGGGCCAGTTTCTTTTACCGGTTCAATTTCATCCTGAAATTTATCCCAGGGAAAAAGAATGTCTTGGCTGATGCTTTGTCCAGGCTCCCGCAACATGAGAGCAAGCGAAAAGAGGTCATTGATACTGTTTTTTCTCCTTCCCACTTGGGGCTAGCGGTCCTCACGTGGAGTAAAGCTAAGCAGCGGGAACCCCCTGCTAGCCTTGCTGTGGGGCCTGGACCTGAGTCAATTGAAAGTGACGCGCCACTGACCCCTAGGCCTGAGCCCCAATTGGTCAAGGCCGACATCCCCTCCCCAGACACTGTTCCCAGTGAGGTGGCCCCTGCGGCTGAGGGCTCTACATTGCCTCTCGTCCCTCGGGAGGTTAAGGGTGGGTGGCAGTCTCAATTGGCCTTGGAGCTGCCTATGGATCAGTGGTTCCTTACCCACCCCAGGGGGGTGACCATGAGGGAGGGTTTGGCCTGGAAAGGAGATCACCTGTATGTCCCAGAAGCCCTGAGGGTGATCATCCTCAGGCAGTGCCATGACGTTAAGAGTGGTGGGCATTTGGTGGGTATATCAAAACTTTGCATTTGGCCCAGAGACAGTTTTGGTGGCCCCGAATGAGAAAGGAGGTGGAGGAGTATGTGAAGGGGTATCCCATGTGTGCCATGGCAAAGGGAGGCTCAGGGAAACCCAAAGGCCTGCTCCAACCTCTGCCTACCCCAACCAAGCCTGGACTTTATAGTAGAGTTACCTGAAAGTAGGAAAAAGATGGTTATTTGGGTAGTCACTGATTTGTTCTCCAAACAAGCACATTTTGTAGCCTGCAGGAAACTCCCCACGGCCTCCCAATTGGCCAAATTGTTCATACAGCATATTTATTGTCTCCACGGCATTCCTGCCAAGATTGTCTCTGATCGGGGGGCCCAATATACTTTTCAGTTTTGGAAGGCTTTTACAAATCTTCTGGGGGTGGAGCTGGGCCTCAGCAGCTCCCATCATCCCCAGACGGATGGACAAACGGAACACATTAATCAGACACTTGAACAATACCTGAGGTGTTATGTGAATTTCCAACAAACAGATTGGGTTGACCTCCTGCCTTCTGCCGAGGTGGCTTATAATAATGCTACCCACCAGAGCACTGGTCTTTCACCTTTTAAGATTGTCTCTGGACAGGACTTCAGTCCCCTGCCTCTGATGGAGGGGTCTTCCATGGGCCCCGTCTCGATCTCCCAGTGGAGTCAAAAGGTCAGGGACGCCTGGCCCCATGTGATTTCAGCCTTGGACTTTGACAAAGCGTGCTACAAACATTATGCTGATCAAAGGCGGGACTCCTCCCCGGAATATGCTGTGGGGGGCCTGGTTTATTTGTCCACTAAGTTTCTTAAAAGCCCCCAACCCTCCAAGAAGTTGGATACCAAGTACATTGGTCCTTTTCCTGTTGTTAGGGTGATAAATCCTGTGGCTTTTGAACTGTCTTTACCTAAATTGTACCGACATGTGCATCCTGTGTTTCATTCCAGTCTACTCAAACCCGCGAGCCCTCCAGACCAGCACCATCCGGCTCCGGAGGCTACACCTCAGCCGATCCTGGTGGACCAAGACCAGCACTTTGAAGTCTCTGAGATCTTGGACTCGAGACTCCATCGGGGAGGGTTACAGTATTTGGTGAAATGGAAACACCTGCCTTTGGGCCATGCCGAGTGGGTTGCTTCTGATCATGTTAATGCCAAACACTTGTTGCGAAAGTTCCATGCCTGCTTTCCCGATAAGCCTGGCTGGGGGGGGGGCTTGTATTCATGGGGGCAGTATGTCAGGCTCGCCCCTGAATTCTGGGTATTGGAGTGGAATTCATGGGGGGACCCTGACAGGTAGTTAGTCTGGGCTTGATACTTTCTCAGGCTTTGGAATGTCTGGGAGACGAGCCAGGCCTCTTGGTTGGCATGGGAACGCTGGTCCCACCAGGAGCTCAAGGCCAATGCAGCCCAGATGGTTCAATGGCTATTTTCATTCCCCCCTAACTTTGGTGACCTCCCTGTTCTGCCTTTTCTCATGCTGGATGTCTTTTATCTCTAGCCTTGTCTGTCTGTAATTCAGTTGCAGCTTTGCCTATGTTCTTGACACATGAATCCACATCAATAAAGAAACTTATTGATTGTATGTGAGCGTGTGTTCTCTGTACATCACAATGGGGTTGCCATAGGTCGACAGCTGATCTGAAGGCACATACACACATATTTATTATTCTAAGACACAGAGCATTAGTACCTCAACATAATACAAACCCCAAGATTCCCTAGCATGTTGCCTTGGCAGTTAAAGTGGAATTTAGCACTATAATTGTTTACTGTGAAAGGGTCTCAGGAGTGAAGCATAAAGCTAAGATTTAGCACAAGTGGTAATGAGCCTTCCTTCTTTTTGCCATCTTGCCCTAAAGTGTCAGGTGGTGGTAAAACCAGCTTGCCTGCCATGAGACTGCATGGTGTAGAAATGATGGGATATGTGGTAGTATAGTTGGTCTTGGGGAACATATGTCTAGCCTATTTCCTATTGCATTCCTGGTTGATAGTCTAGCACTGGAATGCTCAAAGTCAGTGTGGTGGGAGAAAGTGGGTAGAAAGGAAAGTAAGTTAGCCTGATAAAGTATACTGTTTTGCTTCATTAGCAAATGAGATTGTAGCCTGCCAAAAAGCTTGAAATAGACATGCCTTAAATATATTGTACTAATGAGGACTAGTCACTCTTGGCAATGAAAGTTAATGGATGATGCAGCTTCTGTAATAAAGCTCTGCTGTGTCAATACTGGAAGCCTGGATTTCTGAACTGCTAGAACTGAGTACATGACATAAAGTCACAGTGGTTAATGCTGAGAAGTGGAGTGTAATAACCACTGCAGATGATATGGTGAATCAGATTGTGTTTATCTGATTAGATTGTGTTTATTGCAACCTGAATAACTACCAGAGTGACCCTACATTGCTGAGCTACAGAATTCCCTTGCATGACTGCTTCTGTACACCTAAGAAAATGTTTGACCTCTGATTCTCAGAAGTCCTGCAAACTTCTTTGAAATGGACAAGAATGCTAAAATCATTCTGTGATCTCTCTGTCTGGCTTTTCTTCACAAACGAAGATTCAGTAAGGACTCATCCCGCGTTTTCTGCAAGCGCGCTGATGACTAAACAGGCCAATCTGAGATAAACAAGTCCGGTTACAGAAAGCATAGCAGAAGGTCTTCTTGGGTGATGTTTCTGGGTTATGATTCTTTCTGCATTGTTGTTTCTCTTCAAGACTTGTTTGGTGTGAGTTCTCAAATAAGGCTGCAGCACTGTGGATAGTGCTTCTTCATGCCTCCCGATCTGAGGCCAGGGCGGACCATTGTTGGTGATCAATTTGGCCGAGCCTGAGATGTTGTTTCAGGGAGTCCTTGTATCACCCCTCTTACGCTGACCCGTGGCGAGTTCACCATAGAGTAGTATTTTTGGGACGTGATGGTCCTCCATCCTAGAAATGTGCCCTGCCCAGCACAGCTGTGTTCTCAATATCATGGCCTCAGTGCTGGTGATCCCTGCTTGCTCAAAGACAGCAACATTCGTCACATAGTCAGTCCAGTGTATATTTAGGATTGTGCGTATACAGTGCTTATGAAAGCGTTCGAGGAGTCATAGGTGGTGCCAATAGGTGACCCATGTTTCAGACCCATAAAGGAGAATAGACAGTACAATGGCTCTATACACACTGATTTTTGTGCTTCGCCTCATGTGTTTATTACTCCAGACTCTTTTGTAAAGTCTTCCAAATGCGGTATATGCCTTTGCTAGTCTGTGATTGATCTCTTTGTCAATCTTGGCATCTGAGGAGATGATGCTTCCCAGGTAGGTGAACTGCTGAACGGACTTAAGCACAAATTTGCCAATGGCAATGTGGGGATGGTAGTGTTCGTCCTGAAGAAAACAGAAGTTTTTTACCATTCTGTGATATAATATGGTTAATATGGTTAAAGGTGGAAGCTTTCCTTTCTAATAAAAAAAGCCAGAAATTGCACTGTGCCCATTCTCTTGATTACAGCTAAAATTATTCTTTAAATCCTAGCTTCATCATGAAATAGCACCATATTTCAAAGGCGGCTTGCCTCAGTTTGTAAGATAAGAGAAATACACACAAAAACTTGACTTTACATCTGCCTTTACATCTTTACTGTTCCATATATATTTTGCTCACTCAGTTAAAAAGAAAGAAAAATTGTGCTTAAAGTGAAATTGCTTTCATGATGATTTTGTCTTTCATTAGTGTTTAGGCAATATGCTTATTTATCTGACCATTTTATTGAAATCCAGATCTACAGAAAATTGTAGATACATTAAAGCCAATAGGAAAAGGTGATTGCCTAATATATATGTGTTCTATAATCTCCTATTAAAAAGCTATCCTAAACGAAAAAGAACATAATTTCAGAAAATATAGACAATTGTAACAAAGCAGGGCATGTTTGCAATTTAAGGCAAATGATGCAGATAAATCCGCTTTAATGGATATGTTCAGTAGATGCAAAATATAATATTCTCTTATTTATTCTTTTTGGCTGGTTGAACTTAGTGCGAAGAAATGCAGAACCCTCTTCTTTTTTGTGGCTCAGTAACATTAAGTGCTCTTTTTCTCCATCATCCTTCTTTTTAATTTGTAGTAAATAATTTCTGCAGTCTTGAAAGATGAAGCTTCCTTTACAATTAAGGCAGTTCAAAATGTTTTCATTTTCTTCCCATATTTTCTACACCTAACTTAGCTAAATTGGACTGGCATCTTTTGAAATCATCTGCATTTGCATTTAAAAGAACTACACCAGTCAGGACACAGAATTTGATGAAACAGTGATGATCACCATGCTAGTAAAATAACCTCAATAAGAACTAGGCAATATGGGCAAATGTTGAAGGAACTCAAAACATTAAATTTTTAAGGACCCTGATCAATTGCGTTTGTAGAAGCAATGCTTATTTTAAAAATTTCCATTATACCTCAGTTTTTTTCATCCATTACATTAAAAAAAACAAAAACAGCTTTACGATAGTGATGCTCAACATTCATTCTGCTAAGGACTTTGAAACTTCTGAAATAAGTGAGTACCTTTTGAATTTTTCACTTTTTTTGTGTCTAGTAAAGGTATAGAGTTTGTTTTTAAAAGTCTGAGTCATTCTTACAATTCTATTTTACTTAAAATTTAACAGGCAATGTATAGCACCCTCAGATTTTCAGACTACACTGTTATAGTGTTACTATTCCACTTTAACTGCACTGGCTTCCTCCTGTGGAATTCTGGGGTTTGTAGTTTAGTGAGGCCTAAGATCTCTCTGGCTGAGAGTTGTAAATGCCCCTCCCTAAACTGCAAATCCCAGGATTCAAGAGGAGGCAGCCATAGCAAAAAAGTGGAATAGTAACACTATAACAGCGTTGTCTGAAAATCTCCTTAAACCAGTGTACTAAACCAGTGTCTGTCATCAGTAATAGACTGGATGAGGGCAAACAAATTGAAACTTAATCCAGTTAAGACAGGTGCTCTTGGTCAGTCCGAAGGCAGATCAGGGAATAGACACCCTGCCTGTGCTGGATTGGGTTACAATCCCCCTGACGACGCAGGTTTGCAGTTTGGGGGTTATCCTGGACTCAGCCTTGAAACTGGAGGTCCAGGTTTCTGCAGTGGCCAAGAGTGCTTTTGCACACTTAAAGCTTGTGCGCCAACTGCACCTGCTCCTTAACATGCCTGACTTGGCCACAGTGGTGCAGGGCATGTCAAATTAGGGGTGCTAAAAAGTTGCAGCTTGACTGGAGAATTTAAAATTTAAAATTTTGTATTTGTTTATTTATGTGATTTTAAGTTTAGGTGGATTTTAATTTTATACTAGTTCAATATCTTTTTATGGGGGAGGGTGGGATGGGTGGGGCTTAGGGATTTTAATCTGTATTGTTGTATTTTAACTGTTGTAAGCAGCCCCAATTGTTTTTAACAGCGGGATGGGGTAAAAATAAATAAATAAATAAATAAATAAATAAATAAAAATGTTTTGTTAAATTGATAGAATTTGGTTTTGCTTGGTAAATGAGCATGTAAAAATGGTGTTTTCCCCACACTTTTATGCAATTTCCAATTAATCTGTATGCTTTTTTATTTTGTAAAATGATATGCTTTTCATGGAAATGTCTATTTAAATTTATCTTAAGAATTATTTTTCTTTCTTGCAGATAAACATTTTATTAGTGTGACTATATTGAAATCTTTGTTTGGAGTGATAAAATGGCTTCAAAAAGAAAAACTAGACAAGGAACATTCATTCATATGAGCAATTTTATTGGCACTGGTCAAGACCTCTTGCCTTCTGAACTACCAACTCTGCAAGATGTCCTGAGATACGGATTACTGCTATGAAAACAAAGTTCTGATGATGCTTTCCAGCAATCAGTCTTGCAAAGGACATTTATCCCAAAGGGATTGAGAAGTGGGGACTTGCTAAAAGTACTTTTGTAGTCCCTGTTATAAATTCAAAAATTAGAGTCTTATATAAGATTTAAGACAGCTGGGAGCAGGCTAAGAATATATCGCTTGGTAGGGGGAAACTAGAAACAAAAGATGCTTTCGCATTAAAACATGACAAGCTTTTTGACATCCTTTAACTGCAAGTGTAAAATTGTGCTTTGTTGTGAAGCAGGCTTTGCTGCAGACTGCAAAAAGGTAGCTCATATTCAATGTATATGTCATACAGAGTTTAAGATCACTGTGAATGAACTTGCTTTCATTAAGGGTCAGAGAGACAAGACTGGTTCTATTGGACCACATCAAATTGGTCTGCCAGTTTTCCCTGAACATAACAGAAAGTCAAAAGGCAGAAATGGCAAGAAGATGAGAGCAAAGACTTTCTGAATATAAGCAGAGGAGTAAGCTGGATGTTTCAATATCATCAAATGAAGTAATTTTCTCCACTGATAATGAAGGAGAAATGACTGATCCTGAAGATGGAAAGGATGAAGTTATGGGATTTCATTAGAATTGCCAAGGACATCTTCTACTTCAAATAAAAAGAAACAGCACAACACATTGGAAGTATGCAATGTTGCTATGTAGAGCATCAGGTATGGTGTTGGCCTGTGTGCAACAGCAGCCATTACCACTGCCACTTTTATTGATGCTGGCTTAGTTGCTGAACAAAACAAGACAATAGTAGTGGATCACAATAAAGTCAGCATCGTGAAAGAAGAGCATTATTCTGTATGCAATGAGTCAGGTGGAAGGTATCTGTACCACTTCACTCCAGAGAAAGATTCAAACATAAAAAAAACCTACTGCAGTTATTGCTGATAATTCAGTGGATTTCATGAAGAAGAACATTGATAAAACTCTTCAGGCCATTGGGGGTGATTTCGCAAATGTAAACACTGGCTGGACTGCTGGTATCATGCACTTGGTTGAGGTTAAACTTTGCTGCAAGCTCATCTGGTTAGTCTGTGCTCTTCATATAAATTAGTTGCCCCTGCAACACTTGATCACAACACTAGATGGGAAGTCCTTATCAAACAACAAATGGACTGGTATAATTGGGAAGATGCTAAAAAATGTCACAGTAATGGAAATTGATCTTTCATTCACTGAAGTTTCAAATGGAGAGCCTCTCATTTTTCTTAGTCACAGTGTAATAAACAATTTGTCAACAGATCAAGCATATTGGTACAGAATTACACAGGCCATAAGGACAAGAGAACTCCCTATAGATCTTGCCCTTCTTGAAATTGGTCCAGTGTGTCACTTGAGATGGTTAATGAGTGCAGCCAGTAGCTCTGTATATAGCTGAAGTCTCAATCTCTGGAGCTTTGTGTACAGGAGTGAGGTGAACAGGAGAGAGGCCAACAGGGGTGTTTGGCTTGGGTATGTGGAAGAGACAACATTAGGTGAGCTTGTGGCTGTTGAATTACACTTCTCCAGCACCAGAGAGTTCTTGGGAGAGTTTGTTGAATAATGCTCATGTGCTTGCTTGGGTCAAGGCTTGCTCTGTCTAAGAAAACCTCCTTCTGAGTATAGTCTGAGTATAGGCTTGCCTGGGGGGACACATTAGCATTTGTTTGGTGAGCTGCTTGTGTTGAGAGGAAGTGAGCCAGAGACTGCTGGGAGGAAGTAGGTGAGAGGCAGCGGGAGAAGCTAGCAGCCAGTAGCTCTGTTTATAGCTGTGTCCCAGGCTCTGGAGCTTGGCGTACAGGAGAGAGGCATACAGGAGAGAGGCCAATAGAGGTGTCTTGCATGGGTGTTTAGTGGCGGAGTTTGAGGGGGAGGCACAGAGATCTGTTCTAGTGCCTACTTCAGAGTATTCAATATGGATAGTGAGAGAACTGCTGTAGTCACCTGCAACAGCTGTGGGATGATTGTCTCCTTGACTGTGGATGTGCAGAGCTACACCTGCAACAAGTTCAAGTTGGTTGTGTTGCTGGAAGAGATGGTCCAGCAACTTGAGGCTTGATTAACCACTATACAGCATAATAGGGAGCAGGAGGTTTTCTTAGACAGAGCAGAGCAGAAGGCCCTGGTTCAGGAACACGTAGTGGATATCTCTGTGGAGGAGGTTAGTTCTGATACACAGGAGGTCGATGTTTGGAAGAATGTGACTCATAGAAGTAAAAGGAGAAGGGGCCATTCTACGAGCTTGGCACTACAGAATTGGTTTGAAGCTCTCTCCCTTGTCCCTGATAACAAGGAATGTAAAGGAGAGGAGCAGAGCCAGGCCTCAGAGAATGTGCACAAGACATTAGAAGTTTCAGCACACAGATTGGCCTCTGCCAATCCTCGGACGAGGCGTGTGGTGCTAGTAGGAGACTCTTTGCTGAGGGGTACAGAATCAGTAGTTTGCTACTGGGCCATTCCCCCTATCTGTCTTTTAAAGATTTTATTACTCCCACTGTTGGGTTCTTGTACTATTTGCCTTGTTCTCTGTGTAACATTTGGGCTGTTATCTCCAGTCCTTGAATACTGTCTCCCTCTCCCACAAAACTCAGTTTAAAGCCCTCCTGATCAGATCTTTCAGACTCTTAGCAAAAACATTCCTGCCAACTGCTGTGACGTGCAAACCATCCCTTGCCAGAAGTCCACCTCCCTGAAAATGTAACCAATGGTAGAGGAAGCCAAACCATTCCTGGGGGCACCATCTGCGTAGCCAGTTGTTTACTAAGAGGGAAGTTTAACTGAGGGCTTGGAGATCCAGAGTGAGGAGCAACTGACTGTGCTGTGGGGTTCCTTTCAAATGCAGCAGCAATAGTAGCCCTACTGTTCACACCATTATTCTGATATTGAAATCGCAACCACTGTATGCCCCATCATCCCAGTTTGAGATCAATGTTTAATTGGCTTAATCTCTCTCTCTGTCTTTTCTTCGCAAACAAAGATTCAGGAAGGACTCATCCTGTGCTTTCTGCATGCACACTGATGACTGAAAAGGCCAATCTGAGATAAACAAGTCCTGTTGCAGAAAGCACAGCAGAAGGTCTCCTTGGGTGATGTTTCTGGGTTGTGATTCTTTCTGCGTTGTCGTTTCTCTTCAAGACTTGTTCAGCATGAGTTGGAATCATAGAATCATAGAATTGCAGAGTTGGAAGAGACCACGAGGGCCATCCAGTCCAACCCCCTGCCATGCAGGAAATCACGATCAAAGCATCCCCGACAGATGGCAATCCAGCCTCTGTTTAAAGACCTCCAAGGAAGGAGACCCCACCACACTCCGAGGGAGTGCGTTCCAATGCCGAACAGCTCTGACTGTCAAAAAGTTCCTCCTAATGTTGAGGTGGAATCTCTGTTCCTGGAGCTTGCATCCATTGCTCCATGTTCCAGTCTCTGGAGCAGGAGAAAACAAGCCTGCTCCATCCTCAGCGTGACATCCCTTCAAATACTTAAACAGGGCTATCATATCGCCTCTTAACCGTCTTTTTTCCAGGCTAAACATACGCAGCTCCCTAAGTCTCTCCTCATAAGGCATCATTTCCAGACCTTTCACCATTTTAGTTGCCCTTCTCTGGACACGCTCCAATTTGTCAATATCCTTTTTTAATTGTGGTGCCCAGAACTGGACATAGTTCTCAAATAAAGCTGCAGCATTGTGGATAGTGCATCTCCATGCCTCCCAATGTGAAGCCAAGACGGACCATTGTTGGTGATCAGTTTGGCCAAGCCTGAGATGTTGTTTCAGTAAATCCTTGTATCGCTTTTATTTGGAGTGCCTCTCTTACGCTGACCCGTGGAGAGTTCACCGTAGTGTACTATTTTTGGGAGGCGATGGTCCTCCATCCTAGAAACGTGCCCTGCCCAGCACAGCTGTGTTCTCAATATCATGGCCTCAATGCTGGTGATCCCTGCTTGCTCAAGGACAGCAACATTCGTCACATAGTCAGTCCAGTGTATATTTAGGATTGTATGTATACGGCACTGATGAAAATGTTCGAGGAGTCGTAAGTGTTGGTGAAGGTTTCAGACCCGTAAAGAAGAATAGACAGTACAATGACTCTATACACACTGATTTTTGTGCTTCACCTCAGGTGTTTGTTACTCCAGACTCTTTTGTAAAGTCTTCCAAATGTGCTATATGCCTTTGCTAATCTGTGATCAATCTCTTTGTCAATCTTGGTATCTGAGGAGATGATGCTTCCCAGGTAGGTGAACTGCTGAACGGACTTAAGCACAGATTTGCCTACGGCAATGTGGGGATAGTGGTGTTCATCCTGTGGTGCAGGTTGGTAGAGAACTTCCATTTTCTTCAGGTTGACTTGCAGCCCAAACAGCTCTGCAGCTGTTGCGAAGCAGGATGTTAGACTCTGCAGAGCTGCTTCTATGTGGGCAACAAGGGCAGCATCATCAGCAAAGAGCAGCTCATGGACTAAATAGTTTAGAGTCTTAGTGCAAGCCCTCAGACGGCTTACGTTAAACAAGCTACCATCAATACGGTAATGTATATAGATGGCTTAATGGCTTAATATTATATTAATATAAACCATGCCACCCAAGGGCTGATAGAAAAACAAGAGTCAAACAAAGTTCATGCATGTGCCAAGGAAGTGAGCCTGCCAAGTTATCCAAACATCCACTCCTCCATAACAATCATGCAGCATTCCTTTGTGAAACAAGGAGACTCTTCCTGTAACATGCATGACTTGTCCGACAGCTAGCTGCCACATTGGTTGATTTCATTGCTTTGCAAATCAGAATATCCCTAGTCATAGGAAAAGTTCCTGTCAATCACTTGATACCAGCTCACCCCCATTTCCCAGTTCCCGACTGGTTCGGAAATCCTTTGTTCATGCAATTGAGAGTTGTCTGGAGACAAATCTTCATTTGATCCAAAGTGCAACTTTAAAGGAATTTTCCTTAGAAAGACCCCTGGAAAATTTTCCTTATAAAGATCCCCCTTCCTTCTGCATCTACATTGCTCCATTCTGTGATAACAGACGCCCCCCCGGATCTTAAAGAATGGTAGATCCGGGGGAGGTGTTTTAATGATGGGCATGGAGACGAGCACAGGGGTTGGCCGGGGCGTAGATACGCCCTGGCCAGGAGGAGACAGGGGCGGAGCTGAGGCAGGGACTATTTTACCCGTTGCCGCCCTGGCTTCCTCCTCTTTTCCACTGGATTGAAGAAGGAGGAACATCTATCAATTGGAGCCTGGAGGGCTGTGTTTTTGGTGTATGATTGAGCAGCCCAGCTGTGTGATTGTGTGATTTCTGATTGAATCTTACTTAATTTCTGATTTCTGTTGGTCTGTTTTGGTCATTTTCTTTGTTTCATTTGTTCCTTTGTTCCTCCACGTGGTCGATAAGAACCCCCCTTCCCCCTTCCTTCCCCCTCCCTCATGGGCGGTGGGTTTAATTGCTTGAACTTTCAATTCTCTGTCTGATTATTTGATCTTTTAATTGATTTTATTTTAATTAATTTTAATTGATTTTAATTGATTTTCATTTCAAACCGCTTCTCTGCCCTGTCGTTCTGCCTTCTTTGTCGCTCAGCCCGGCCCCCCTGGGCCCATCTCCCACCATCAGCCTGCGCGGCCCGGCCTCCGCAGCCCTGATTCCCCCGCTGCACGGCCTCCGTGCCATGTGGCCCCAGGCCCATCGCCCAGCCTGCCCCCCGGCCCATCTCCCACCGTCCGCCTGCTCGGTCCCGCCTCCGCAGCCCTGATTCTCCCGCTGCGTGGCCTCCGTGCCACGTGGTCTGGCCAGGCCTGGCTGCTCCAGGGCTGGATCCGCTGCCCCGCCTGCCCCCCCAGGCCCATCTCCCACGATCAGCCTGGCCTCCGCGGCCCTGATTCTTCTGCTATGCAGCCTCCACGCCACATGGTCTGGCCAATGCCTGGCTGCTCCGGGGCCGGCTCCACTGCCCTGTGCCCCGTATCAGGGCACGTTTCAGGGCCTGATCCACCAGGCCATTGCTCTGCGCCGCCTGGCACATTTCGGGGCCTGATCCGCCAGGCTGTTGCTCCGTGCCACCTGGCCGCCCAGAGACCTGATCTGCCGGACCGCTGGCCGCCCCTGATCCGCGGGCCGCCCTGGAACTGCCTCTGTGGGCCCCCCAGGCTTCTCTCCTCCGGTTTCTCCGGCCCTGGCGCCTTTGTTTGCCCTGGCGCCTTTGTTTGCTTTTAAACTTAATTACTTATAGTCGCTACGTGACCTCTGTGCCCCCCCCAGGCTTCCACTTGCACCTTTGTTTGCCTTGGCACCTTTGTTTGCTTTGACTTATAATTACTTTTTGTTGCCTTTGTTTGCTTTGAGCTAATTACTTTTAGTTTTACTTTTAGTTGCCTTGGAATCCACATTGCTCCATTCTGTGATAACACTCTGCTTTTCTCTGTCATCCTGAACTCCTGCTAACACCTCCCTGACCTCTAGCCAGCTTCTAACTAACCTTAGGTACTCCCTGTTTCCATAATCCTAACTCCTCCTAAGTTTCACCCACCCACCTTTCTGTTGCCGCTACTCAAGAGTAATGCCACTTCTCCTGAGGAGACCCAACTGTAGGAGCAGGTGCAATATCACCCCAAGAAGCCACCAGCCTAATTCCCTTTTCTAACTATTACTTGCCTTATTCTGATAAGTCTTGTGTGCTTGTTTAAATGAATGTGTGTTATGTGTGAGTGCTTTGCTTAGGTCAACAAAGTTTCATCAGTTGTTTCGGATACCTGACTCCTGTGTCTTTTTCCTGGCTCCACCCGTATACATAGGGTAAAGATCTCATATATAACGCAACCTCTCGTATTGCCATTTGAGTCATAGACCCTCGTGGTCTCTTCCAACTCTGCAATTCTATGATTCTATGATTCTATGATTCTATGAATCATAAGAGTTGGAAGGGACCACAAGAGCCATCCAGTCCAACCCCCCACCATGCAGGAATACACAATTAGACCATTCCTGACAGATAGCCATCCAGCCTCTGCTTTAAAACCTCCAAAGAAGGAGACTCCACCACACCCTGAGGCAGTGTATTCCACTTCTGACCAGCTCTTATTGTCAGGAAGTTGTTCCTAATGTTTAGATGGAATCTCTTTTCCTGTAGTTTGAGTCTCTATTCCACTTTGTAAGATCACTTTCATGAGTGGACTTTTCACAGACATGAGTGTTTCACATAACGTCATGGTCTACTGTCAACCATGCCCCCAAATGCCTCAGCCAGGAGGGTTTGCCACTCTTGACTCTGGAGAAACTAAACTACTTTGACTAAGGGATCTTCCTTGAGTTCTGGGTTTCCTTTGGGTCCCCAAAAATACTGTTAGAGAATAGAATGATATGAAAAACTATTTACAGGAGTCTAGTCTTGCTAAGTTTGGCCAGTTCACTAGTGGTTTCCAGGTGAATGATTTGCTGGAGCACCCAATAGGTTAAATCAGACAAACAGGCAATTAATAGAATCTGAAAAACTAAAATCACAACTATGGGGTGCAGTATGATGTTAAAGGCTCCAGTAGCATAGGCGGAGCACTCGAGAAGTGACTCTTGCCATTAATGGTGTCCTATGGAAGTGATCTCCTTGGATAGAGACACAATTTCTTTGCCATTGTGGGTAACTACTAAAACAGACTTGTCTCCAGCGGCTTTTATTTTAAGCAGCTGCTCTTTAAGTTCTGGGTGTGTGAGGAGTTGATGCAATTTGTCGAATCCTAACTCTAAAAATACTTTGGTGACTGAGCTGTATAGCTGTGGGGATAGGGTCATTTCCTGTCTGATCCAAATAGGAACAGTATAGTCGAAATCAGAACTATTGACAGTTATGTTGCAAAAGTAGTGATTTATTGTAGGCACCATGGGCTGTATTTGGAAACCATTTAAGGTGATGGTGTGGCAGGATGTTCTTATGCACATGCATCCCTTTCCAATATTCCGGTTGCAGAAAGCACAGCAGAAGGTCTCCTTGGGTGATGTTTCTGGGTTGTGATTCTTTCTGCGTTGTCGCTTCTCCTCAAGACTTGTTCGGCGTGAGTTCTCAAATAAGGCTACAGCATTGTGGATAGTACGTCTCCATGCCTCCCGATGTGAGGACAGGGTGGGCCATTGTTGGTGATCAATTTGGCCCAGCCTGAGATGTTGTTTCAGAGTCCTTGTATTGCTTTTTTGGAGTGCCCCTCTTATGATGACCCGTGGCGAGTTCACCGTAGAGTACCATTTTTGGGAGGCGATGGTCCTCCATCCTAGAAACGTGCCCTGCCAGCGCAGCTATGTTCTCAATATCATGGCCTCAATGCTGGTGATCCCTGCTTGCTCGAGGACAGCAACATTCGTCACATAGTCAGTTCAGTGTATATTTAGGATTGTGCGTATACAGCGCTGATGAAAGCATTTGAGGAGTTGTAGGTGGTGGCGATACATGACCCACGTTTCAGATCCATAAAGGAGAATAGACAGTACAATGACTCTATACACACTGATTTTTGTGCTTTACCTCAGGTGTTTATTACTCCAGACTCTTTTTAAAGTCTTCCAAATGTGCTATGTGCCTTTGATAATCTGTGATTGATCTCTGTCAATCTTGGCATTTGAGGAGATGATGCTTCCCAATTAGGTGAACTGCTGAACAGACTGGAGCACAGATTTGCCGACGGCAATGTGGGGATGGTGGTGTTCGTCCTGTGGTGCAGGCTGGTAAAGAACTTCTGTTTTCTTCAGGTTGACTTCCAGCCCAAACTGCTCTGCAGCTGTTGCAAAGCAGGATGTTTAGGCGCTGCAGAGCTGCTTCTATGTGGGCAACAAGGGCAGCATCGTCAGTGAAGAGCAGCTCACAGTCTAGATAGTTTAGAGTCTTAGTGTGAGCCCTCAGACTGCTTAAGTTAAACAAGCTACCATCAGTACGGTAACGTATATTGATGCCATCTTCTTCTTCAAGCTCTACCGTAGCCCATTGGAGCATCATACTGAAGAAAATTGTAAATAAAGTTGGAGCAAGAACACAACCTTGCTTCACTCCATTAGTTATTAGAAAGGGCTCTGAAAGAGCATTGCCATATCTGATTTGACCATGCTGATCCTTGTGTAGCAAGATAATCATTTTAAGGAATGTGGGGGGACATCCTAGTCTTTTCAGGTTCTGCCACAGACCTTTTCTACTCACAATGTTGAAGGCTTTGGTGAGCTCAACAAATGTTACATAGAGATCCTTGTTCTGCTCCCTACAGTTTTCTTGCAGTTGTCTAAGGGCAAATACCATATCATAGAATCATAGAATTGCAGAGTTGGAAGAGACCACGAGGGCCATCCAGTCCAACCCCCTGCCATGCAGGAAATCACGATCAAAGCATCCCCGACAGATGGCCATCCAGCCTCTGTTTAAAGACCTCCAAGGAAGGAGACCCCTCCACACTCCGAGGGAGTGCGTTCCACTGCCGAACAGCTCTTACTGTCAAAAAGTTCCTCCTAATGTTGAGGTGGAATCTCTGTTCCTGGAGCTTGCACCCATTGCTCTGTGTTCCAGTCTCTGGAGCAGCAGAAAACAAGCCTGCTCCATCCTCAGAGCGACATCCCTTCAAATACTTAAACAGGGCTATCATATCACCTCTTAACCGTCTTTTTTCCAGGCTAAACATACCCAGCTCCCTAAGTCTCTCCTCATAAGGCATATATATATCAATAGGAGTATCTGTAGTACTCCTATTGGCTGTGAAGCTACATTGGGTTTCAGGGAGAAGTTCTTTTGCAATAGCAGGAACTAATCTGTTTAGGAGTATCCTTGCAAGGATTTTTCAGCAATAGAGAGCAGTGTTATGCCTCGATAGTTTGAGTAATCGAATTTTGCTCCTTTTTTCTTGTACAGGGTGATGATGACTGCATCTTGGAGATCTGATGGCAATTCCCCTTTTTCCCAGCAATTCACAAGGAGCTCGTGGGATTTATCATGGAGTGCATGACCTCTGTGTTTCCAAACTTCAGTTGGGATTCCATCAATCCCAGCTGCCTTGCCGTTTTTCATCTGCTGAATAGCCTTAAGGGTCTCCTCCAAAGTGGGAGCTATGTCCAATTCATTTTTCATCGGTTTTTGTATCATATGTTGGATAGCTGAGCCTTGGACTACTCAGTTGGCACTAAAGAGACTTTGAAAATGTTCAGCCCATCAATACAGAATGGAGGCTTTATCAGTAATTAATGTTTGAACATCTGTACTGTATAAGGAGCTTTGGACCTGATAAGTAAATACAAACACTGCTTTAAGAGCTTCATAAAATCCTCTATGATCACCCAGATCTGCACAGCGTTGTGTCTTTTCTGCTATATTGATCCACCACTTGTTCTGCATGTCTTTGAGTTTTTGTTGAAGTTTACTACATGTGAGGCGGAAAGCTGCTTTTCTTATATGGCAAGTTGGCTGAGCGAGGTATGCCTGGCGAGCAGTTCTCTTCTTTGCCAACAGCTCCTGGATATCTTGGTTGTTTTCATCAAACCAATCTTGATTTTTCTTGTGGTAGAACCTGAGGGATTCTTCTGTAGACTGGAGGATACTGTTTTTGATATGTTGTCAAAGCACCGTAGGAGAAGGATCTGTAGGATGGTCTTCAAGTTTTGTTTGCAGATTTGCCTGGAAGTTGTCTCTCATGGTAGCTTGTTGATGACTGTTGACTTGGAGCCTCCTCTTTAAGATGCCACCCCTCTTAGGTTTGAACTTAAGGTGAAGATTTAGTTTACATCTTAAGATGCGATGATCTGATTGACATTCTGCACTGGGCATCACTCGGGTATGACAGACATTGTGAATGTTTCTCTGGTGGACTAGAACATAGTCAATGAGGTGCCAATGTTTGGATCGGGGATGCATCCAGGTTGTCTTCAAGCTATCTTTATGGGGAGAGATAGTGTTTGTAATAGTCACCTGTTGTTCTGCACAGAACTCTAGCAGGAGGCGTCCATTATCATTGCAATTTCCAACACCATGTTTGCCTAAGACACCTTTCCAGGCTTCGGAGTTCTTTCCTACTCTGGCATTGAAGTCACCAAGGACAATAATTTTAACCCTGGTGGTGCAGTGGTTAAATGCCAATACTACAAGTTTCCACATTGCAAGTTCGATTCCAGAGGGCTGCAAGGTTCACTCAGCCTTCCATCCTTTTGTAGGTCAGTAAAATGAGTACCCAGCTTGTGGGGGCAATTAGCTAACACACATTGGAAACTGTTTAATGCTGTGTAGATGTGTAAATCTATTGCTTAAAACAATTTGTAAGCCACTCTGATAGCCTTGTGGCTGAAGAGCGGGGCATAAATAAATAAATAAATAAATAAATCTTCTCCAGGGACTTTTTGTATGAGTTGGTGTAGGTCTGTGTAGAATTTGTCTTTCTCTACAGGGTCGGCTTGCATAGTTGGGGCATATATACTAAAGAGAACAACATGTGGGAGGCATAAGGAAATAATGCGATCAGAGTGTCCTGTTGGCAAGGTTTCGAGTTTGGAGGCAATGGAGTTTTTAATCATAAAGCCTACTCCTGAAAGATGTTTTTCGGTTTTGGGTTTGCCAGACCAGTAAAGTGTGTAGCCGGCGCTGTGTTCTTTAAGGCTGCCTTCCTCATGGAGATGAACTGCACTAAGAGCAGCAATGTCAATATTAAGTCATGATATTTCATGGGCTATTAGGGCAGAACAATGCTCAGGCCGTCCACTATCTGCAGAGTCTTGCATGGTTCTGATGTTCCAGCACACAAGCCTCAGTTTATTTACACCTTTGGAGGCCGGTGTGTGTCTTGGTTTCTTTGCCTTGATTTGACTGCATAGAAGATGCTCATTGGCCGTGGCTAGCCAACCAGGTAGATGGGGATGAGCTTTTGTTAGGCCACCTTTTCTAGGCCCCTCTCCATATGGAGCAAGCAGTGCTCTCCTTAAAAAAGGCTGCTTGGTCATTCAAGATGCTGCCGAACAAGACTGTCATCTCCCGGGTCAGCCTCGAGCGACTAAAGTCCTGAACCTCCTGCATGCAGGGTTGGATCTGTGGCTTCCAGTGCATCTTTACACCTGCTGTTTTGTCCCTCACCTATTGCTACAGGGCTTTTTTGGAACTGGATTTGTCCTTCGAGCCTGTGCAATGGATTTTTCTGGTGGCGTGCAGCGTGCACAGAACTGGCCTCACCCTTTAAACCAAAGGTTCATCTGGTGTGGCCTTGCAAGCATGGACGTTAGCAGCGAGTTCTTCGGGTCGTAGGTTTGATTAGAGTTTCCTTCTCTTAGATGGTTGACCTTACAGGGTTGGACGAGCACCATCTGCCCGGGTTTGGGATTAGAGTTTTCCTTCTCCTAGGATGGTTGCCATAAGGCTAGAGAGCCCATCCTGCCCTTTGACGCTCTTTGTCAGACCCTTCAGTTTTGACCTGTTTGGCATGGGAGGCCCTACCGGTGGCTATTATGCCACCGCCAGCATAGCTCAAAACATCATTAGGGTACGCAAGCCTCTCTCCCACGACAAGGGGGCGTCAATGGAGAGGTTCTCCTCTCTCCCATCCCTCTCTTCACCTATGTATACCAGTACTATCTGTAGGGAGCACTCCAGTTAAAGTGAAATAAAATATTTTTATTGGAATTAACACATGGGATATGCTAACATACAAAAGAGATGCTCTTAAGAAACAAACAAAAAATTAAAAAAAATTAAGAAACATAAATGGCTATTGGAAAGAAATGCAGGGAGGATGGATAGAGAGAGGTCCTAGAAGTAATATTATAATTACCAGTCTTGAAGAGAAGAGGTCCATGCAGCAAAGAGGCTCAGACTAGCCCCTGAGGGTGACACAGAGAATCCGGCAGTGTCTGTGTCCATCTGTGGCATGCTTTATTATTGTTGGGAGACTAATATTTATACTCTGTTTCATATCCTGAAGGGGTACTCTGGTTATGACAAAGCCTGGATGGCTTTCCCATAGGATAGGCAAAGGAAACTGGAACCCAGCTGATTGCTGTAATTGCTGGGAGATAGAAATTGATGGGTTTGTAACAACTTTGCAAGGTTGGACAGGAGGGGTATAGGAGAGATTTCTATAGCAATAAATTAAGGAATGCTCATTTAATTGCTTGACTGAATCATTGCTGAAATGCTCAGGGCTTGAAGAAAGGATTAGCACTTATCTCTTTAATGACTATGTTTAATAACGGGCCCTCCGCATAATCCTAATTTGGGCTGTTTTATCGCTATATTTCTAGATACATCCCAGGTCACTTTGACCTACCACCTTGGTTTACCCCAGCCAACCTGACTCTGAAAATTATCCAATATTTCCAGTTATCTGATACCATGGGGAAGGGGTAGTAGGGCATACTAACATCCTGAAACTTCTCTGGTTCCACTAATTTTCCACCTGTATACTCAAAGCTCACTGTGTACTGCCTCCCAAGTGTTGTCTCATAGCTTACCTAGTTTTTTTTCTCCACTCCTTATGTCAAACAAACTTCTTGCTTCTCCTTTTGTCATGTCTATGATTGGTATTACAAATAGTGTGTACTAAGTATACATTATTCTCTTCCATAAAACTCTTTAAAAATAATGATAAAATTATTTACTCTTATTCTTTGCTAAGTTTTCCTATATGAAGTTACTGTTTTCCAATTTGTTGGAGTACAGTGCATGATCTAGGTTATGTGCCATACCTCTGGGAAAGATCCTTGAATTTGGAGATTGATCAGAAAAATGTGAGTTCATGTACATGTGTAAATGAGAACACATAAATGTTAAAAGGATTAACTTAATTAGATGATAGCCCTAAGATGCAAAGTATAAAGTAAGAATTGAATATAAACATGTTATACTTAAAACAATAAATGTAAGAATATGGGGAATATATTTATTTATTTGTTTATTTCATTTATATCCTGCCTTTCTCCCAAGATGGGATTCAAGGCAGCTATGTCTTTTGTTTCTGAGGTTTTGCCTTTCTTGGTTTTTAACCCAATCTAATGTTTGAAATTGAATTGGTTTCCCTCACTATTCTATTTACTCCATGTTATCTTGTTCCTTTGCATTTCCTGATACCTCAAAGAAGTAGTATGTACCTACATATTTGCTTGGCAGTAGCCAACCAAGCAGGCTGGCATGCAGGAAGTGTTTCCTCTTCCAAACATATAATCTTCTCATCTGTTATATTTCATTCCTTCCTTCCTTGCCTCTCTCTAATGACGTGTCCTATTTAAGTGTTTGGAATAGTCTACCAGCAGGTGGAGATATTTTCTCAAATAAATATACCAATGTATACCAGGTGCTCTAGTCTATATTTCAGAGGAACTGGCAAAACCCCCTCTGTGGATTTTTTGTCTAAGAAAACCCTAAAAAATTCCTGGGGTTTCCATAATTCAACAGGTGACTTAAAGGTGCACACACACACACATATGCTTGCAGCCATCTTATGCTTATAAGCTTGAACATATGCTTTTATTTTTTCTGCGTTCCAATACGAAAAGAAATAGATGTGGGAAGGAAGTGTGGGTGCGTGAGTGGGTGGGTGGTGGAGGAAAGAGAATTGGTATGTTTCTTTATGCACCTGCACAAACAGGAAATCCAAAAAAATTCAGAAGGGAGACTTATTACGTAAACTGATGCAACACTTCAGAACTCTTTGTAAAGTGTAGTCCACCCCCTAAGTTTAAAGGATATACTTGCCCTTTAGCTCTTAAAACCACAGAACCTGATAATTCTGTTTTCAACCTTGTGGATCATTCAGACGTACCATTTGTGCTACTCTTCTAGTGGCTTTGTGGTTAGGAGTTGTCACTTTTCTGTTTAGTATCCTTTTCTATTTGGCTTGACTAGTCATGGGCTTTTTTGCTTCATTTTCTACTCTTTCATTCATTTTTGAGGGGTCTTCCACAGGGGTGTCACTTTTAGCAATTAATACCCCATAATTTTCTGCCATTTATTGTCTCTTCTTGTCACACCCCGTTTCAAGCACACCTACATTTTCTTCTTGACATTAAAAACAAATCTTCAACTAGTGTAGTTAGTAAATAAATGAGTTGACTGCACTGCTGCCAGAGGCTCAATAAAGCACAGCAATTCTAACCCAGAATATGTTAGAGAAGGAGTACAGTTACACTATGTAACATGGAATTCAGCTCTGAATGCATTTAACCCAATACAAGAACATATATTGGCCAGAATTTTCTTAGGGACGTATACACACATAAGTCATGTTATGAATGCAGAGCCAAAAAGTCACCATTGCACAATGGCTTTATTCTGCTGATAGTGGTGGAAGCAGAGTTGCACAGACAGCATGTTCATCAGTGCTTTGTCTTTGCAAGTTGTACATTACACATTGTGGTTATAGAAACATAGAATTGTGCAGGAATACACAATCAAAGCATCCCTGACAGATGGCCATCCAGCCTTTGTTTAAAGACCTCCAAGGAAGGAGACTCCACCACATTCTGAGGGAGTGTGTTCCACTGCCGAACAGCTATTACTGTCAAAAAGTTCCTCCTAATTTTGAGGTGGAATCTCTGTTCCTGGAGCTTGCACCCATTGCTCCATGTTCTACTCTCCGGAGCAGCAGAAAACAAGCTTGCTCCATCCTCAATGTGACACCCCTTCAAATACTTAAACTGGACGATCATATCGCCCCATAACCATCTTTTTTCCAGGCTAAACATACCCAGCTCCCTAAGTCTCTCCTCATAAGGCAAGGTTTCCAGACATTTCACCATTTTAGTCGCCCTCCTTTGGACACGCTCCAATTTGTCAATATCCTTTTAAAATTGTGGTGCCCAGAACTGGACACAGTATTCTAGGTGAGGTCTGACCAAGGCAGAATAGAGTGACACTATTACTTCCCTTGATCTAGACACTTTACTTCGATTGATGCAGCCCAAAATTGCATTGGCCTTTTTAGCTGCACATCACACTGTTGACTCATGTTCAACTTGTGGTCTGCTAGGACTCCTAGATCCCTTTCGCACGTAGTCTCGTTCAGCCTGGTCTCCCCCATCCTATATCTATGCATTTAATTTTTCCACCCTAAGTGCAGTAAGTTACATTTCTCCGTATTGAATTTCATTTTGTTAGCTTTGGCCCAGCTCTCCAGTCTATCCAGGTCATTTTGAATTTTGATCCTGTCCTCTAGGGTATTAGCTACTCCTCCTAATTTGGTGTCATCTGCAAATTTGATAAGTATGCCCCCAATTCCCTCCATCCAAGTCATTGATAAAGATGTTGAATAGCATTGGGACCAGGATAGAACCCTGTGGCACCCCACTGGTCACATCTTTCCAAGACGAAGAGGAGCCACCGCTGAGCACCCTTTGGGTTCAGCCAGTCAACCAATTACAAATCCATTTAACAGTTGACTTGTCTAGCCCACATTTTACAATCTTGTTTGCAAGAATGTCATGGGGAACCTTGTCAACGGCCTTACTGAAATCAAGGTATGCAATATCCACAGCGTCCCCTTCATCTACCAAGCTGGTCATTTTATCAAAAAAAGAGATCAGATTAGTCTGGCATGACTTGTTTCTCTGAAACCCATGTTGACATTTTGTGATTATGGCATTGCCTTCTAAATGTTCACAGACTCTCTGTTTAATGATCTGCTCTAGAATCTTCCCTTGTATTGATGTTAGACTAACTGGACGATAGTTGCTGGGATCCTCTTTTCCCCCTTTTTTGAATATGGGGACAATGTTTGCCCTCCTCCCAGTCTGCTGGGACTTCTCCTGTTCTCCAGGAGTTCTCAAAGATGATTGCCAATGGCTCTGAGATTACATTTGCCAGCTCTTTTAATACTCTTGGATTTAGTTCATCTGGTCCTGGAGATTTAAATTCATTTAGATTAAGAAGGTATTCCTGTACTTCCTCTTTGCTTATTCTGTGCTGGATTTCCCCTGTTGTGTCCTCTGTCCCATTATCCGGAGGTTGGTCACCCTTTCCCTTTTCTGAAAACACAGGTTGTGCATCTATACTTTGCATTCTTTTTCTGCATTCTGGTTAGAACCGGGAAGGACAGCTATGAAGGTTGTGCATCTATACTTTGCATTCTGGTTCTGCATTGTGAATTGTGCAATGTCACCTAATCATTGACATGTGTTGCACAGTATTGCTATTCTGTATGGGGTTGTGCAGTCCTCAAATAGCGTATCTCCACATGCAAGTATTTATGCTATGCTAAGAAGATGCTGCTCACTAATGACAATACATTTCTGTGATATTGGGATTGCATGCTTCGGTGAGGCAAGAAGCTATGCTGATGGCAGCAGTGTTGCTGGTAGGGTCTCTCATGTCAGATGGGTTTTTGCTGAGGGGCCAGACTAAATGTGCTAAACAGCTACTGGGAAGCAGCAGTAATAGAGAGTTACACTGGCAGAGGATCTCTCAGAGAAAACAGCAGAGGCACCCTAGCTAATACTTGTTAGTGCTGCACAGAGGGAGGCATTGTAAAGCTCCTTTTGAAGATCTTTTACCTTGAAACCCCTATGATGAGACAATTCAAAATGAAACAAAATACAGTGCCAGAAGATGAAACTCCCAGGTTGGATGGCACTCAATGAGCTACTGGGATACAGAAGAGAACAACTATGAGTAGTGCTGTGGCTAATAAAACAAGAAATGGAACATATAAACATTGGAATACATAGGGCAGGAGGAGTGAAATAAAGTGGACAGGAATGGGATATTTTGAGTCAGATAATTACACATTTTTTGACTGAGGAAATGAAAATCTAAGAAGAAATGGGGTGGTACCTACAGCAAGGAGAGATATAGCAAAAGCTGTAAAAGGATATAATGCAGTCTTGGAATGACCACAGATGATTTACGTAACTTTAAAGTAGACAATGAAGACATTGAAATAGTTCAAGATTTTCCATTCTTTGGCTCAATCATTAATCAGAATGGAGACTGTAGTCAAGAAATCAGAAGATTAGAACTGGGAAGGGCAGCTATGAAAGAACTAGAGTGTAAAGATATATGAGTACTAAAGTTAGGATTGTCTATGCCATTGTATTTTCCATTTCTATGTATGGTTGTGAAAGCTGGGCAATGAAAAAAGCTGATAAGGAAAAAAATATTTGAAATGTGGTGCTGGAGAAGACTTCTATGGATACCGTGGGCTGCTAAAAAGACAAATAAATGGGTCTTAGAGCTTGGGAAAGTCACACACTCTCAGCTTCAGGAAACCTCATCATAGGTTTGCTTTAGGGTTGCCATTGCCATAAGTTGGAAATGTCTTGAAGGCACACAACAACAAGAACAAGAGCAGATAGAGCCTGAACTCATCCTAGAAGCTGAGATGACTAAACTGGTTTGTTTGTTTTTTACTCTTGGCCATATCATTAAAGTCTAGACTTGTGTCTAACTACACTTGGCTTCCCCTATCTGCTATATAGCAAACTGCAGGAGAACACAGTCACTTCCACCTAAGGATCCACCACTTCTACCTCATTAACCAGGTAATCACTGTTGGTTAGGATCAGATCTAAATTAGCTAATCTCCTTGTTGCCTCTAACTACTTATTTAAGATTTTATTCCCCCCACTGTTTGGTTCTTATACTATTTGCCTTGTTCTCTGTATAACATTTGGACTATTGTCTCCAGAACTTGAAGAATTCCTGTCCTCAAGAATACTATCTCCCTCCCCCACGCAACGTAGTTTAAATCAGATCTTCCAGACTCTTAGCAAAAACATTCCTGCCAACTGCTGTAAGGTGCAACCCATCCCTTGCCAGACATTCACCTCCATGAAACCACACTCCATGGTCCAGGAAGCCAAGCCAGTTGTTCACCTCCACTAACTTTCTCTCCCTTCCTAGGCCATGCCCTTCCATTGGAAGGACAAACAAAATGACTACTTATATACCCAGGTCATAGAATCATAGAATCATGAAGTTGGAAGAGACTGCAAGGACCATCCAGTCCAACCCCCTGTTATGCAGGAATACATGATCAAATAATTCCCGACAGATAGCCATCCAGCCTCTGTTTAAAAACCTCCAAAGAAGGAGACTCCACCACATCCTGAGGCAGTGCATTCCACTGTTGAACAGCTCTTACTGTCAGGAAGTTCTTCGTAATATTTAGGTGGAATCTCTTTTCCTGTAGTTTGAACCCATTGCTCTGTGTCCTAGTCCCTGGAACAGCAGAAAATAAGCTTGCTCCATCCTCAGTATAACACCCCTTCAAATATTTAAAAATGGCTATCATGTCACCTCTCAACCTTCTCTTCTCCAGACTAAACATACCCAGCTCCCTAAGCCACTCCTCAAAGGGCATGGATTCCAGACCTTTAACCATTTTGGTCGCCCTCCTCTGGACACATTCCAGCTTCTCAATATCCTTCCTGAATTGTGGTGCCCAGAACTGGACACAGTATTCCAGTTTAGGTCTGACCAAAGCAGGCTAGAGTGGCACTATTACTTCCCTTGATCTAGACACTATACTCCTATTGATGCAGCCTAGAATGACATTGGCCTTTTTAGCTACTGCATCACACTGCTGACTCATGTTCAGCTTGTGGTCCACTAAGACTCCTAGATGCCTTTCACATGTACTGCCATCAAGCCAGGTGTCACCCATCCTATATCTGTGCATTTCATTTTTAGTTCCCAAGTGTAGTATCCTACATTTCTCCCTGTTGAAATTTATTTTTTTGTTTTGGCCCAGCTTTCTAATCTGTTGAGGTCATTTTGGATTCTGATCCTATCCTCTGGGGTATTAGGTATTCCTCTTAATTTGGTTTCATCTGCAAACTTGATAAGCATACCCTCTATTCCCTCATCCAAGTCATTGATAAAGATGCTGAATAGCACTGGCCCAGGACAGAACACTGTGGCACCCCACTGGTCACTTCTCTCCAGGATGAAGAGGAGCCATTGGTGACCACCCTTTGGGTTCAGTCAGTCAACCAATTACAAATCCACCTAACAATTGCATTGTTTAGCCCACAGGTTACTTTTTTTGTTGTTGTTGTTGCAAGAATAGCTTGGGGGACTTTGTCAAAAGCTGCACTGAAATCAAGATACACTGCATCCACAGCATTCCCTTCATCTATTAAGTTGGTAACTCTATAAAAAAAGAGACAAGATTAGTCTGGCATGACTGGTTTTTGAAAAATCCATGTTGACTTTTAGTGATCACAACATTCCTTTCTAAGTGCTTACAGACTGTCTATTTAATGATCTGCTCTAGAATCTTTCCTAGTATTGATGTCAGGCCAACTGGGTGATAATTATTTGGGTCTTCTCTCCCCCCCCCCTTTTTTAAAGATGGGGACAACATTTGCCCTTCTTCAGTCTGCTGGGACCTCTCCTGTTCTCTAGGATTTCTGAAAGATTATTGACAATGGTTCTGAGATTACTTCTACCTGTTCTTTTAATACCCTTGGATGAAGTTCATTTGGAGACTTGAACTCATTTATACTGGCCAGGTATTCCTGAACTAACTCTTTACAAATTCAGTGCTGTATTTCCTCTACTGCATCATCTGCTCCACCTTCCCCAGGTTGAGCACTGTTCCCCCTTTAGGAGAAGACTGAAGCAAAGAAGGTGTTAAGTAGTTCTGCCTTTTTTTTTTTGTCTCCTCTTAGCCTTTCACTATCTTCCCCACGCAGTGGCCCTACATTTCTTTGTTCTTCCTTTTGCTATGGACATAACAGAAAAAAAAACCAAAAACCCTTTTTATGGTTTTTAATCTCTAGCAAGCCTGAGCTCCATCTGTGCTTTAACTTTTCTGACTTTCTCCCTACATGAGCTGGCTATTTGTTTGAATTCTTCTTTGGTGATTTCCCCCTTTTTCCATTTCTTATACATGTCTTTTTTATGTTTTAGCTCAGTTGAGAGTTCTTTCGACATCCATCCTGGCATCTTTAGACACTTCCGCTTTTTCCTCCTCATTGGAACTGTTTGAAGTTGTGCCTTCAATATCTCACTTTTTAGAAATTCCCATCCCTCCTGAGCTCCCTTCTCTTTTAGTATTACTGACCATGGGATCACCCCCAGTAATTCCCTACATTTTCTGAAGTCAGCTTTCTTAAATCTAGAATGCATGTCTGATTATGCTTGGCTTCCCCTTCAGCTTCCTACCCAGGTCCTTCAGCTTCCTACCCTGAACCTCATAGTACCTTGTAATATTCTGAAGGTTATATCTTGCAGTATCATTGGTTCCCACATGGACCAAAAGGAAGGGATAATTGTCGGTGGGCTAGATGAATCTTATCAGCCTCTCTGTTACATTGTGGATTTTTGCCCCAGGGAGACAGCACACCTCTCAAGACATCTTTCCAGGCCCACAAACTGCTGATCCTGTACGACTCAGCAGAGAGTCCCCTACCACCATCACATGCCTCCTTCAAGGATTGGCAGAGGCCAATCTGTGTGCTGAAACTTCTAATGTCTTGTGCACATTCTCTGAGGACTGGCTCTGCTGCTCTCTTTCCCATTCCTTATCATCACTGATAAGGGAGAGAGCTTCAAACTGATTCTGTAGTGCCAAACTCAGTGTATTACCCCTCCTCCTTCTACTTTTATGTGTCACGTTCTTCCAAATCTCTACCTCCTGTGTATCAGAACTAACCTCCTCCACTGATACATCTCCTGTGTGTTCTCCAATGATGACTATCTGCTCTGCTCTGTCTAAGAAAACCTCCTGCTTCCTAATATGCTGTAGAGTGGCTAATTGGTCCTTAAGTAAGTTGCCAAACCTTCTCTTCCAACAACACAACCAACTTACACTTGCTGCAGGTGTAGCTATGTACATCTACAGGCAAGAAGACAAACATGCCACAGCTGTTGCAAGTGACTGCAGCAGCTCTCTCACTATCTATATTGAAGAGTTTGAAGTAGGTACTAAAACAGAATTCTGGACCTCCCCCTCAAACTCCTTCATGCCAAACAACCCTGTATGCCTCAGTCCTGTACACCTTGCTCCTGTATCCCTCTCTACAGGGCAGCATTCCTCAAACGGGGTTCTGTGTAACCCTAGGGTCCTGCGAGACATGGCTATGGGTTCTACAAGAAATAGTAATGAGAGTAACAAGACCTGGGCTTCTCCTCCCCTTCCCTGGTGGTTTCTCTGCCTGTGAAAAATGCCCTGCTGGGACCATCAAGAGGGGCAGGCAGACGGGTGTGCTGTAGCCATGGCTTTTTGTGGGCCGGCCGAGGAAGCTGGGCAACAACTGCTCCCACCTCCACCACCATGCTCAAAATCCTGTCTTCTTCCTCACTATTGGCCAGAAAATTCTCTTTCATTCTTACCTCTGAGGCCACACAGCCGCCTCCTGAGGGCATCTGGGCAGCACCATTTCCCCCTTCCTAGCTGGTGGACCCATGGCCAACCCAGGGAGCTCACCTCTTCTGTGAGCACCTGGAGGACCGGTGGTGCCTCCTCCTCCTCTGCCCACACCCTCAGGGCTCCCCGGGTCACCCCCTTTCCTCCACCTGTCCAGCCTAGAATCATAGAAGCATAGAATCATAGAATTGCAGAGTTGGAAGAGACCACGAGGGCCATCCAGTCCAACCCCCCTGCCACGCAGGAAATCACAATCAAAGCATCCCCGACAGATGGTCATCCAGCCTCTGTTTAAAGACCTCCAAGGAAGGAGACCCCACCACGCTCCGAGGGAGTGCGTTCCACTGCCGAACAGCTCTTACTGTCAAAAAGTTCCTCCTCATGTTGAGGTGGAATCTCTGTTCCTGGAGCTTGCACCCATTGCTCCGTGTTCCAGTCTCTGGAGCAGCAGAAAACAAGCCTGCTCCATCCTCAGCGTGACATCCCTTCAAATACTTAAACAGGGCTATCATATCGCCTCTAAACCGTCTTTTTTCCAGGCTAAACATACCCAGCTCCCTAAGTCTCTCCTCATAAGGCATTGTTTCCAGACCTTTCACCATTTTAGTTGCCCTTCTCTGGACACGCTCCAATTTGTCAATATCCTTTCTGAATTGTGGTGCCCAGAACTGGACACAGTATTCTAAGTGAGGTCTGACCAAGGCAGAATAGAGTGGCACTATTACTTCCCTTGATCTAGACACTATACTTCTATTGATACAGCCCAAAATTGCATTGGCCTTTTTAGCTGCCGCATCACACTGTTGGCTCATGTTCAACTTGTGGTCTACTAGGACTCCTAGATCCCTTTCGCACGTAGTCTCATTCAGCCAGGTCTCTCCCATCCTATATTTATGCATTTCATTTTTCCGCCCTAAATGCAGTACTTTACATTTCTCCGTATTGAATTTCATTTTGTTAGCTTTGGCCCAGCTCTCCAGTCTATCCAGGTCATTCTGAATTTTGATCCTGTCCTCTAGGGTATTAGCTACTCCTCCCAATTTGGTGTCATCTGCAAATTTGATAAGTATGCCCCTAATTCCCTCATCTAAGTCATTGATAAAGATGTTGAATAGCACTGGGCCCAGGACAGAACCCTGTGGCACCCCACTGGTCACATCTTTCCAAGACGAAGAGGAGCCACTGCTGAGCACCCTTTGGGTTCGGCCGGTCAACCAATTACAAATCCATTGAACAGTTAACTTGTCTAGCCCACATTCTACAAGCTTGTTTGCAAGAATGTCATGGGGAACCTTGTCAAAGGCCTTACTGAAATCAAGGTATGCAATGTCCACAGCATTCCCTTCATCTACCAAGCTGGTAACTTTATCAAAAAAAGAGATCAGATTAGTCTGGCATGACTTTTCTAGCACGCAGCACCTGCTGCCCCCGCTGCTACTGCCCTTGCTGCCATGGCCACTCCTGGCTCACCAGGGACCACTTAGAGCTTCCAGGAGTGTGGTAACACCTCTTCTCCACACAGCCCCAAGTACACCCACCGCTGCAACCACGGCGTGCTCTCAGTGCTGAAGGGTCACAAGCACTTCTGCTACTGGTGGGACTGTGGCTGCACCAAGTGCACCCTCATCCCCAAGTGCCAGTGGTTCATGGCCACCCAGGTGGTGCTGTGTAGGCAGCAGCAGGCACAGGAGGAGAGCTGGGCCTGGGGACCCCCAGCTCAGCCCCTTTCCACAGAGGGCACCAGGGAAGCAGCAGGTGAGGCTGTGTGGAAGAAGATCTGCCGTCCAGAGCTCCCAGGTGGGTGGAGAGGTGGGATTGGGGCAGGGGGCTTGGGGGGGATGTCACAGGGTGCAAAGACTTCACCTAGCGGTTGGAGCAGGGTTTCTCAACCTCCCCAAGAAGTTGCTAGGGGGTTCTGCCAGATACTGAGATTGAAAAAAAAAAAACTTTTTTGAGCTATAGATATAATAATTTTTAGGCAGGGATTTTTTGAGACCTGAAAATGGCTTCAAGGGTTCCACCAGGGTAAAAGGTTTGAAAAAGGCTGCTCCAGGGACTGGGGCTGCAACTACTGTATATAGAGACCTAGCAGTTGTTAGCTCCTCCCTCTGTCTTTCACCTGCTTCCTCTCAACATGTACAAAGTTTTTTAAAAGGAGCTTTTTTAATTCATCCAGGGATGGGTCACTGTTTTCCTTCTTGGAATTTACACGTTATGTTAAGGGCCTTCAGTAGTTCTTCATTTAGATCCTTCCTTTATTCCTAAGGTGAATTCAACCTTTCCTCGATCTCAGGAGATTGTTCAACCTTCTTTTTGCCTGGATCCTAGGGCAGCGCAAGAGAAAGAGTAGCACAGTTGGATGTATGGAGGGCTCTTAAGTTTTATTTAGAGAGAACAAGGGATTTCTATATGTCAGATTGCCCCTTTGCTTCCTTTCAGGAGGTTACTAAAGGGCAACATGTCTCTTCCTCCACCTTGTCTCATTGGTTGAGACTTCACATTGAATGCTGCCTATGTTCACAGTTCCTTGTCCATTCCTGATGGGATTTAGGCACATTCCATATATAATGCTTCCCTCTCTGTGGCCTTGGGTACAGTGGTGTCCAGTGGAGATTTCCAGGGTGGGCACTTGTGCTTCCCTGTCATCCTCTATCAGGCATTATAAGATTGACAAATTGGCTCTTGCAGATATATTTTTTGGCAGCCGTGTTTTGCAGCAGGTTGCTTCTTTGTAGGTTTGGTTTATGGAGAGTTTGCCTGCCCAATGGCGACTGCTTGTGTAGGTCCTAGCATAAGGATTACCTCTCCACACTGCAGGAAAATGGAACATGTGATACTTACTGTGAAGATTCCTTATCTGCAGTAGTGGAGAGGAAGCCTTCTTGTCCTTTCATAGAATCATAGAATCATAGAGTTGGAAGAGACCACAAGGGCCATCCTTTCCAGCCCCCTGCCATGCAGGAATACACAATCAAATCATTCCTGACAGATAGCCATCCAGCCTCTGTTTAAAAACCTCCAAAGAAGGAGACTCCACCACATTACGAGGCAGTGTATTCTACTTCTGAACAGCTTTGTAGGGGGGTGTTAGTGTTTTTGAGCTGTTGGTGTCTTTGCGTCTGTCTAGAGCTTGTTATTCAATCACTGGAGGAGGGGATATGTCTCCCTCTTAGGGTGGAGAAGCTGGTTGACATTTGTTAAGTCCTGCCTTGAAAGTGCACACATGGAGCAAGACCTAGTGGCATAGGGATTCCCTCTCCACTACTGCAGAAAAGGAACATTCATGGTTAGTACCAATGTTCCATTTCTCCCTATTTTCCTATTTTTAACATGTTAAAATTGCCATTAAAACAAAAGGTAAGAAACTGGGAACAATTTAGTAATTAAAACACCACCACAACTTTATAGGAAAAGAAACTGACTGACAAGCAATTTAGGAAGGTTTTTATCACTTAATTCCCTTAGTTGAGATCAACAGAAAGCAGTTAAATGGGTAAACTTCCACACAAGAGGCTTTCAGCTGATGTTGTAGAACAGAATTTTTTAGTAGATAAAGAATCTTAGCTATAAGAAAAAGTGTTGCTGGATAATTCAGTGGTACATTAAGTGGTATTTGGAATTTATGTGCCGCTGCTACGTAACTAGCAATATAGCTACTGCTTAACTAGGTTAAGCTGCAGCTACATTGCACTTAAGAAAAATATAAAGAAGAATTGAGAATATGTCAAAAGCAAATGAATGAAGAAATAACCATATAATTGAATAAAAAATTAAAATCTACATGGCAAAAATACTTCCAGCAAGCAAACAAGACAGGAAGATGGCTTGCAATGAAATTAAAGAAGGAAAGAGAAAAGAGCACAATTGTGAAACTAAAAGAAGATGGAAAAATTTTCAGAAGACAAAACAAATTAAAGAAGAAATTACAAAATTACTTTGCAAATTTATTTGAGGAAAAAGATGACCCTGAGTTGTTAAAGAGAAAAATAAGTAGATATCTGGACAAGACATAAACTTCTTAACCAAAGTACAGAGAAATATGCTAAAGACACCAATATCAATAACAGAAATATAAGACACTATCTGAAGACTAAAATTGTGGAAAGCTCCAGGCCCTGATGGTTATTCAGAGGTATATTACAGAAAAAAATTGTGGAAGTATTATCTACCCCACTGCTGGAGACATTTAACAAAATTGCAGAAAAAGGTAAACCAAATTCCTGGTTGTACTCCAATATTAACTTAATTCATAAGGAAGGAAAAGCCAAAGACGAAGTGAAAAATGACACACCAATCACACACACTTCTGAATATCAATTATAAACTTTTTACATCCATCTTAACAGAAAGAATGAAAAGAACTTTGTCTGAAATAATACATAATGATCAGAATGGCTTTTAGTCAGAAGTACTGAGCGCAATTTCAAATATCATCAACCAAAAAATTACATTGTGCCCAGCAATTTTACTCCTCTTCGTTTTCATCAGGGAGAATGAAAAGTTACATCACAAAAAGCTGATTTGCTTCCTGGTGGCAGTCTCGAGGCTTGAAGTAGCTCAGCATAGGAAAACTGGACATCTCTATATAGACTATTGGTGGTCCTGTATTTGGAATGTTCTAGTAATGGAAAAAAACTGTTGGCAATGTCAGAAATGAAAAGAGACCCTGTAAAGAACAATCCCTTCATTGATACCTTGTTTACATTTAAAAACTTTGTCAGAGGCAGGTGGAGGGGTTGAAATAAAAAGAGGAGGAGGGAAGGGGTAGACTCTGCATAAATAGCCTCCTCTCTGCCCCAAACCCCCTATGTCATGGTGTGAGGTGTCATAACTCAACTAAAAGCCTCTGATCATGTGAGGCCATCAAATCACCCTGCCCTACACAACGCTATGCTGTGCTGGAGGGTGTTCATTGATGACCAACACATGAAATAATCCCCATCTCCCCCACAACCTGCCACAGATAAGGGAAAGGTGTCTGCTTAGCCCCTTTCCCCCACTAAGCTGGCTAAGCTTTTAAGTTTAATGTTTAATGTTTAATGATTAATGATTAATGATTAAGTATTTGAAGGAGTGTCATATTGAGGATGGAGCAAGCTTATTTTCCGCTGCTCCAGAGACTGGAACACGGAGCAATGGATGCAAGCTCCAGGAACAGAGATTCCACCTCAACATTAGGAGGAACTTTTTGACAGTCAGAGCTGTTCGGCAGTGGAACGCACTCCCTCGGAGCGTGGTGGGGTCTTCTTCTTTGGAGGTCTTTAAACAGAGGCTGGATGGTCATCTGTCAGGGATGCTTTGATTGTGGTTTCTTGCGTGGCAGGGGGTTGGAATGGATGGCCCTTGTGGTCTCTTCCAACTCTACAGTTCTATGATTCTATGATTCCATGATTCTATAATACAGCCCTCACCTCTTGTTGCATATCCACAAGGACTATCTTTATCCCCAAATTTGCCAGGTCCCCATCTGACCTATAGAATTCATGTTACTGATAGAAAATCCCAGGATGTGGTAGAAACCATCCAAGCCACTTGTCCATGGCTTTGTGAATCTCCCTATTTACTCCCCTCTGGGCCACATCTATAATTTTGGATCACCCTTGCTAATACAAATCGAAAGAGGTATGATGGCAAACCAGATTAAAGGTATTCAGGGCCATGCAGATCTAACATTTTTCCACATCCTGTGGTGGCAATGTCTGGTCATCAAAACATTCTGGAAGAAAATACACAAAATAATTCAAGAGATGATAAATATCTCTTAAATATTAATTCTAAAAATGATTAAAAAGTGAAATAAAATACAGGAAAATTCTATTATATTTGATTTCAGCATCCCGATTAATAATTGCAAAAGATTGGGAAAAACCAAGAAGATCCCCAAATAGAAGAATGAAAGTTAAAAGTCATTGATATGATCGAACTTGACAAATTAACAGTGTGGACAAATTTTACAACAATGGACTAAGCAGAATAAGACTGGAAGCTGCTGGTGACTTATTCAAATTTGGATTGGAAGAGACTGAGTTGAGAGAACAAGGCATTCAGATATTATCATAATCTGAAAAGGTAGCTGGGTATAGGCATCTTAATAATAATTAAAGAATATATATAGTATGGTAGTTATATTGACAGAAACTTTTATGTGAATAATACAAAGCCAATATGTCTGTAATTATAATATCACTATCAGTCAGATACATTTCATGAAGTGCTGAAGCAGTGAACCTATGGAAAAATTGACTTTAAGGAAACAGGACTATTTTTTAATTTTAATAATATTTTATTATGAGTTTATTTTGTATAACTGACAATCCATTATATTTATTTTGAACTGATATTTAATAATTTAATAAACAATAATACTAAAAAAATTGACCTTTTCTTGTCAGGTCTTCATTTTCTTTTGCCTCTTGGGAGCACTTTCAAAAGCACTAGAAGCACTATGCTTTGGGCCCATGATTACAGTACGATTGATGTTTTTTGGCTGCAAGAAATGCAAGATACACAGCACACTGAGAGATAAAACATATGAGTATGGCTGTCTCAGTACTACCCAGTCTCACACACACACATGTCTTTCAGTGTACTGTGTATCTCACATTTCTCACAACCAAAAATATCAACAGTGCAGCAATCATGGGTACTTGTGAAAGTCTAGTGTATCTGAAAGCTTGAATTGGATTACAGAAGTCAGCTGCTATGGTTGCCCAGCATTACAGCATCAATAAAGCATTGTCATGCCAAAGTGGGAAAGGGATGCGGAGGCCAGGGCTGTTAGCGGGAAAGGAGAAGGAGAGGAGGGTGTGGAGGATGAGCTGCCATTGCTTGTGCCCTGGCCCTGCTGTGACAGCTGCAAAAATCTCCTTCAGTATTGTTGTCCTCTTCCTTCTCCTCAAGAAAGGCTGACACACTGAAGGATTTATTTATTTCTTTTGGCAGCAGCAGCAGCAGCAGCATCAGTAGCATGCATGTTTGGGGGAGGCTAGAGATATTTGTGTTTTTTCCACTTTCACTGGGATCCTGTGCCCCTAATCCCTGCAAAAGTTGAGGGCTGACTGTATAAAATATAGTCATTCCAGATTTTACCAAAAAAGCAGATATTTTAGCTTTAGCTTTACCTAATCCAAGTGAGTGTGTCAGATTTTTCTGCCATGGCTATTTGACAAAGCTTTGTATACCAAGGTTTTTAAATTAAAAAAAAATCTGCCATTTTCTAACGTTTTGCTATTAACCCATGAGCTGTGATTAGATATTACTCTAATGGCCAGTATCCTGCAGCAGGAGAAGTATATGTATCACAGTTACCACCACCCCCCCAAAAAAAAACACCTTGGAAATAGAGTCACTCTACACCAACACAGCCACTTCCATGTTGTCCGAGAGTGAGGGGACAGCAGGCATCTAAAGGGAGCTCTAGGTGTCCTTGGGATCTCTCTGCAGATGATCTCCCTGAGGAATTCCAATATCTATAAAGAGCAAAAAAGGGAGTTGTGATGGTGAAAGTCCAACAACCTTACCAACAGGATACTAGCCTTTAGATTTCAATTTTTTGTTTTGTTCATCTTAATAAAATTGATGCTAGAGTGGCATAAACGCTTTGAGGTGCGATGTCTGCAATTTCTGTAAATATATATTTCCCAACTAGTATCACAACAGGATATGACTGCATTCTTCCTACAAGAAAGCCTTGAAGACTGTTACTAGGCCACAATAGGTTTCAATTTTCAAGGCTTTGTGTTTTCCAGTGGATAACCAAATTTTATTGTCTTTCTCCCTAGTTAGTTTCTGGACATGGGGGTGCCATTTAATGACCTTATTCTACAGACAAACCACCAAACCATCTCAAGAGTGTTTGTATAAGATTCATGATAATCTAATGTAATTGATAAAAAGTATAAAATTCATAATAATGTAATGTAATTGATGAAAAAGAATCCAATGCATTTGTACTCCCTGAAGTTTTTCTGTTAATTTTACTATAGCAAAAGTGGTTGCCTTCTCATAAAAAATTCCCATTCTACACAATCCCTTTTGTCTCCACATTACTCCCTCCATTGTAAGATCTGGGAATGAGAAATCTAGACATAACATAACATAACTGGAAGCAATGTGGAAATTTCTGTGATTAAATTTGTGTTTTCCCATTTATGCCCACTGTATCTAGTTGCAATACTACAGCCTGTGGATTGGAAAATACGACCTGGCATAATCAACTGACGTGGTGTTGGGACACAAAAACATGAACATGATTTGGCCAGTGTTCAGTGCATTTCAGTGCTTTAATGAATCAGCTTGTGCTTAACTATTTCCCAACTAAATTAATGAAATATTATTACTAGGATAGTTACTCATTGTTGCACAAGTTGATGTTGATGATTTCAGTGCATTTCACTGGGAGCACCTACTTGCCTTAACATTTGTTTCATAGCAAGTTCCATGCAAAAGGGACCAAAACCAGCAGCCCTCCCATAAAGACCAAAGTTTGTTCAAAATCAGTTTATAAATGTATATTCTAGAACAAAAACTACAGAACTCTGAAGTGTGCATTTGGGAGGTACCCAAAGCAGTTAACAGGTCAGGCCCCAAACCTATTACTATCCTATGTACTGGTCTCATTAGTTAACACATCAAGTTGACCCTGTGATCAGCATCCCCTCCAAATGTCGTGACTTGGCAGAGACAGTGCCAATTCGTCCTCTGTTGTCCCACTTCTTCAGATGCGTTTAAAATATTCAGGTTTCTCTCCCCTACTTCCACTTTCCCCCTTTATTCTCAGCTTCAGCTGCCTGCAAACTGAGTTCAAAGTTCAAAACTAATTTGCACTTAACTCAGCTGGGAGGAGAAGAGGGGGCAGAATCTGGCTCCTCCCTGTAGACTCGGGCCTTATCAGAAAAGGAGAAAAAAAATCTGGAAATAGCAAGACTTTCCTGTTCTTTTTCTTTTGATTTTACCTGCATATTCATGGGTTTGCATCCAAATACTTTCTTGAAACATCCCAGCTTTCCCTGGCTCCCTTTCCCTTGTGTCCTTGGCTTCAGTTAAACGACAGTTTTTATTGCGGTAATTTGCGCTTTATCGCTGTTTCGCAGCTGTAGTGCATCGTTCAGATGACATATGGCTTAATTGATCTATCGCTTTTGTTTTCAGCTGTGTTTCGCTTTGATATTTACACAGCAGACTGAGATAGGGGTGTGGCCTCCCCAGCACATCCTCTGATTACCACAGGAATGCCTGAGAGGAACATTCACACACCACATAAGAGAGACTGGAAAAGGCTTGCTTAATTCTTCAGATCGTAGCAGCTGGGCACAAGATAGCATGGAGGGAGGGAAAGAAGGAAAGACGTCTTTTTCGTGGCTAAGCAAAAGACAGGGAGAAGGGCTGAGTTGTTCGCAGGAGGGGATCATTCACACACACTGAGAAAGGTGGGAGGGAGAGAAGGAAAGACTTCTTTTTCGTGGCTAAGCACGGCGCAGGAGGGGAGATTAGATAATTCACACACACGGAGACTGAAAGTAGCAAGGCAGGAGGGAGAGAAAGACACACACGATGGGAGGCTAGCACACAGTCTTTCGTGGCTGGAAACATCTTTCCTCCATCCCCTCCTTGTCCAAACCCCTCCCTGATGAATTCAACCAATCATGGCAAAGCTCTGCTGTGAATTTATCCGAAAGATTGCTGGTAATTCACACAGCACGTAGTGTGATGTTTGTTCAGACTATTGAAAAAGCGCTACTTTTCAAAAAAGTTGGGAAAAGTCCCGAAATCCTTTATTGCGTTACTAATGGGTTTTTGAGCCCCCCTCCTTCTGAAAGAGGCGACTTTGTGCCGCAATGCATGTAAACAATTAGGAATCTTGGTGAATTCTTCACGGTTTTTTTTCACCGTTTAACCAAGCCCCAAGTTTACTTCTTCTTCGGGTAGCCAGTTTAGGATCATCCCAAGTCCTGAGATTTCTGGGCCAAAACTTGAAACCTAGCTAGATTCTCAGGATTTTAACTTTCTGAGTCCCATTGGTGTCAGTAAATCCTGCATATCTCTATGTCATTCCTGTCCTCCTTGTTTTTGTTGTTGTTGTGGGCCTTCATATCATTTCTGCCTCATGGAGACACTAAGGCAAGCCTGACACAGAGTTATCTTGGCAAGATTTGTTTAGAGGGGGGTTGTATTTGCCCTTCTCAGAGACTGAGAGAATGTGACTTGCATTAGATGTCTCTACACTAATGCACACAGCGTGGGAAATAAACAAGATGAACTTGAACAGGAATACCTGGCTACTCTAAACAAATTCAAGTCTCCAAGGCCAGATGAACTGCATCCAAGGTTATTAAAAGTAATCTCAGAACCACTGTCAATAATCTTGAGAATTCCTGGAAAACAGGAGAAGTCCAGAAGTCCTAGCAGACTAGAGGAGGGCAAATGTCCCCATCTTCAAAAAGGGGGAAAAAGAAGACCCAGGCAATTTCCATTCAGTCAGCTTGACATCAATACCAAGAAAGACACTAGAGCAGATGATTTAATGGACAGTCTGTAAGCACTTAAAAAAGGGATGAAATAATCACTAAAAGTCAACATGGGTTTCTCAAAAACAAGTCATGCCAGGCTAATGTTATCTCTCTTTTTTTGATAGAGTTACAAACTTGATAGATGAAGGGAATGCTGTGGATCATAGAATCATAGAACTGCAGAGTTGGAAGAGACCATGAGGGCCATCAAGTCCAACCCCCCTGCCACGCAGGAAATCTTGATCAAAGCATCCCCGACAGATGGCCATCCAGCCTCTGTTTAAAGACCTCCAAGGAAGGAGACCCCACCATGCTCCGAGGGAGTGTGTTCCACTGCCGAACAGCTCTTACTGTCAAAAAGTTCCTCCTCAAGTTGAGGTGGAATCTCTGTTCCTGGAGCTTGCACCCATTGCTCCATGTTCCAGTCTCTGGAGCAGCAGAAAACAAGCTTGCTCCATCCTCAGCGTGACATCCCTTCAAATACTTAAACAGGGCTATCATATCGCCTTTCAATCGTCTTTTTTCCAGGCTAAACATACCCAGCTCCCTAAGTCTCTCCTCATAAGGCATCGTTTCCCGACCTTTCACCATTTTAGTTGCCCTTCTCTGGACACGCTCCGTTTCAGTATAAGGCTTTTGACAAGGTCCTCCATGATATTCTTGCAGGAAAAAAAAGTAACCTGTGGGCTAGATAATGCAACTGTTAGGTGGATTTGCAATTGGTTGACAGACCGAACACAAAGGGTGGTGACCAATGGCTCCTTTTCATCAGGGAGAGAAGTGACTAGCAGTGTGCCACAGGATTCTGTCCTGGGCCAAGTGCTATTCAATATGTTTATTAATGGCTTGGATGAAGGAACAGAGGACATTCTTATCATGTTTGCAGATGATACCAAATTAGGAGGAGTATAATACCTCAGAGGACAGGATCAGAATTTAAAATGACCTTAACAGATTAGAAAGCTGGGCCAAAACTAAGAAAATTAATTTCACCAGGGAGAAATGTAAAGCACTAACTACATTTAGGAATAAAAAAAAATGAAATGCTGAGATATAAGATGGGTGACACCTGGCTTGATGGCAGTACATGTGAAAGGGATCTAGGAGTCTGGTGTGTGGGTAACCATATTCAACTACTGGCTCAGATTATCCTTTTCTTCCATTGGCCTTGCCCCTTTAGTACTGAATCTAAGTGGAATAAGGTGTTGATAATCAGGTGGATTTTTCTCCAGAATTTTTGCTTAATATGGGACAGAATCAGGCCAAAACATTTATTAAAAAATGGGTAGTTGATGTAGAGCACCAAATGGCTCTAGCTACTACCCCAGCCCTCATTGCTAGTGAGTATAGCAGGTACTTTCCCTCCTCCATGGCATGTTTAAACAACCCAGAAGTACCTGAACACCAGAGGGCCTTTACTTTGGCATGGTGTTGTGCCCTTCCCTCAGCTGTTCTTGAAGCAATAGCAATAGCAATACCGTTGATATTTATATACCACTTATCAGTGCCGAAGCACTCCCTAAGCAGTTTACAATGGGGTTTTTTTAGCTAATTGCCCCCAACAAGCTGGGTACTCATTTTACCGACCTATGAAAGGATGTAAGGCTGAGTCAACCTTGGGACCCTCTGGGATCAAACTCATAACCTTGTGGCTTGCAGTACTGGCATTTAATCACTGTGCCACCAGGGTTCCCTCTTGATGGTCATTACAGGAAGACTTCTTACCCACAGTGACAATAGTCGTGACTCTGGACAAAATGAAACAGCAGAACATGTGCTATTTCAGTATTTGTACTATAGAGATTTATGTATTAATATTATCTTTCCCATATTGCACATGTATCTCCCAGCTACTTTCAGACACCAACCCTGGTATAACATATAAAGTGGCCAAATTCTGTGCAGCAGAGATTAAAACTCATTGAACAATGACTAGTACCACAGACTAGAATAATGAACATTTAGTTGGTATATGGGAGCATTCTCTAATCTGACAGATATAGTGTTTTATATAGTATTTTATATAGTTCATATTTACATTTTATATAACATAACAATGCTTATGTATATCCATAGAGTGTACCCCTTTATGTCTAATATCTGTATATGCAGATATATATTCAATTTTTTATTGCCTGTGTTTCTAATAGTTTTTAATTGATTTAATGCGTTCTGCCTTTCTTATGCTGGTCTATTACTGTAATAAAGAACTTTACTTACGTACTTATTTACTTACATGGAGAAGTGCTGAACATATACAAGCCAATCCCATGTGGAGTGAAATAGGTCTGCACACTGCTCCAGCTATGTTACCACCGTCTCCTTTTGTTTGACAGGAGGCAGATGGGTGCAGAGAGTAGTAGAAGCTGATTGCTAATGCCAGGGGGGAGGAGGGAAGGAACTCAGGCCCCATCTACACGATGAAAAAAATCCGTACAGCATTCGAAAGATTGATTATTTGTACAAATGACCATTCAAACGTAAATGTAACTTTTGGAAGGGAGGCAGCAAATTCCCCCATAAAGTCTGGCATTCTGGCATTTGGTAAATTTGCCAGATTTCCAAAAAAATCCATACAGCCATTCGAAAGTTTGATCATGTGTACATGACGGATCAGATTCGAATGATAGAACATTCCAACACTGTACAGATATTTTTTCTGTCATGCAGATGGGACCTCAGTAAATACAAAAGTCCCCCAGAACACTCTTTGCAAGTCATCTTAAGCATTTCAAATGTGTAGGAAACCTTGAGATTTCCAAACAGCTAAGTAAGTAAATACCTAAGCACCCTGCTGAAAGTATTTGCAAGTGAAGAATAAATCAGTCCAGTGAGTCTTGCAAGTTTTCAGCAAGCCCAGGAATTTGCATGTAGTCATTGTCTATGCCCAGAGACAGCCCTGCCAAAACTGGAGAATATGCATGTCAAAAATGGAGAACTAGGAAGTCTACTTTCTATGTATCAGAGAACTAGGCCACATCCAGTTTGAACAACTGCTTTATTTTGTAAATCCTGGACACAATCTAGCAATAATTAAGTCCTTAGATCTGATCCCCCCCCAAGATTATAATGTTTTATTGAGTTACATCGATTTCCTGTACAAAAAGCAATATAATACTGTACATATCAATACCATATGTAACATATATAGTGGGGGGAATTAACAAATAAAAATATGCAACTCTATAAAATAATTTTCTTCTTGTATTTTCTGAATGCAAGATCTAGCTGATTTTAGAAGGAGAGGTTTATGTGTCCCTGACCCAGTTTGACCCGATGGGACAAATAAATATTAATATTTATTTCAAATAGTCACATCCCACTGTTCTCTCAAACAGAGGCATTCAAGACAGCTTATACCAACAAACAATTTGAAAATAAATTCTAAAGAGCAAAAAGTATTTTCATTGTTCATTGTTCACAACCTATTTATCTTGGACAACATATGGACCTGATGTTGGATTGGAACTCTAAACATTGGCCATACTGTCTAGGGGATGATGGAAGTTTAGAATCCAACAGGATTAAAAGGGCCACATATTTCCTACCCCAGTTTATATGAAATATAGAATTTTGAGGGCCATTTTGAGCATCAATCGAGTTTGTTGTCACTGAAGCATGGCATATTTTTTCTATCAGTACCTTGCTGCCAGAAAAATAACATTTTGAGTGTTATATTTTTGTTTGTCAGGATGTTGTTTCATGTTTTGTTGGGTAAAACCTAGGAATATTATATCCTACAAGATACAAAAATGAGGGACAGGAGGCAGACTTCAGCTGTTTGCAGCATTACAAATGTTTCTGAAAGTAATTATGATAGACATCAACATGTAGACACTGCAGACAACTACTGTTGAAATATTCCACAAGGGGAAAGGTTCCTTTAAAAAGGGAAGGAAGGAGTATTTTGACAGGTAGTGCTTCTCCCACAACTAAAGTACTAGAACTTTGACTAGGCAATGCCAGTCAAAGTTCTCTAGCCAACCCTTTGAAGCATATGAATCTTGCAACTCTGTCCTCAAATGAACTATTTGTAACAAAAAACAGGAAGATTATTGTGTAAGACTTTTCCTGTGAGTATGCATGTGGCTGATTTTGCATAACTTTTTGCCAAACTCCCTTCCAACCCATCCATCCACCTATCTTCTTCTGGTCTCAGTTCTGCAAATATTGGACATTCTGCTTGTGGAATAGTGCATTGAATTCAATACCAATATGTCATTTCAGAATATAAAGCAAGGATTTTGCTGCTTTATATAAAGGTTTGGTTATTATGGCCAAGACCCTGCAGCAGACACATAGCCATGAAGCTGCACTGAGGGACAGAATTCTGTAGTGCTGGTGAGCAGCACACTGAAAGATGGCACATCCAGCCCCCTTTCCACCAGTGAATGGCAGGAGGGGGGCAGACCCATAATCCTTGGTGCAGCAGGCTAGATTTTAAGGTGGATTTCATGGGCATTTACCATTGTGACAATGGCACCACAACAATAAATGTGAATAGGAAAGAATTACAAGGTTATAAGTCTAACTGACTAATAGGACACCAGCCCTCATTCCTTCTTGCCCATCTCCTAGCATGGTAAGAAAGGCAGGTTGCAACAAATCAAAACAAAGTACAGATAAAATCTTACTAAATAAAAGTTAAAAATAATTAAATAAAACTAATCTATTAAAAGCATAAAGTTAAAACAATTTAAAACATCTTTCAAACATCATTAAAAAGAGGAGTGCACAGCACAACTTATTAAAACACTTTTATACTGTAAGACTTAAGAGCTAAATTCCTGCAGATGGAAAGGGAGCAGAGCGTGTGGTGGTGGTGGTGGTCAGCTGAACCCCTTGTTAGATTATTCCGTTTAGTTTTTTCAAAACATGGCAATACATTCCTCATTTGGATCTTCTACATTTCCTCAGTTCATATGAAATGTTCTTAAGTTTGTACAGGCTCTCCATAGGTTTGTCACTCATCCAGAAGCACAAGAGATTGACAGAGACAGAAAAAGAGAGAGAAGAGGCTGATCTGCTATCAAAATTTGTATTCATTTCAAAAATCAATGTGTGAAGATTTTCACAATATTTTGCTGATGTTAATTGCCATCAAATTAACTTCAAGTTATGGTGACCCTATAAATGAAAGACCTCCAAGTCATCCTGCTATCAACAGCAGTGCTAGTGTCTTGCAACTCAGGGCTGTTGGTTGATGGGCTGAACCCAAAGGGTAGAGACCAATGGCTCCTCTTCATCCTGGAGAGAAGTGACTAGTGGGAAGCCACAGTGTTCTATCCGGGGCCCAGTGTTATTCAACATCTTTATCAATGACTTGGATGAGGGAAAAGTGGGCATGCTTATCCAATATGCTTATCCAATATACTCCGTTACTGGCAGGGAAGCCTAACTGATGCTGCTCGAAGTAGGTCTGGTGGGGTGGGGGTTTCTTTTGCCAGCATAATCATGTTTTAAAATATACCGGCAAAAGAACATTAATGGGAGTGGTCTAATAAAGTTGATCACAAGCTGAACATGAGTCAGCAGTGTGATGCAGTATCATAGAATCATAGAATTGTACAGTTGGAAGAGACCACAAGGGCCATTCAGTCCAACTCCTTGCCACGCAGGAAATCACGATCAAAGCATCCATGACAGATGGCCATCCAGCCTCTGTTTAAAGACCTCTAAGGAAAGAGACCCCACCATGCACCGAGGGAGTGCGTTCCACTGCCAAACAGCTCTTACTGTCAGAAAGTTCCTCCTAATGTTGAGGTGGAATCTCTGTTCCTGGAGCTTGCATCCATTGCTCTGTGTTCTAGTCTCTGGAGCAGCAGAGAACAAGCTTGCTCCATCCTCAATGTGACACCCTTTCAAATACTTAAACAGGGCTATCATATCGCCCCTTAACCATCTTTTTTCCAGGCTAAACATACCCAGCTCCCTAAGTCTTTCCTCATAAGGCATGGTTTCCAAACCTTTCACCATTTTAGTCACCCTCCTCTGGACATGCTCCAATTTGTCAATATCCTTTTTGAATTGTGGTGCCCAGAACTGGACACAGTATTCTAGGTGAGGCCTGACCAAGGCAGAATAGAGTGGCACTATGACTTCCCTTGATCTAGACACTATACTTCTATTGATACAGCCCAAAATCGCATTGGCCTTTTTAGCTGCTGCATCATACTGTTGACTCATGTCCAACTTGTGGTCTACTAGGACTCCTAGATCCCTTTCGCACGTAGTCTCATTCAGCCAGGTCTCCCCCATCCTGTATCTATGGATTTCATTTTTCCACCCTAAGTGCAGTACCTTACATTTCTCCATATTGAATTTCATTTTGTTAGCTTTGGCCCAGATCTCCAGTCTATCCAGGTCATTTTGAATTTTGATCCTGTCCTCTAGGGCATTAGCTACTCCTCCTAATTTGGTGTCATCTGCAAATTTGAGAAGTATACCCCTAATTCCCTCATCCAAGTCATTGATAAAGATATTGAATAGCACTGGGCCCAGGACAGAACCTTGTGGCACTTCACTGGTCACATCTTTCTAAGATGAAGAGCAGCCACTGCTGAGCACCCTTTGGGTTCGGCCCATCAACCAATTACAAATCCATTGAACAGTTAACTTATCTAGCCCACATTTTACAAGCTTGTTTGCAAGAATGTCATGGGGAACCTTGTCAAAGGCCTTACTGAAATCAAGGTATACGATATCCACAGCATTCCCTTCATCTACCAAGCTGGTCATTTTATCAAAAAAAGAGATCAGATTAATCTGGCATGACTTGTTTCTCTGAAATGCATGTTGACTTTTTGTGATTATGGCATTGCCTTCTAAATGTTCACAGACTCTCTGTTTAATGATCTGCTCTAGAATCTTCCCTGGTACTGATGTCAGACTAACTAGACAATAATTGTTGGGATCCTCCCCCCCCCCTTTTTGAAGATGGGGACTACGTTTGTCTTCCTCCAGTCTGCTGGGACTTCTCCTGTTCTCCAGGAATTCTCAAAGATTATTACCAATGGCTCTGAGATTACATTTGCCAGCTCTTTTAATACCCTTGGATGTAGGGTCCTTGAGTTTTAAATTCATTTAGTTTAAGAAGGTATTCCTGTACTACCTCTATGCTTATTCTGTGCTGGAATTCCCCTATTGTGTCCTCTGTTCCTTTATCCTCAGGTTGGTCCCCCTTTTCCTTTTCTGAAAACACTGAGGCAAAGAAGGTGTTGAGTAATTCTGCCTTTTCTCTGTCCCCTGTTAGCATTTTGCCATCTTCTCAGTGTAGTGGCCCTACCATTTCCTTCTTCCTCCTTTTGCTGCAGACATACCCCAAAAGCCCCTTTTTATTGTTCTTAACCTCTCTAGCAAGCCTGAGCTCATTTTGCGCTTTAGTTTTTCTGACTATACTCCTACACGTGTTCGCTATCTGTTTGAATTCTTCTTTGGTAATACCCCCCCCCTTTTCATTTCCTATATATGTTCCATTTAAAACTTAGCTCCACTGAAAGTTCTTTAGTCATCCATCCTGGTTTCTTGAAACAACTCCCATTTTTTCCCTCATTGGTACTGTTTGTAATTGTGCCTTCAGTATCTCCCTTTGGAGAAAGTCCCATCCATCTTGAAGTCCTTTCTCTTTTAGTATTCCTGACCATGGAATCACCCCCAGTATTCCTGAGTTTATTGAAATCAGCTCTCCTAAAGTCAAGAATGCATGTCTGACTATGCTTGGCTTCTCCTTTCCATTGTATAACAAACTCCAGGAGAACATGATCACTCTCACCTAAGGATCCCACCACTTGCACACCATTAACCAGGTTATCCCTGTTGGTTAGTATCAGATCTAAAATAGCTGACCCCCTTGTTGCCTCTTGCACTTTTTGGACCATGAAATTGTCTTCCAGACAAGTAAGGAATTTGCTAGACCTTGAAGTTTTGGTTGAGTTAGATTGCCAGCAAATATCAGGACAGTTGAAGTCACCCATCACTACTACATCTCTCCTTTCTGCATGTGTTGTCATCTGTTCTAGAAAGGTATCATCCAATTCCTCTGTCTTACCTGGGGGTCTGTAGTAGAGTCCCACAATAACATCCCTGTTGTTTCCCTGCTCTTTAATTGTTATCCAGATGCTCTCCACCTGGCTTCCAGTATTGATGTCAATGATTCACTGGTGTAAATATCCCTGACATATAATGCTATTCCTCCTCCTTTCCTGTTTGGCCTGTTTCTCTTATAAAGGCTATACCCCTCCATTCCTCCATTCCAATGATGAGACTCATCCCAACAGGTTTAAGTAATGCCTATTATATCATATTTGTTTTGTAGTGCTAGGAGTTCAAGTTCGCCTTGCTTATTTCCCATGCTCTGTGCATTAATGTAGAGACATCTAAGACCATGTGTTCCCTTTACTTGCTGCCTGTGCAAGTTTTATTGACTCCCACTGTTGGGTCCTTGCACTCTTTGCCTTCTTCCCTCTAAGCCAGTTTGACTATTTTCTCCAGCCCTTTTGCCTTCCAGACTACTGTCTCCCTCCCCCATATGACTCAGTTTAAAGCCCTCCTGATCAAATTCTTGAGACTGTAGGCAAAAATGTTTCTGCCAACTGTCGTGAGATGCACCCCATCTCTTGCCAGAAGTCCCCCCTCATGGAAGTGCAGCCCATGATCCAAGAATCCATGTTGGGCACCCTTGGAACATAGTTTTCTACATACAAATCTGGCCACCAATCTTACCTCCTCACCAGATGTAAAGTCTTTACAAACCCCAAATGACCCACTGTTTTACATCATAATATTACTCTACACTTTTTAGCCTTACCCACTTAACCTGTCCAGTACATATATTCTTTCTCTACACCACACGCCATCTCTGAAGACTAATTGATTTTCATGGTATTTATCCATTCATCCTGCTCTGCCATGGAGTGTGGTGGAGTCTCCTTCTTTGGAGGTTTTTAAACAGAGGCTGGATAGCCATCTGTCAGGAATGATTTGATTGTGTATTCCTGCTCGGCAGGGGGTTGGACTGGATGGCCTTTGTGTTTTCTTCCAACTCTATGATTCTATGGACTTGGATCTTGGACCTGACTCTACTAAGCTCTGGACTAGCTAGTGGTTTCCTTGGCATCTGGCATGGACACTCTGGACTGGCTTTTGACTATTCTTGCATCTTGTATGGACTATTGGTGACTGATTTCTGGACTGGCTCTTGACTTCTCTTGCTTCTATTGTGGACAATTGACAACAGTCTAGACCTTCACCCCTCCTATTTTGTCCTTGGGCACTTGCCACTGTGAGTTTAGGACACTTTTGAAATCATACCATCCAACGTCTTACAGACAACACCACTGTAATATATTACTCAAATAAGCAAGGGGGGGATGAGGTCTTGCACCCTTCTTCTGCTTACTCTTCGAATCTGGAACTGGTGCCTGTGGAAACGCATCCTAATTTCTGTGATTCATCTCCCCAGCCCCGAGAACACCGTGACAGATGCCCTGAGCCAGTCAAAACAGTCTTGGCACTAATGGACTCTACATCTGTCAGTTCTTCGCCACATCTTCTCTGATTGGGAAACTCTTTGGGGAGACCTGTTTGCCAGCACGGAGAACACTCACTGTTGAAAGGTTTCTTCTTGGATTCCTCATCCGGATTCAAAGGGGGATGCTTTCCTGTTCAATTGGAACTGTCCCTTCCTATATGTGTTCCTTCCTTTCCTCTGATCTTGAATCATTGTGAAGCTCCGCACTGACCGCGCTCAATGCATCTTGATCACCCTGTGGTGAACTTCCCAACCTGGGTTCGCAGTCCTCTTGTCTCTATTGAACTGGTCAGTCAAGTGCTTACCTCTCTACCTCTCCAACCAGACCACCTATCAATGTGCAACAGCCAGATCTGCTATCCGGACCTTGACATGATGAACTTCACAGCATGGATGCTTTTCCTTTGAGTGATGCATCTCATCGCCTGTCAACAAACTGCTGCAATTATTACAGTTGGCAGCGTCTTGTTTCTTTTTTGTTGGACAAAGCCTGTTCTCCAGATAGGGATGGTATTTGGGATATTCTCAAATTCCTCCTCTCCCTCTCTGATGCTCGTCTCACTTTGTTGACCGTCAAGGTTTTCTTCGTGGCTTTTTCTCACTATTTCCTCTTGTCTGGATGTCCTTCCTGCTTTGAAGACCCTCTTGTGAAAAAGTTACTTAAGTGGTACTGTAGCCTACATTATGCTGTCTTGGGACCATCTTCACCTTGGGGTCTTGATCTGGTTCTCTCCCAGCTGCATTGACATCCATTGAAACCCATGGCATCCTGCAACCTGCACCTTTTTTTCCTGGAAGATGGTGTTCCTGGTGGCAATCATTTCGGCTTGTTGGGCCAGTGAACTGTGTGCACTTCATGTGGACCAACCATACCTATGCTTCCATTATGATAAGGTCGTCCTGCACCTGGACATTTCTTTCCTTCCAAAAGTGTTTTCTGCTTTTCATCTGAACCATGACATTGTACTCCCTGTGTTCTTCTGAAACCCTTTGACTGAACTCAAGTGAAAGCTCCACACACTTGATAGGTGGAGGGTTCTCACTTTCTATGTAGATCAGACTGTTCCATCTCAACAATCACAACATCTTGTTTGCTACTTTCAGTGTAAGCTCAGACTTCTTGTTTCTCCTCAGAGTGTTCAAGTGGGTGGTACCAACAATCCACCTTACATATGAACTGGCTCATGTCTAAACTCCTCCTCAAGTTCGAGGACATTCTACTAGGGCTGTTATACCATCTTCTGCCTTTTTGGCAGGTATTACATTGTCAGATGTTTGTCAGGCAAGTGTTTGGTCCCAGCCCATGATATTTGTATCACATTACTGGATTGATACTTGTTCTAAGTCTGATGCTGGTTTTGGCAGAGCTGTGTTGATGTCATGCATCCCTGCTATTGATAAGTGCTTTTTGTTTTTTCTCTGATTTATGGTACATTTGCTATGATGCCTTTTATTTTCTTAATTTGTGCCTTATTCAGTCACTGTGTTGCTTGGCAGTAGCCTGTATTTTTTGGTTTTTTGCCATATTTGAAACGGTGTGCCTTTACCCTGCTGTTACCACAAAATCTTGTTTACGGACGTGCCTCATAGGCAAGACCTATTTTATTCTTGTTTTTCTGTCCTATGCAACTAAGCTTCCAATACACAATCTCCTGTTTGAACTTTATTATGTGTCTTGTGTATTGTTTCCTTATGGGGTGTGAGCCACTTTGTTGGTTGGTGCATGACACTCCCACTACTTGTCAGGTGTAGCTTGCTAATCTCCCAGTTGTGTGATTCACAAAGACCACATTGAAGAAGGACAGGTTACTTACCTGTAACTGTAGTTCTTTGAGTGGTCATCTGTGAAATCACACCAACTTGTCCATCCTCCCCTCATGTGTCCTTTTCCTTGGTTTCATTGATGCTGCTTATGTGGTGGATATAGAACCGAGGTACTGTTGATGGGTTCAGTTTTTACATACTGCAGGGAGGTGGGTGGAGCTACCACCAAAAAGCTTTGCCTAATTGCTTTAGAATGTTCCAAATGCTGTTCTGCGCAGGCACAATTTAACCCAATTGTGATTTCACAGATGACCACTTGAACAACTACAGATACAGGTAAGTAACCTGTCCTTCTTCTGCCAATGTTGGGGCTGTTGTTTTGCCACTACTCTTTTCTTAGCTGTTTCTGCTGCTGTCACCACTCCTTTTCTGCATGCCAGCTGCTTTTAATGTGGGCAACCTGCCACCAGATGACCAATCTTGCCACACCACATATCCTGAGATGCATTCAACACTCTCTATTCACTTGGTTCATTCCCCCAGCTTCACAACTGGGGGTTCTTGAGGGATCTCTCTTCCCTGCCATGTTAAAGGCCAGCCATTGCCATTGTTTGGGAAACTTTACCATTTGCTTAACTATCTCTTCTACATCAGCCAGGAGCACCCATTCCATCAGGAAGCCAGGGTTATCCTTCTACAGCGCTCACTCCAGGATGTCTGGTCTCAGTCCATCTCTGAAGTAACGGATTTTAGTAACTTCTGACCAATCCAGCACACATGCTGCCAATTGCCAAGACTCCTTGGCATATTCAGTCACCGACCGTGACCCTTATCTCAAAGTTAATGGCTTTGTGTATGCTTTCTTCTGCTGAAACAGATCCTCAAACTGCACACACAGACATGTCATGAAGGTTTGACAATTGTTCAGCTCAGGAGCCACCAACTCATACATGTTCACCAGCCACTCTGCTGCCTCTCCCTCCAGGTGAGTAGTGATGCACCTCATCTTGGTTGCTTCAGATTGGAAGGTGCCCTCCCACTCAGTCATGAAGTCAGCCACTTGCATGAGGAGTCTTTCAACAACCCCCATGAAAAGTAACTTCCAAGCATCTGTCACCATACAAATGAGGGTCAAGTGGAGGGGGTTAGCAGCCAGTGTCTTGTCCAATGGGGACCCAGGGGTTGTGCCCACATTTGCTGGTTGCCCCTGTCCTGGGCCAAAACGAAGGTCTGCAGGGAGCCTCTCATCTCAGTCAACTCTTCTTATAGTTGCTGCATCTCAGCCTCCCAGTCCTCTGTTTCAAAACTCCTCAAGGCAAAGGTTCCACCAACCTGCACTTCCCATCCCATCCCATCAGTCACTGAGTTCTCCACTGCTCTTTCAGGAAAGGTGATTCAAATCAGTACCACTACATCTGATCACTCTTGATGTGGTGACTCCTGAAGTCCCAGGGTCAGTGGAGGCTACAGCCCCCATCTCACACCCCACCCTCTGAGCAGCTGGTGACTTCTTCCTCGATCCTGGATTCAACAGTCAGGTAGTCCCTTTTTAACTGCGTGCCTTCAATAGGGAGTCCTGACATTCTGTAATGTTCTGGCTAACTCCATTTCAGCCATCAGAAGCTCTCAGCAGATTAAAACGAACTTTATTAAGCAAGCATAGTTGATCACAGTATGCTCAATCTCTTGTTTTTAACTTCAATGTTTAACTTTTAATTCATGCTTCCAAACATTAGTCTGTGATTCCTTTAAAGTTTTGTTGCATGTCCAGGCCAGATGTGCTCCCCACACTTCCCCAAAAAATGACATACACAATATAAGCTTGAAAGATCTATTGATATATGATGATGATGATGATGATGATCCCGCCCCTCTGTTAAAAACAATTGGGGTGGCTTACAAAAATTAAAATACCATTACAAATTAAAATCCCCAAATACCACCCACCCCTGCCCTCCCCCATAATGATATGTATATTGACAACAAAAGGACAACAAGAAATTTAATGAAACTGAGCGGAACTGGCTCACCGAAACCTTTTGAAGTTTGGACAGATCACAAGAACTTGGAAGTGTTAGCCACCCCTAGGCGGCTGAGCCCCAAGCAAGTCAGGTGGGCCAGTTTCTTTTACCAGTTCAACTTCACCCTGAAATTTATCCCAGGAAAAAAGAATTTCTCAGCGGAGATATATGTGAAGGGGTGTCCCACATGTGCCATGGCAAAGGGAGGGTCAGGGAAGCCCAAAGGCCTGCTCCAACCTCTGCCTACCCCACCTAAACCCTGGGAAGTCATCAGCATGGACTTTATAGTTGTGTTGCCTGAAAGTAGGGAAAAGACTGTTATTTGGGTAGTTACTGATCTGTTTTCCAAACAAGCGCATTTTGTGGCCTGCAGGAAACTTCCAACAGCCTCCCAATTGGCCAGATTGTTCATCCAACACATCTACCATCTCCATGGAATTCCTGCCAAAATTGTGTCTGATCGGGGGCCTCAATTCACTTCCCAGTTTTGGAGGGCTTTCACAAACCTCCTGGGGGTGGAGCTAGGGCTCAGCAGTTCCCATCATCCCCAGATGGATGGACAGACCGAACGTCTTAACCAGACGCTTGAACAATACCTGAGGTGTTATGTGAATTTCCAACAAACTGACTGGGTTGACCTCCTGCCTTTTGCCAAGGTGGCCTATAATAATGCCGCTCATCAAAGCACTGCTGGCCTTTCTCCCTTTAAGGTTGTCTCCAGACAGGATTTCAGTCCCTTGCCTTTGAAGGAGGGGTCTCCTACGGACCCGGTCTCGGTGTCCCAGTGGAGTTAAAAGGTCAGGGATGCCTGGCCTCAGGTGATCTCTGCTTTGGACTTTGCCAAAGCGCGCTACAAACATCATGCTGATCAAAAATGGGATCCCACCTCAGAATACGCTGTCGGGAACCTGGTGTATTTGTCCACCAAATTCCTTAAGAGCCCCCAACCCTCCAAGAAGTTGGGGGCCAAGTATATTGGACCCTTTCCCATTGTTAGAGTGATAAATCCAGTGGTGTTTGAACTGTCATTGCCTAAACTGTACTGACATGTGCACCCTGTGTTTCATTCCAGCCTGCTCAAACTGGCGTGCCCTCCAGACCAGCACCATCCGACCCCGGGAACTCTGCCTCAACCTATTCTGGTGGACCACGATCAACATTTTGAAATCTCTGATGTGTTGGACTCCAGAGTTCATCGGGGAGGGTTGCAATATTTAGTGAAGTGGACACATTTGCCTTTGGGTCATGCCGAGTGGGTTTATTCTGATCATGTTAATGCTAAGCGCTTATTGCGAAAGTTCCATGCCCGCTTTCCCAATAAGCCAGGTTAAGGGGGGGAGGTTTATCTTCGGGGGGGCAGTATGTCAGGCTCATCCCTGAATTCTGGATGTTGGAGTGGAATTCATGGAGGACCCTGTCATGTAGCTGGTTCAAGCCTGGTTCCTTCTTAGGCCCTGGAATGTCTTGGAGTGAAGCCAGCCCGCCTGGTAGGCATGGGAGTGTGGTCTCTCCAGCAGCTCAAGGCCGTTGAGGCCCACCGATGAGGCCCCGGTGCAGGCCCCTTCGTCCCCCTTCCCTCCTTGTCTCTGGTATCCTCCCTTCTCTGCATTTTCTCACGCTGGGTGCTTTTATCTATAGCCCTGCTTGTCAGTTTCGGCTTTGCCAATGTTCCTGACACATGAATCCATGTCAATAAAGCCAATGTATTGATTGCATGTGAGCGTGTGTTCTCTGTACATCACAGTAATACCACTGGCCTTGAAATTTAAAACCCAATAAACAGTGATTCTCCAGATGAACTGGGAGCAACCTGAAAATGGATTTTATGTTGCAGTTTGTCACAAGGACTCCATGACCACATGTCTGTATGAGTTTTATGGCATGGTCCAATGAAGCATACTTAACAGAACAAAGCTCTGGCGGGATGGCATTATTGACTGAGGACCCCTTGGGATAAGACAGGTGGTGAATTATTCTGTACTCACCCAGTGTTTTCTTAGATACCACACCCAATGGTAATATCCTGAGGTTGTCCATTGGAGATTCTGCAAAGGGGCCCGCAACCCTCCTAGCCTCACATTCTTTGGCAATTTTCCAGGCAACCACTGCAAGCAACTCCAATACAGACCTGAGGTTGCCTGAGTCAGTCGCTACCCTAGGCCCTATACCAGGATAGAAATACCTTTTGAAAACCTTTCAGCTAGAAAGGCAGCCACCTTTTTGTTGGGGTAGAGGGCAAGAAGAGGGAGCTGAGCTTGAAGCTTGACTGGTGTGAAGGCCATGCTCTTCTTTGGTGCCCCCATTTTCTCAGTTCTGTTTGGCACTACCCTTACCAGCGTTGGCTCCCGACCATGCTTCCTTTTTGACGATGGAGGCAGCAAGGTGGCCATTCCAAAAGGTCTGCTGTCCAGATGAGGACCACATACAATTGATTCTCAGGTGCATGCCAGAGCAGGACTCACAGCTATGCTGAAACTTGCAATGGGCCCGGAAGCACTTGCCTAAATTATACTCCCAGCACACCAAATGGCATGTGTCCTTCTTGCGAGGCACCTTGGTGCCCTCCACCCTGTCCTTGATGTGTGGCCCCACCGGGAAAAGCCAGAAATTGTCATTGAGGAGATCTCTTCTATTGCCCTCATTGTGTGAAGCTCGTTTGCAAAATTCGGTGTGGTACTCAATGGCCGCTGCTTCTCCGGCCAAGGCCCTGGCTTTGAGCACATAACCCAGATAGTTGGCAAGATGCCAGACCCTGTCAGGGTAAACCATCATGACCACCCCCATGAACACTGTGTATCTCATCACCCAATTGCTGAAAGAATGCTCAACAGAATCCTCTTTGCTCTTGTCAGAGCTTTTCTTGTCATTCTTGGAAACCCGCCCCTCCTCACCTGCCAGTTTGAGAGGGAGAAGACATTGACATAATATCCCTCGAGGATCTTATCTTGAATCTTCTTGTCCAGGTGAATCCCTGGGGATCCTCATTGTTCTTGAACAAAGTGAGGCCTGGGTCAGAAGGAGAATCTGTCTCTTTCTCTCATGCTCATGTGGCTCCATTGTCAGGTCATTCCAGCTATGTGCGCAACCTGAGCGCCCACCACGGAAGACCCAGCTCCAGCGCACCCACTTTCCAGTATGTGAACTTGCCCACATCCTCTTCCCCAGATGACTCACCTGAAGTTCCCTTGCTGTCAAAATCTGTCCTTCGTCTGTGCTTGGACCACCACTTTCTTTTCCTTTTCTTGCTGCTCCTCTTCCTGCTATTCATGCTGCTCCCTCTCCTGTACCAGTCCATGGAGGAAGAGTGACCTGATGAATTAGAGCCATTACTGCTGTGTGATGGTGAACAGTGTCTCTTCCCCCTTCTGGCTGACTTTGCCAATGGCACGTCATTTGCACCCAAATTCCTTGATGTCCCAGGTTCACGAATATCAGTGGAGCTTCACGCCATAGTGGAGCTGTGTGGTGTAGTAGGATCCCGAGGGCCCGATGACCCTTGGTCCCACATCTTTCTTAGTTGCTCAGCTATGTACGTGGTCACTTCTGAGAGCTCCTCTAAGTTAGGAGCCAGATCCATAAGTGACAGCAATGTTAGACTACCCAGCACTGTCTGCTTCCATGAGAGAAGCACTTCTTCTTTTGGAGCAAGAGCTGCCCAGGACCAAGGCATTCTGCATGCCTGACCTCTGGTATGTGGCACAACCTTCTTGGGAGGCATCAGCTCAAAGTTAGCCAATCAATTGAGGAATACTTTAGTCCTGTGTAGCCCTGCCCCAAAGAAAGGGAAAGTCCACCTGGCGAAAGTGAACTCCACCCTCGTGCACAATGAAGCCTCCTGCCTGTTGATGAGAAGCAATCTCTTATGTTTGTGAGTGAATTAAGCTCATGGACCAGACTGATGACCTTGCCCCCAGTGATTTCAGCTCAGAGATTGCAGTGAATTAGCCCAGTGACAGCCTAAATTTCTTTGATTTATTCCCCCATAAACCATGCACCCTTTCCTTGGTGGCCATTGTGGCATGTGGTGCCTACCACCACCCAAAGGCTGCTGTGGATACTGGTCTCTCCTCTCTCTGCTCACCGTTTGCCCCCTGGTGGCCAACATGGAAATCTGTGGTGGTCATTGTAGACTTCCCTGGTGGCTGTTTAGACCCCCTTGGTGCCCCCCTGCACCTCATGGTTGGCCTCCCAGCTGGTCCCGCTGGCCTGTCCCCACCGGCACTGGGAAAGAGGCATAGTTGCCAATGCCACCCACTACCACCCCTGTCCGGACACCCAAGTGCTGCCCTAGAATCATAGAATCATAGAATTGTACAGTTGGAAGAGACCACGAGGGCCATCCAGTCCAATTCCCTGCCATGCAGGAAATCTTGATCAAAGCATCCCTGACAGATGGCAATCCAGCCTCTGTTTAAAGACCTCCAAGGAAGGAGACCCCACTACGCTCCGAGGGAGTGCGTTCCACTGCCGAACAGCTCTGACTGTCAAAAAGTTCCTCCTAATGTTGAGGTGGAATCTCTGTTCCTGGAGCTTGCATCCATTGCTCCGTGTTCCAGTCTCTGGAGCAGCAGAAAACAAGCCTGCTCCATCCTCAGCGTGACACCCCTTCAAATACTTAAACAGGGCTATCATATCGCCTCTTAACCGTCTTTTTTCCAGGCTAAACATACCCAGCTCCCTGAGTCTCTCCTCATAAGGCATGGTTTCCAGACCTTTCACCATTTTAGTTGCCCTTCTCTGGACATGCTCCAATTTGTCCATATCCTTTTTGAATTGTGGTGCCCAGAACTGGACACAGTATTCTGGGTGAGGTCTGACCAAGGCAGAATAGAGCGGCACTATTAATTCCCTTGATCTAGATACTATACTTCTATTGATACAGCCCAAAATCACATTGGCCTTTTTAGCTGCACATCACACTGTTGACTCATGTTCAACTTGTAGTCTACTAGGACTCCTAGATCCCTTTCACACGTAGTCTCATTCAGCCAGGTCTCTACCATCCTATATCTATGCATTTCATTTTTCCTCCCTAAGTGCAGTAACTTACATTTCTCCATGTTGAATTTCATTTTGTTAGCTTTGGCCCAGCTCTCCAGTCTATCCAGGTCATTCTGAATTTTGATCCTGTCCTCTAGGGTATTAGCTACTCCTCCTAATTTTGTGTCATCTGCAAATTTGAGAAGTATGCTCCTAATTCCATCATCTAAGTCATTGATTGGCCAGGTGTTGGCATGTGTTGACACCTGTACCCCCATTTCACCTAGCTGCCCCCACCGAGCTGCTGGCCCCGATCACCCCTTGCCATCATCACCAGCTACCGCTGTCTGCCGCCTGCACCCACGTGCTGCCTGCGTCCTCCATCGGCCACTGCTGCTGGCACTGTCCACCATCACCTCTCCCTCTTCAGCCCTCTTCTCTGGCTGCTGAGCCCATGGCCCACCACCCTCTGCCGCTCGCCACCACCGAAGGTCGCTGCCTGTCTCCACTGCCAACAACTGCTGCCAACCACTGCCACTGGCCACCACTGCTCGCCTATCTTCAGCCCCTTTGCTCCGGCCTGGCTTCTTCGGGAAGGTCTTCCAGGACGAGCTGCTCTCTTTCTGTTATGAGCTTAATAGTATTTTAATACTGCCGGCAATATTTAACAGCTGAATTCTCTGTAACTTTAGTTATGTTATATTGTTCAATCACATTTTCTTATTACTTGATTACTTTGATTACTAGGTTCAAGTCTCACCCCAATATATACAGCTACCCTCTAGGCCAAACCTGCACAACTTGGCAGTAGATAGGGGCCAAAATTAAAATAGGCTAAACTTTTTAAACTTAGGTTTTTAGCAGCTCACTTTCCAAGTGAAGGTAAGAATCAGATAGTAGAGTAAATGCTTCCTAAGAAGCTCCCTTTACCTGCCAACAATTGATCAGGCAACAAATTGATCTGGCCACTGCAGGAGGAAGAGGAGTTGGCCAGGCAGTTCCCTACCACCTCAAGCGAAGAGGTTCTTTCTAAATAGACACACATGTAGAGGAAACAGTATGAAGACCTGAAGCCAGCACCTCCAGCTTCTTGATGGGGCCACACTTTCTCACCCACCAGTGTGGGGTACAAGCAGGTGCATCCAGGCGAGCCGCTCCAAGTTTGCACCAGTGCTGCTTTCTTTTTTTTTTAATTGGTTGTTTTCGGGTTGTTTTATTTCAATAGTAAGATTGGCAGCCACCATCAACCAATCAGAACCTAACTGGTGGCACCAGAAGAGGCAGGAAGGTGTTTCTCCGCCCACCACCAGCCCTCACCTCGTGAACCAGGGGGAAGGACAGAGAAGAGTGATTAGCTGTGGGGGAGAAAATCGAAATGTACCTATTTATATCCTGTCTTTGTGGGCTGCACAAAATCCTTTGCCAGGCTGTATGCAGCCCATGGGCCATATGTTGTGCAGGCCTGCTCTAGTCAAATCTTCTGACATGGGTGCTTAATCTCCACAGTTTAGCAAAGGGACTAGCTTACTGTCCAATTTAGTTGTTCAAATGCTTACTTTTAAAAAGTGGTCACAACACTTGTATTGATCCCGGTTGCTTCCATGTGGTTGTGGTTTGGCTTTCTGGCCCCATTGTCTCCATCTGTGTCTGGGATGTTGATCTTGCTTCTTCTCCAGATGTTGGAGCCAGAATTGGGTTTCTTTCAAGCCCACTCTGAAATCCTTTCCCATGAATGAAATTTCATCCTGTCTTTCTTTCTCGGACAGGCTCTATTGCCACGTTAAACAATTGTACATTCATGACCTCTGTGAAGCATGATCTTCCATGTTGCCATTACAACCAGAAGTCAGCAATCTGGCAGCAACATTTTGGACTTGATGAAGCTTCCAAATAGTTTCCAAAGGCAGCCCTAAGTAGAGCGTGTTACAATAAGCCTAACAGGATGTAACCCAAGCATGTATTGCTGTAGCCAGATCTGATGTCTCAAGAAATGGGCTCAATTGGCACACAAGTTATAACTGTGCATATGCAATCCTGGCCATTGCTGAAACTGAAACTTGAGCATCCACAGTCAGACATGAGTCCAGAAATAGGCCCAAGCTGTGAACCTGAGATTTCAGGGTAAGTGTAACCCCATCCAACATCCCCTATATCCTCTGTATTGTCTGGATTAAATTTGAAATTTGTTTGCTCTCATGTAGTCCATTACTGACAGCAGAGACTGGTTTAGCACTGAGACAGTCGGACAATATATGAAGATGCAGTACTGGCAGGGATTAATTATTTCTTTATTCCCACCACTGCCACAGAATAAGCTTTCCAATGGGCCCTAGCCTATGTTTGGTCAGATTCACTCCAAGTTTTCTTCCAGTGGTGCTCTACTCTTCATCACACTTGTTTCATAGAATCATAGAGTTGGAAGAGACTACAAGGGCCATCCAGTCTAACCCCCTGCCATGCATGAATAAACAATTAAAACATTCATCACCACTAGCTCTCTAGTGAACCAGGAAGCTCACTTAACTACACTCCATGAGAGGGGATGCTTAGGAATGATTGTGTCCACCACCCTGGCTATGTCCCTGTTCCAGAGGTCAGCCAGGAATTTGACAGGATCTCCTGTTAGGCAATAGGAAACTCCCTAAGAGACATCAGAAACACATCTGGATCAATAAGCCTCTTGGGGAGGACCATCTTAATTGGCCACCCACATCTGAAGAGGCTCCAACCCTTAGGGAGTCTAAATCCCACCAGATAATAATCTCTCAATGACAATGGAACTATAGAAAATTCCTTCGTGTCCATCAACATCAACACACCCAGCATAGAAAACTAGGTCCAGAGTCTGTCCTGCATCATAGGTGGCCCCAGATATTATTTGGGACAGAACCAGGGATGCCATGGAGGAAATGAAGTCCTGAGACACTCCTGGCAGAGTTGTCTCAGCATGGATGTTGAAGCTGAAAACTCCAACATCACTGCTGAGACCAACTCAACCAGCTCAGGAAGGTAGTTGTTGATCAGCGGGGTGGGCAGTACACTAAGAGCATCCTTATTCTGTCCTGGCCACACACCTTCTGATAATCATAGAATCATAGTTGGAAGTGGCCTCAAGGGTCACCAAGTCCAACCTCTAGCAAGTATCTGTCCGCCTATTTTTAAAGACATACAGAGAAGGAGACCCCACCACCTCTCTAAACTATTGGTTTCATTGCCAAACCATTCTTACTCTCAAGAAGTTACTTCTAATATTTAATTGAAACATTCCCTCCTGTAACTTCCATTAGACCTGGTCTTACCCATTATGGCAGCAGAGAACAAACCTGCCCCTCCTCTCTGTAGCAGCTCTTGAGGTATTTAAAGAGTGCAAACATGTCACCCCTCAGTCTTCTCTTCACCAAGCTGAACAAGCTCAACTCCATCAACCTTTCTCATGTTTTGTTCTCCATACTTCTTATCATCCTTGTTGCCCTTCTCTGAACCTGCTTCAACTGCATGTTATTGGGTACATTGGTCCCATGTTATTGGATACATTCCAATTTGTGCAGCCTGAGGATGTGGACAGGATACTTGCCCTTCCTGGCTTAGAAAAGCAGCCATCTGTGTCAGATTCCCGGTCTGGTGATGGATGATCGAAGCAGAGCTCCAGCTCCTTCTGTCACATTGGGGGGGGGGGCAACTAAGAACACTGACAGAGAGATCTCCAGATCTCAGGAGACTTAAGGATTGACACTTTTGCTGAGAAACCCAGCACGAAGCATCAATATCAACTTGCTGCAGAAGAATGGAGAGAGAGCAGTAGAAGGCAGCAAGATGTGCTGGGCATCAGTGTGATTTACAGCTGCCTTTGGAAAAAGTAAGTGGGCTGAAGATTAACAGCCCATATACTGCACCAGCACCCCTCCAGACCTTGCAAATTTAAGTCTACTACAAAGTGAGAATTATACTGGCAAAGTCTATTCTCTAACTGTTGATTTACTCTGTTATGACCACATAAAGGTCCTTTTAATCAGGTAGTGTTTAAGATTTTCCCAGACAAATAATAGGCAAAAAGGCACAGAGAGACCAAATTTGGTTTTCAGTCACTATGCATGTAACATTTATTTAGACATAAGACATTAAACATTCAGTTAAGTATCAAGAGCTCTTTTTCCATTCACACACACACACTCACACAGACATACTCACATACGACCCCCTTGAATCCAGTGATCCACGAAGGCTGGATAGTCCATTGCCGCAGGTTCAGGAACCATGTCTGAGGCTGGAAAAAGTCCCATGTTTTATACCTTCTTCATCTCCTTCCTTGAGAAAGGCAGGCTTTTCAGATTAGAACAGTTCCTTAGGCAGAGCAAGGTATGTTCTGTGCTCGCAAAGAACTCCCTCAATCATGCCGACAGCTGGTATTGTCTATGTTATGCATGGTCAGCAGTCCACTAGCAGTCCACTGGGAAGTTCTGTTTGTACCAAACTTCCCCAGGCCAAGCTGACAAGTAAAATTGTTCAAGATCTGCTTGGTTAACATTTTTGCTTCATCTGCCAAGTCTTCCTTATTTCTCGGTCCAGCTTCCAAGATACACCTCTTAGCAATGCTCTGTGTGGAATCCATTTTATTTGGGTCTTTTAAGGCCTTGCTTCACTAGGATAGACAGGAACCCATGCATACACACAATCATACATACGGGCATACTCTCACATATTCCCCCTCTTGATACTTCATTATTCTATAATTGAGTATCATTAGTAAGAGTAATATGTGTGTGTGTGTGTGTTTGTGTGTGTGTATATATATATATATATATAAATCAATAAGGAATCAACAAATATCATAATCAATAATATTAAAAAATCATAAATGGTAAATATTAATCACAATTTCACAGCTAGCATAAAGGCACCCATAATATGTCAAGAAATATAGCATATCATCATGATCTAAAATCTAAAAGGTCTTTGTTCTTCTGGGGTATAACCAAAAAAACAAAAAACAAAAAAAAAACATTATGTTGGCACAAGCAGATAAGAAGTGGAAAACAACAACCTATTATAGCAATCATAACTATGATCATAACTACAATACAAAGAATTTCTTTTCTCCAAGTGGCAGAAGGCCATAGATCCCTAAGCAATCCAAAAAGAGACTAACCCCCCACCGTTTCATGAACATTATGTTCGATCATATTTCTCAACTTTTCCATTTCATTTTTAATTGAACGATTTAAATTGTGGAATTTAACAACACATTAGCTCCCCATCACATTGCAAAATCCCCCCCTTTGCAGCCAACAAATAATCCAAAGCTAACCTTTGTTGCATTATCATTTGACTCAATTCTTTTATTTCAGATTGTAACATACGAACAATTTCCCCAATAGCATTTATTGACTTTTCCAATCTGCATGTAAGTCCTAGTATGCTCCTGCATTTTGCTTGAGCAATAATCCCTCGATATGCCCCCAAAGTTAATACCCCAAAGATAGACCTCGCCGCCAACCGGCTCCCCAAAGTATCTGAATATTGAACATCGATTATAACTTCATCTGAACACGCGGATCCCAAAGGCCCGTCATAAATTTTCTGCTTACGTCTAGCCTGGGGATGCTTGGACTTATATACTTGGACTAGAAAAGTCAAATATCCCACCCTGACTATAAGTTCCATACAAGTAAAATTAATCTCTACAAAAAGATTACTTAATTTTTTTTTAGAAAAGTATTTATGTTTTGCATAATCCTTCCATTTAGTGTTCCAAGTCCCCCTATGTATACCATAAAAACACATTCCCGCTGTGGTAGTTTGATATCTCATCCTCCAAAATCATAGAATCATAGAATCACAGAATTGCAGAGTTGGAAGAGACCATGAGGGCCATCCAGTCCAACCCCCCTGCCACGCAGGAAATCTTGATCAAAGCATACCCGACATATGGCAATCCAGCCTCTATTTAAAGACCTCCAAGGAAGGAGACCCCACCATGCTCCGAGGGAGTGTGTTCCACCGCCGAACAGCTCTTACTGTCAAAAAGTTCCTCCTAATATTGAGGTGGAAACTCTGTTCCTGGAGCTTGCACCCATTGCTCCGTGTTCCAGTCTCTGGAGCAGCAGAAAATAAGCCTGCTCCATCCTTAGCGTGACATCCCCTCAAATACTTAAACAGGGCTATCATATTGCCTCTTAACCGTCTTTTTTTCCAGGCTAAACATACCCAGCTCCCTAAGTCTCTCCTCATAAGGCATGGTTTCCAGACCTTTCACCATTTTAGTTGCCCTTCTCTGGACACGCTCCAATTTGTCAATATCCTTTTTGAATTGTGGTGCCCAGAACTGGACACAGTATTCTATGTGAGGTCTGACCAAGGCAGAATAGAGTGGCACTATTACTTCCCTTGATCTAGACACTATGCTTCTATTGATACAGCCCAAAATCACATTGGCCTTTTTAGCTGCTGCATCACATTGTTGGCTCATGTTCAACTTGTGGTCTACTAGGACTCCTAGATCCCTTTCGCATGTAGTCTCATTCAGCCAGGTCTCTCCCATCCTATATTTATACATTTCATTTTTCCACCCTAAATGCAGCACCTTACATTTCTCCGTATTGAATTTCATTTTGTTAGCTTTGGCCCAGCTCTCCAGTCTATCCAGATCATTCTGAATTTTGATCCTGTCCTCTAGGGTATTAGCTACTCCTCCTAATTTGGTGTCATCTGCAAATTTGATAAGTATGCCCCTAATTCCCTCATCCAAGTCATTGATAAAGATGTTGAATAGCACTGGGCCCAAGACAGAACCCTGTGGCACCCCACTGGTCACATCTTTCCAGGATGAAGAGGAGCCACTGCTGAGCACCCTTTGTCAAGTCCATCTGGTACCATAGAAAATAACGTGGGAGGGCCCTTAGCTGTTTTTAATAATCCCAATAAAATGACATCAGGGTCCTCAATTAGAGCGGGCAAATGGGTATATGCCCTATGGATTGTGGATGGGCATAAACTAATGTTACATCTTTCCCATGATATTCAAACATGCGTTCAGCATGTCACCTAATCCAATTCTCTTGTGTCTTTTCACAAAATAAAATTTCAAAAAGGACAATTGCTACCCACCACCTCTTAATTTTCATGGATGTCGCCATTTCATGTTTATCTTCTTTCCGTAATTATCCGGGGGTTGTTGAACCCACTTAATATAAAAATAATCCTCTTTCCAACTAAGGTACCACCTCAAATATTTTCCTTCTATTAGGTATATAAAAACTGGATATCTTCCTGCTAGCGCAAGAGCCTGTGAAATATAAGCATATGTTAGTAAAAGGCAAAAGATTTATACGATCTGAAGAGAAACCACTTGATGAGGAAGAGAAAAAAAGAGCTGAAATATATTTTTTTTTAAAAATGACAAGACTAAATGGAAAGAAGGAGGATATAAAAGACAAGACGGGGGACAGACAGATGGATTGAGACTCTAATGACAAACAGGAACAGCGGGCAGAAGAACATGAAGACCAGCAAGAAATGGAAGGAAAAGATGAGGAAGAAGAAAGGATAAGCCAGGATGAGGAAGAAGATTTAGATGATGACAAAGCTTTGGATAGAGAAGGAGAGGAGGAAGAACAATAGACTGGAAAAATGGGGCTAAAAATAAGATCATGGAATGTCAAAGGGTTAAATGCCCCCCCAAAAAGAAATCACATCTTCCATTTGTTAGAGAAAAGCGACACAGATATTATCTGTTTACAGGAAACAAAAATACAAGGAAAGGATAACAAACTTTTGAACAGATTCAAACTCGGACAAGGCTTTTTCTCAAACTCAAATAAAAGGAAAGGAGGAGTTACAATTTATGTAAAGAACAAATATGAAGCGACTGAAATAATGAACGACAAAGAAGGTCATTATATCGGTCTGGAAGTAAGCTTGACTAATATGAAAATAATTCTGATAGCAATTTACGCACCCATCGAAAAAAAAAGATCAATTCTACAATAAATTGTATCAAGAACTTGAAAATCTAGGGGAACAAAACAAAAATAACGTAATAATAGCTGGGGACTTCAATGGTGTTCTAAGAGCAAGTCAAGATAGCTCTGTCACCTTGCATAAAAGATGTTATGGGGAATTGCCCAACATCTGCAAGAATATGTTAGATGATTATAATTTGGTAGACATTTGGTCAACAAAATATAATGGAATAAAAGGTTATAACTTTTACTCAGAGGCTCACAAATCAATGTCCAGAATAGACATGTTCTGGGCATCAACAGATCTACTTATGAAAATTCAAGAAATGGATATAATTGAAAGAATCTTGTCAGATCATAACCCCATCGAAATTAAATTATCAACTTTTGAAAGAGAATATGTATGGAGATTAAATGAAAAAAATGTTGAAAGATAAGAAATTCGTAAATAGAGTAAGAAGTGAAATTCAGGAATATTTCAAAATCAACAAATACTCAGAAACATTGCATGGAATAAGATGGGATGCATTTAAAGCAACAATTAGAGGTATTTTTTGCAGAGGGGAGCAGAAATAAAAAAACTAAAAGATATGAAAAACAGAACGTTAATAGAAGATCTGAGGAAAAAGGAGGAGAACTTAAGGGAAAACCCTAAAAATTCAAACCTCCAAAAGGAGATAAAATTGATTCAAGAAGAATTAAAATCTGAGCTAACTGAGAACGTGGGGGGAAAATTAAAAAGAGTCAAACAAAGATATTTTGAAAAAGCGAATAAAGCTGGAAGATGGCTAGCTCACAGACTGAAAAAAGAGACGGAAAAAAACTGATCACAGAAATAAAAATTGGAGATGTAAGATACTGCAAACAAAAAGAAATTAAAGAGAACTTTGTAAAATTTTACAGACTCTTGTATGCAAAACCAGAAGACAGGAAAAAGGAAAAGAAAACAGGAAAAAGACATAGATGAATTCTTAAAAGAAAACCTAAAGAATACAATACCGGAAAGCATGAAAGAAGAATTAACATACCCCATCAGCCAAGAGGAAATCTTGCAAGCAATTAATCAAATGAAAACAGGGAAATCTCCAGGGCAAGATGGGTTCATAACGGAATTCTACAAAGAGTTTCATGAAGAACTGATACCACCTCTTCAACAAGTTATAAATAAAATTCCAGAGGAAGGGATCCCAGCTTCTTGGCAAACAGCAAATATTGTTTTGATTCCAAAAGAAGGTAAAGATACATTTAACATGGCAAATTATCGACCAATATCCCTTCTTAATACGGATTATACAACGATTTTGGCAAACAGATTGAACAAAGTAATAAAAGAGATAATACATGAAGATCAGTCTGGCTTTATTAAAGGAAGACACATGTCAGAGAACATAAGAGTAATGGTTAACGCGTTGGAATACTATGAAAGACAAAACGACAAAAAAGCTGCCCTCATCTTTATTGATGCCGAAAAGGCCTTCGACAACATCAGTTGGCCTTTCATTATAAAAACATTGGAAAAGTTGGAACTTGGAGAAACAATCATAAAAGGAATCAAAGCAATATATCAAACCCAAAAAGCATACCTGATGATTAATGGAGAAAAAATGGAAATCTTCAATATTGGTAAAGGAACTCGTCAAGGATGTCCCTTATCCCCATTACTTTTTATATTGGCATTAGAAAGCCTGAATAACAGGTTAAGAAGCGATAAGCGAATACCCGGTCTCAAAAGAAAAGGACAAGAATACAAAATAAAAGCGTTCGCTGATGACCTGGTAATAATCTTAGAAAATCCCTTGGATACAATAACCACCTTATTTGATCAAATCAATTTTTTTGGAAAATTGGCTGGATTTAAGCTGAATAAAGATAAAACAGCAATAATAACAAAGAATATGTCATTAAAAGAGGAGGAGCAACTAAAAGAGAAATCGGGTTGCAAAATCGAGAAAAAAGTCAAATATCTAGGAATTTGGTTAGGCAAAAGAAATATCGATCTATTTGAAAACAACTACAAAAAATGTGGAGGGAAATTAAGTTGGATCTTGAACGCTGGAACAAATTAGATCTGTCTGTCCTCAGAAGAATCAACACAATAAAGATGAGTGTATTACCAAAGTGTTTATTTTTATTACAAAACCTCCCAATCCTACAAAATGATAGTATATTACAGCAATGGACCTACGATTTAAATAAGTTTATTTGGAGAGGGCGAAAAGGAAGAATAAAGTGGTCAACGCTGAATGGAGATAAGGGTAAGGGAGGAGCTTCTTTGCCTAATTTGAAGTTATATTACAGAGCATGTGGTATTTGCTGGTTGTCAACTTGGATTAAGCTGGACAATAATAGAATATTAACAATAGAAGGACACTCCTTACGATATGGCTGGCATGCGTACTTGGGTTACGAGAAATCCTGAGTGAACAAAGATTTCGACAATCATATGATTAGGAAGGCTTTATTGAAAGTCTGGACCAAGATCCAAACAGAATTCTATATAAAATTACCTAAATGGCTTTCCCCTCACAAAGCTTTCTTAGGAAGGTGGGAAAGTACAAGCATCTGGTTAAGATACAGTGATTTAATTGATCGCGAGGCATGGAATAAAGGAGAAGGAAAGAATCTATATACAAGGGACAACTTAGAAAGGGATGACTTTATCCCTTAGAAAGGGATAAAGATGAATTGGTTTAAATATTTGCAAATTAAAAACAGATTTAAAGAAGACAAAGAATAATATGATTTTGAAATGTCAGAGACGGATCTAGACAAAATAATATGGGGAAAGTCGGATAAAATTTTTTCCAGAATCTACAAATTATTGTTAACAAGAGAACTGGAAGGAGAGTCGGTGACCAATGCTATGATTAAATGGGCCCAAGATTTACGTGAGACGATAACTATGGACGAGTGGGAGAGATCGTGGAAGGAGACAAATAAGTTTACAGCTTGCTTAGCTTTGAAAGAAAATCATCTAAAAATTGTCAATAGATGGTATCTGACCCCAGCGAGACTAAGCAAAATGTACAAAACAAACAACAATAAGTACTGGCGATGTGAAAAGGATATTGGAACGATGTACCACATGTGGTGGGGGTGTCCAGTAGTTCACAAATTCTGGTTGAAGATTCATAAGATAATTCAAAAGATATACGGTATATACTTTAGTATGAATCCTAAACTTTATCTATTAAATATGACTCATGACCTTGATAAAACTCTCAGATTACAACATTGGAGAACGCTACTTTATGCAATCACAGCCGCAAGGCTCTTGATTGCAGCCAACTGGAAAAAAAAAGAACTGCCTCTAATAGACACTTGGCTACTTAAACTTAAAGAGATGTTAGAGAATGACAAGTTAACGTACATCTTAAATAAAGCAAACATGGAAAAATTGGAAAAAGAATGGTTCCCAATACAAGAATACTGGAGAAGAAGATGGAATATAAAGTTACAATATTAAAAGAGAGAACAAAGGGAATACTCCAAGGAGTTAATGTTATGATATATTACAATATAACTGGTAAAAGCTGGCTTGAAACAGATGCTTCAATAAAAATGCTTCAATAAAAATCTTAATGCTTCTAAATTTCGAGAAAATGGGGGGGGAGGATATAATATTTGGATATAGAAATAATAAAAAAATGAACAGAATTTTAAATGATGAAAAATGGGAAAATATTGGAAAGGATGAGATATAGGGAGGAGATGAAGTGAAGTTAAGGATAAATAACTCAGATGGGTGGTGGGCTAAAGGGAGTCAAAGGAGGATGAATGAGAGAAGAAATAGAGAATCTTGAGTATGTGGGAAAGAATGAGAATATGAAGAAGGTCGATTGGAAGGGAAGGAAAGGAGAGAAAGAAGAAATGAACTAGTAGACGTAAGTTTGGAGTGAAACAAGGTGGAGTAGGTGGGAAGGAAAGGTACAGATGGAATTAAGTATGAGTGAATCAAACGACTTAAGTACAATGAATATAGTAGAAGAAAGTTAATACTCAACTAATTGTTTGTAATAATTAATAATGACTTTTATTATGTCTAACATTAATCTATTGTAAATTTGAAAAAAAATAAGCATATCTGTTAGCTCCAAAAGGGGCTAGGTCCGATTTTCCGTGTGGGGGTCCTCCCATCCATTCATCTGGCATGAGTTATTCCTTAAAAAAAGTAACACTTATTATTCATCAACTTTGTACAATTTCGTCTGGTTACGGTGATCCCACTTTGATTTTTTCCCCTTTCTGATCAAATAACTAGTGGGCCATATTTGATCCATGACTACATATGGCCCCTTCCACTTGGGTCTCAAAGCATGTTCCTTTGGACCCAAGTAGAGGTACAAAACTTGAATTCCAATCTATAGATTGAAAAGGTATCATTTCCTTTTCTGTCTGAGTGGAAATTTCACTGCTATTAATCCCAGATTCATTTCATTGCCAAACATTATTTCCTATCTCATGCAAATCCTTTAATATTTGGTATTGATCTATTTTAGTTCCCTCTTCTTTAAACATTTTTATTTATTTCTTACTTTGTTTGACCAACTGGTCTACATATGTATTACCTTGTTGTTGCCATTCTATTTTATTTTCCTTTTTCTTATCTTGGTGGGCTTTGATCCATGCCAATTTTATTTTTGGTAACTCTTTCATAAGAGTCCAAATTTGTTTCCATTGACTAATATGATTTAAGTTATACCGTCTGCATTTTTTTTTAAAAAAACAAACAAACCATTTTTAGCCCCAAACTGAATGAACCTTGTACACTCATTTATACATATTCACTGTCTATAACTAATATAAATTCTTCCTCCTTTCCCTCTTGTTCTAACATTAAAAGAACATCAATAACTATCTGTTAGGGATGATCTCTCCTTTTTTCTTCTCCCCTATTAGGTTTATACCAAGCCTAGGCAGTGCTTCTTTCACCCTTTTCCCACCAAGAACCTCCAAGGGTTGCCCTTCCCTTGGCTGCCACAATTTTATTACCACAGCCCCTTGATCTTCTGCACTCAGTTTATCTGACATTTGTTACTATTGGCAATCTGAAAAATGTAAAGTTTTGACCTTCAAAGGTGACAGCAAACCAAGGTTTGCTTCCTTCCAATAAAGGCAATGCCAAACAAAACAAAACAAAACAAAACAAAAACAACAATTAGTACTTTCCCTACTGTTCCTATGATGTTAGCCACCATAGGTGCCATAAGGTGTGTTCCATGGTTTATTTTCCTAAAGTCTATAACTAACCTCCAAGATTTTTCATCACTCTTTTTAACTGGCCATAATGGTTCTCAATTATTCCTAGCTGTTCCATTGCCTCAATAGTCTCAGCTATTCCCTTTTCAACTTCTTGAGCAAGAGGGTATTGTTTCTGGGGTGGTACAACTTCTGCACTTTTATGTTTCCCTGCATCAAATTTAGACTGTACTTGCACCTCAGGAACTATTTTCTCCCAGTCTTCTTTTTGTTGTACATTTTTAACCACATATTGATAAATTTTCATCATCCTTTTAGGTTTTATGCCTTTTCTTTGTATGATGATGTCATCATACGGATCCATCCACAATCCGTACTTTGACATGGCATCCATTGCTAAAATCACCTCTTCTGTCCCCTCTTGATAAAAAACAAATTCAGGTTTTATGGGCTTGCTTGCAATCCATATAGTTGCTAAAAGTAATTGTTTTTTTTCCACAGGGGGACCTGAGGCAGTTTCCAGCAACAGAGGTTGAAGGGGCTTACTTCCTGGTAGCCACACATTAGTCATGCTAACAATGGGACGTGAATCCATTAAAGTAACATATTCTCTGCCCCTTTGATCAGTAGCCACTGCAAATTTTCTATTACCAGATTTCTAATTAATTTCCCCACAACTGCCATGTTCCTGGCTTTATTTGTCTTTGTTCTGTGGCAGCAGGGCAGCCCTGACAGAGCTCCCCCTCTTCACTTGTTCCCTTAACTTCCTCGACAAAACTACTCTTTTAAAAAGGGGCTGGCTTCCCCTCTTTCTTGGGTTTAATCCCTTTTGGCACCCATTTTGAGGAGAAGGTAACTTGTTTCACCCCGACTTAAAAGGGAATTTGGGCTTTCTGTATTGTCCCAACTTCTTGTTTCTTAAGGCTGGAAAATACCAATTTAAGTTTTTCCCAAGTGCACTCTGCTTTTGCTTAACTTTGTATAACTATAAGCATTGCTAGATGTGTTTTCTATGCTGGGTTTAGCCCTTCCTAGGGAACCAAAAAGACACTGGTGTCAATTTCCATTATTTCTGATATGGTCCCTGAATTACAAATCTTATTTTGGTACCTGTCCCAAAGGCCTTTTTTAGCAGCTCTGCTCACCTGTTCTAAAACCCAATCTCGCAAAGCCACCCCTACTCCATTATCTTGGGCTTTGCTTATATAAGGTGTCATGCCTGGAATTTGTTTAACTAGTTTAGTTATTTCTTCCAGAGTCTTATCATTTTTATCTGCTGCCTTCCATACTTTAATAGCCCACTTTATTTTCCTGCTCCCTGGCTGTCCCAGAGATTCTTTTAATTTCCTCATTTTCCCAGTTAACATAGGATCATCTGAGACAGAATATCTCCCCAGCTTGTCCTTTTCCTGACAGCTTTTATTCTAGGATTATCATATTGACAACCACACTGGCTTGGCCATTTTTGCTTCCTTTCCCGTCTCCCCTAAAGGACTGCAATCAGGACTATCAGGACAGGTTCTTTCCCAACAACAATCATAATCTTTTTCCAGGCTCTAAGAAACCTGTTTTACATAAACATTATTCTTTAGTTGGGATTTGAACTGATCATTTTTTTTTCTATATAAGGACTTCTTTTAACAGCTTAACTTTTTGTTTAACTGGTTTTGTTTTTTGTTTTCTTTTCCCTCTCTGTCTGCTAACTCTTTAATATTTACCTCTAAGAGTTTCTTTTCTTTTCTTAGTGCATTGTTCTCATCCTCATCTTGCAACCTACTAATATTATGCAGTGTTAAAACTCCATTTTTCAGTTTCCTCATCTTTTTCCCTTCAACTCATTGGGTTTTAAATAACATTGGGTCATCCCCATTAAAGCTAAAAGTGTCATGACTTTAGTCTGCTCTCATTTTCTCTGCATTGCCAGCTTCCTGAAAAAAAACCAACACCTTTAAACAATTTCTCCTCACTCCTTTAAGTATCTTCCTCTAGTTGTTACTTAATATACTGCAAAGCCTTTTCCAGGCTTTATTCTCCAATCTCCTGCCTCATTTTCACAATCCTCATCAAAAGGATCCTTCAATTGAACAAAAAGGGTTCCCATAAATGGATCCAAACCTCTCCATTTCCCTTCTTGTCCTTTTTCCTACCAAAAAGAGCCATATTTCCTTCTGACCCTTTATTCAGTTACTCAGTTACTCAGTTATACCCAGTCAGGGGTGTCCCCCTGTTTTCCACCCTCTGACCTTAACCCTGCCAAAAGTCCTAGAAATCTCACACTTTCCTGATCCTGTTCGTGATGCCAAATGTTATGACCACATAAAGGTCCTTTTAATCAGGTAGTGATTAAGATTTTCCCAGACAAATGATAGGCAAAAAGGCACAGAGAGACCAAATTTGGTTTTTAGTCACTATGCATGTAACATTTATTTAGACATAAGACATTAAACATTCAGTTAAGTATCAAGAGCTCTTTTTCCATTCACACACACACACTCACACAGACATATTCACATACGACCCTCTTGAATCCAGTGATCCATGAAGGCTGGATAGTCCATTGCTGCGGGTTCAGGAACCATATCTGAGGCTGGAAAAAGTCCCATGTTTTATACCTTCTTCATCTCCTTCCTTGAGAAAGGCAGGCTTTTCAGATTAGAACAGTTTCTTAGGCAGAGCAAGGTATGTTCTGTGCTCGCAAAGAACTCCCTCAATCATGCCGACAGCTGGTATTGTCTATGTTATGCATGGTCAGCAGTCCACTAGCAGTCCACTGGGAAGTTCTGTTTGTACCAAACTTCCCCAGGCCAAGCTGACAAGTAAAATTGTTCAAGTTCTGCTTGGTTAACATTTTCACTTTGTCTGCCAAGGCTTCCTTATTTCTCAGTCCGGCTTCCAAGATACACCTCTTAGCAATGCTCTGTGCAGCATCCATTTTATTTGGGTCTTTTAAGGCCTTGCTTCACTAGGATTGACAGGAACCCATGCATACACACAATCATACATACGGGCATACTCTCACAACTCCCTCTGAAATATATTGGCATTTCGTTTTATTTAAAGGGGGACTGTTTTTGTTTCTTTTCCCCATTTTTTGCTTTTCTTTTGTTGTTCCTTGTCTCTATTTTTGTGCATGGTGTATTACTTTGAAGGTATCCACTAAACAAGTGAAACACAGAGAAAATCATTTGACTAACTAACCCTTTGTCTTATGTTTTGATGTTATATTTTTGAACTTTTTGAAGGGGGTTTCTGTGCTATCTCCTTCGTGTAGGGGATTGAGAGTATTTCTTTTTTAAAAACCTAAGAAAGGAGAGGAGGTATAAAGGAGTCCACTCTTACATTTATATTATTATCTTTAAGGCAAAAGTTGACTGTATTTCTACACTTTGAAAAGCTCTGAGGGTGAAAACTCCATAGTATCTGGAAAGAAGCCAAGAGATTAACCTTGAAAATGCCACACATTGGATAACTCTTGACAGTTTGAAAGCCTGAAAGAGAGAACTGAGGATCTAAAGCTACAACTAATTCTTTGAATCTCTTTCCTCTCCCACATTTAATAAATAAGTTTTTTAAGAAACCTTCCCCTACCTCCATGCACACACACACACACGTACATATACATACTATTTTTCTATTTTATTTCCATTTTCCACATTTTTTAAATTTTTTTCAGTTGTATATCTTTTTACTTTTGGTTTTTTAAAATTTTCCCCTTTCTTTTTTTCTCTTTTCATTTTTTTTTCATTTTCACCTCCATTTCATTTTTCACTTTCATTTTTATTTTTTACTTTTTTCATTTTTTTCACTTTTTGTTGTTTTTGCTATTGCATTTGTTGTTGCTGCTGTACTTTTTACTTTTTTCACATTTTCATTTTTGTACTTTTTAATTTTTACTCTTTTTGTCTGGACTGGCCTTGCTTTTGTTTCCATTTTTCTCTTCCTCTTTCTCTCCATCTTGAAAGATACAAACCTCCTTATATTAGCAAAAACTGAAGAAGAAGAAGATAGAGAAAGGGAAATTCTATGAGAGAGTGAGAGAGTGAGAAGTGGGAAAGGTGGAAGAAGGTACAAGAATGTCAAAGAAAGTCAGAGCAAGTTGAGAAAGGAAAGATAGTTGAAGAAGTAAGAGGAAGTAAATGAAGAAGAAAGAAATTGACAAGAAAAAAGGAAGAAGGAAGAAAAAGAGAGTCTTGGAGAAGTAAAAAAGGTAGATGAGATTGAAAGGCGAAAGAAAGGAAGAAGCAAATAGTAAGAAGATAAAAAGATACCAGTATTGAAGAGGGAAGTGAAGAAAGATAAAAATAGAGAGAGAAGAAGAGAGGTGTAGGAAGGTGAAGGAAAGGAAGAGGAGAAGAAAAAAAGGGGAGACAATTGAAGAAAAAGAAGTGTGGAAGAAAAGAAAGAAGGAAAAGATAAAGGATTAATAGAACCTGTAAAGTAACCCGATGTAGAAGAAAATGGCATGTTAAGAAATAAAGCTAGACTGCTTAGAAGCACATAACGAAGATGGAGTGCCACAGTACATGTTGAAGTTTATGGAGGAAATAAGAGAATTTAGAAAAGAGACAGCTATGCAATTTGATGATATTAACACTAAATTTAATATGCTACATAGTCTATTAACTTAAGTAAAAAAAAGATGTATAAGAGAATAAAGAAGATATCCAAATGCTGAAAAAAGAAAATGAAAAATTAAACATGGAATTGGAGAATACACAAGATCAACTGCCTTTGGTGGAATTGGGAGAAAAGGAATAATGGATAAGGTTAAGAGGCATTAAAGAGCAACCAAATGAAAATATAAGGAAAAAATAATAGAAATACTGTCACACGAATTAAAATGGGACGAAGAACGGTTTGGTAAAGAATTAGATCATATATATATAGATTTAATTCACTGTATGCAATGAGAAGAAACCTCATCGAATCATAGAATCATAAAGCTGGATGAGAACACAAGGGCCATCCAGTCCAACCCCCTGCCATGCAGGAATACACAATCAAATCATTCCTTACAGATGGCCATCCAGCCTCTGTTTAAAAACCTCCAATGAAGGAAACTCTTCTTTCTCCTTCCACTTCCAAACAGCTCTCAAGAGATTATATCCTAGAGGTGAATTTTAATAAAGGGATTCGACAGATGGAAAATTGCTGATTTTGCTAAAAGAAATACCAGCAAGGATTTTGAGAAGGTGAAAAGACTATTACTTCTTAGTTCAAATGTTAGAAAAAGAAAAAAGTACTGTTCAGCTGGGACAAATTAGAAAATGTAAACTTCACACACAAAAAAGAAAGATAAAATAGACTCAACTGAAAACACTAAAGAATTTATTGGAAGAAACAAGAGGGAATTTGGGTTGACCTGAACAAGAAGGGAAGAGGAGGAAGAGGATCAAAGTGGAGACCAACAGGAACAAGAAGTTTTTAATCAGAAGAACATCTCAAAAGAATAAAAAACAGAAGAAAATCAAAAATAAAGGAAGAAAAGAAGAAACAAGAAGAAACGAGTCTGCTTGACCTGAGCATTTCAGAGTGAAAATAAGAAGACCAAGATAGCCAAAAGGAATAGAATAAGAGGGAAGAGGGGTTAAAGGTTATATTATTTGAAGGGGAGGGAAGGGGAGCACTTACTTTAAAAAAAGGAGGAAGAATTGTATAAGAGAAATTTATATTTGTATATTTGATGATAGGAAATACATTTATTACTTGGAATGTGAAAGGTTTAAATTCATTTTAAAAAAGAAAACTGGTTTTCTTTTTTAACAAAAAAATGTCAATGTTGTATGTTTACAGGAAATTAGAATTAAAAAGAAACATGCACATTTGTTGCCACAAAAAAATAGGTAAAGAATCTTTTTCACTCAGACAGAAAAAGGAAAGGAGAGTTGTGTTATATGTAAAAACAAACCTTAGGCCAAATTTAATAATGTCAGATGTCAAAGGAAGATGTGTAGTGGTGGAGATAAATGTTAAGATACTAGTGGAGGAAAAAATACACATTTTACAAAGAGTTAAACGAGAAGATAATACAATTGAATTGTAAATATTGGTGTTTACTTGGGGATTTTAATGGAGTTGTTGAACCATAATTAGATAGGCATTCTAATACAAAAATAAAAATAAAATAAGGAAAAATTAGTGAAATAATTCTTTGAGATTTTAGAAGAACTGCAACTAATAGATGTTTGGAGGTTTAAAGAAAATGATAAAAAGGACTTTACTTTTTTTCAGATTCCCATAATTAATTATCTAGGATAGATATGATTTGGATTACAAACAACTTAATAAATAATATTGGAAAAGTGGATATCTTATCAAAACTTTTATCAGACCATAACCCTGTAATGATGATGATGAAGAGCAAAATGCTGTAAAATAGATGGAGATTAAACGAAGAAACTTCAAGAAACATTACATATGGATAAATTAACAATGTTATTGAGAGGGGAAGATATGAGAAAGTACACAGAAGACTGGCAAAAAATAACTGACTATCTGACGATAAGATGGAGAAAAAATGGATATGAATATGGAAAACCTTAAGAGAAAAAAGAAAAAACAAACAAACAAACAAACAAACATTAAAATAGAGACTATAGAGCTAAACAAAAAGAAGAGATCTTCAATTAAAACAAGTTTAACAATGGAAAGCAAGTAATTTTGAAAGTATTAAGAAGGGTGTAATTTATGGGAGAAACAACAGAAACCATAAATAAATAAAAAGTATTTTTTCGCGAGACAGAAATTCACTTTTGAGATCAGTAACATCAGGTGATCCATAGGAAGGAAGTAACTAGATAAAACTTATAAGCTCAGCACAAACAAGACAGGAACAAAGATAATATTACAAATTGCTTAGGATATAAGCATGATTTATAAAAATTACAAAAGATATATTTTGTAAAAGAAAAAAGAGGGTTTTGATTCACAATGTAAAATGTTGTATTGATATAGTAAAGTATGCTGAGCAATGTGACTCTATTGTTCAAATTCTGTAAATATGTATGTTTTATATGTATGAAAATAAAAAAAATAGATGGAGATTAAATGAGTCATTATTAAATAAAAAAGAGGAAGTTAAGAAATGTAGGGAAAAGTTGAAGGAATACTTTGAACTGAGTATGGATAGGGAGGTAGAAAATGATCTGATGTGGGATGCTAGCAAGGTAATTATCAGAGGTATATTTACCCAAATGAATATATTTTGGAATAAAAAGAAGCAAGAATTAAGGAATTGAGTGAAAGGATGACATTAGAAAAAAAGAAGAATTGGTGAAATCCCCAACAATAAAAAGATTAGATGTTTAATTAAATTATTACAAGAATGATTAACAATTATAATGATGGATGAGATGTAAAAAATTGGTTTTATAAAACAAAGAGGTTTTGAACATCCTAATAAACCAGGTCGATGATTAGCCTATAAAATAAGAAAAGAAAGAGCAAAGAGATTGATAACAAAATTAAAAGTGGGAGATAGATTTATAACAAACGAAAATGAGATCCAAAAATATTCCATAATTGCTTTGATATGCTATGTAAAATGTAAAACGTTCCCCTAGAAGGAAGGAATAAATATATTAAAAATTGTAAAATTGCAAAACTTTCAGAAGCACAAAGGGAGAAATTAAATTTAAAAATTACAACAGATGAAATCATAAAAACTATTAGGAAAATGAAAAAAGGGAAAACTCCAGGGGCAGACAGGCTGCCTCCTGAATATTATAAGATCTTTTATATAGAATTAGTGGGGCCCCTTTCCCTGGTTTTCAATGGTATTTAAAAACAAACAAACAAAAAAAAACACACACCAAATTCCTAAAAGTGGGAGCAAGGCCAATATAGTTTTAATCCCTAAAGAAAATCGTGACTTAACATTTTTGAAAAACTTTAGGCCTATTTATTAAATGAAGATAATATTATTATTTTTTGCTGCAATTCTAACAAATGGACTAAAATCATATTTACAGTAATTTATACTTAAAGATCAAAATGGCTCTTTGCCCAAAAGATAAATTAAAGATAATATTAGAACAATAATTACTGTGATTGATTATCTAAATTATCATAATGAAATCAAAGGTGCCTTAGTTTTTCTTGATGCAAAAAAGCCTTTCGATAACTTAGATTGTCATTTTATTAAAGGTAATTAAGGAAATGGATTGTGGAGATAACTTTTATAATTGGATCCAAACAATATATTTGAAGCAAAATGCAAAACTAATAATAAATGGGAAATTAACTGATTCAATCCAAATTGAAAATGGTACCAGGCAAGGTTGCCCCCTTTCAACACTGTTATTTATACTAGCCATGGAAATTTTGAATGTTGAAATAAGAAAGGATAAAGAAATAAGAGGGGAAATTAGGAAAGAAATATATAAATTACAAGCATTTGCCAATGACTTGGTCATATATTAGAGGATCCATTAAATGGAGATGAGCCCTTATTACAAAAATGAAAGAATTTGGAAAATATGCAGGATTTAAAATAATTGCGGATAAAACAAAGATATTAACTAAAAATATGGAAGCTGTAGAACAAGAAAATGTAATTAAAAAACAGGCTTTGAGTTTCTTAAAAAGATAAGATAATTAGGGATCAATATAATGGCAAAGAATCAACAATTGTTTGAGAATAATTATGTAGTAGAATGGGATTATATTAGAAAAGATATGAATAATTGGAAAGATTTGAATTTATCATTGATTGGGAAAATACCAGCTATTGAAATGAATGTGTTAACCAGGTTAATGTTTTTATTTCAAACTATCCGAATTATCTCTTCAAATATGGTGTTTACTAAATGGCAACAAGAAGTATCAAAATTTATATGGGCAGGAAGAAAACAAAGAATTAAATGGAAATACTTAACAGATGCAAAGGAAAGAGGGGGAATAGGATTACTAGATTTGAAAGTATATTTTGAAGCTGCATGTTTAACTTGGTTAAAGCAATGGCTCACACTTGAAAATAAAAGAGACTTAAAATTAGAAAGTCATGAATTAAAGATTGGTTGGCATAGTTATTTATGGTATGGTAACATTAAAATAAATGTAGAATTTAAAAATCATATTAAAAGAAAATCTCTATTAAGGATTTGGCAAAAATACAAAGGAAGATTAAATTCTAAAATACCAGGTTGGTTATCACCGAAGGAGGCTTTTTGCAAATTGAATTAAGAGACTATGGTTGATTAACATGTAGGGATTTACTAGAGAGAAAAACAGGGGAATGGAAGCTTAAAGATTGGCAAGATTTTAAAAATGAGTGATTTCAAATACAGTGGCTAAATTATTATCAATTAAGAGCAAGAGTTAAAGAAGACTTAAAGGACCCCCAGTTTGAGGGTGAAATATCAGAGTATGGAAATTTATTATGTACAGATAATGATAATCTAATTAGTAAAATGTGCAAATTAGTATTGAGATATAATACAGAAGATGAGCAAACAAAACAGTGCATGATTAGTTGGACATGGGATTTAGGTCATAATATAGACTTTGATCAGTGGGAAGATAGTTCAAAGAAGGGCCTGAAATTCACTTGTTGCTACAATCTTAAAGAAAACTTTCATAAAATGAGGTTTATGTGGTATATAACACCAAGTAAATTGGCCAAAATGGACAAAGACACAACAAATTTATGTTGGAAATGTGGAGAACAAACAGGAATATTTTTTCATCTATGGTGGAATTGCAAAAGAATTAGAAAATGCTGATTTAAAATTAATAAACATATAGAAAAAAAATATAGGATTTGAAATCAGTTTGAGGCCAGAATTATATTTATTAATTTATTATCATAATTTATTATGATAAACCTAGATGATAAAAGGGAAAAAAACATAGAAATGTAATAAGCTATTTAATAACTGTGACACAGCTGATTTTGGAAAGAAAATGGAAAACCAAGGAAATTCCCACTTATATAGACTGGATAGAAAAAACAATAGAATTGGCTAAACTAGATAAATTAACTAATTTAGTGAAAAGAAAACCATCACATGACTATTTAAAAATCTGGAAACCATTTATAAATTATATTAAATAGATAGGATGGCACACCAATACAATAAGATTTGATAATTAAATATAAAAATCCTCTTATTTGTTAACTTGTCTATATATTTACTTAGTTATTTAGCTACTTATTTATTTACTTATACTTATTCATGTATACATTATTTATATATATATATATATATATATGTTATTTTTTTCACTTAATAGACAACAGAATATTTGCTTATGAAAGAAGTGTGGTTTACCAATATGATATGATATGAAGTTACACTAAAGTAGGATAATAATGTACAAGATAGGTGAAGAGAATATTTTTAATTAGAAAACAGAGAATATTCAGGAAGTTTTTTAAAAATGTATTTTGGGATGGTAGGGGCTCTTTGTACTGTATGTTTCATTATTTGAATGTTATTTTTGTTTTTGTTTATTTGTTTGTATTTGTTGTTGGTGCTCTTGTTTTTGTTTTTATGTTGTTTGTATATATGTCCATTTGTGTGCTGAAATAAAAAATATTATTATATATATAAAAAAGAAAAGCAGCCATAAGAGGAGGGCTGAGTGGATAACAGGAATAGTGAATGTCCTATTACAGCAAGATAAATAACTCAGACCCAGTAGACTGTAGGATGGGGCATCTGATGAGAGAAATGCAATCACCACAGACCACTGCAACTCCACCTCCCAGCCCCCAGGCCTTGCTTGCTGCTGCACAGAGTAACCAGGAAGTCAAAGCTGAGAAAGATTAACTCCCCCACCCCCACCCTCACTTCATCCATGCTGGTGTCTTTAAAGCAAGCCAGGCTGGCATGCTCACCTAGGATAAAGGCACAGGGAGAAGAAATGAAATTCAATATGGAGAAATGTAAGGTACTGCACTTAGGGCGAACAAATGAAATGCATAGATATAGGATGGGGGAGACCTGGCTGAACAAGACTACGTGCGAAAGGGATCTAGGAATCCTAGTAGACCACAAGTTGAACATGAGTCAACAGTGTGATGCGGCAGCTAAAAAGGCCAATGCGATTTTGGGCTGTATCAATAGAAGTATAGTATCTAGATCAAGGGAAGTAATAGTGCCGCTCTATTCTGCCTTGGTCAGACCTCACCTAGAATACTGTGTCCAGTTCTGGGCACCACAATTCAAAAACGATATTGACGAATTGGAGTGTGTCCAGAGGAGGGTGACTAAAATGGTGAAAGTTCTGGAAAACATGCCTTATGAGGAGAGACTTGGGGAGCTGGGTATGTTTATTCTGGAAAAAAGATGGTTAAGGGGCGATATGATAGCCCTGTTTAAGTATTTGAAGGGGTGTCATGCTGAGGATGGAGCAGGCTTGTTTTCTGCTGCTCCAGAGACTGGAACACGGAGCAGTGGGTGCAAGCTCCAGGAACAGAGATTCCACCTCAACATTAGGAGGAACTTTTTGACAGTAAGAGCTGTTCGGCAGTGGAACGCACTCCCTCGGAGTGTGGTGGGGTCTCCTTCCTTGGAGGTTTTTAAACAGAGGCTTGATGGCCATCTGTCGGGGTGCTTTGATTGTGATTTCCTGTGTGGCAGGGGGTTGGACTGGATGGCCCTCGTGGCCTCTTCCAACTCTATGATTCTATGATTAAACATCACCTCTGCTTAGAAGAGAGAGGTATTTCTGCCAGCTTTTGCCAGAGCCTGCCTGCCTGCCTGTTGTTACCATCAGTGGTTCCCTCTCTCTCCCCTGCAGATTGCTGCTGACTGCAAGACCACCACTGCCTGCAAGTCTAAGCCCCATGTAGGTAATGAGTCAGCTGTTTGACTAACCAGCCAAACCTGTCCTCTTCCTTACAAGAGATACAAGCTGCCTCTGTGGGTCAGTGTGCTTATAGGTGGTGTATTTGCCATTGATGGGGGCTGTTCCTTTGGGGAACCTGCTTTGGGGGTGGAATGAGGGTGGGGGTAGTTTCTGTGTTTGGGGGTGGGGTAGGGAACAGTTTGCTTTTTTATTACATCTTTTTAAACAATCTGCCATGCTAACAAGCAATAAACAAGCAAACAAATAATCTGGAGATCATGGGAGGGGAAGCAGCCCAGGGAACAATCAATCCTACAGTATTTGGTAGGGGGAGATATGGAGTAGAGAAACAGTACTGTCACCATGGACAGGGCCAGCTTAACCATACTGCCAAATCAGCATCTGTGGGGGAGGGGGCTTACAGCCAGGGGCCCCGGCCACCCTCCCTATGCAAAAACCTCTTGCTGGCTTTAAAATAAAGCATCTCCCAAACTAGAAAAAGAAAGAGAAAGAGAAAGAAGGAGCTGCCCTCTGTGTGGCTGAAGCTGGGGGGAGTTTGCTGCTCTCTCATCCCCTCCTCCCAGGATCATCAAAACACAAGCCAGCCAGGCGTGTGTCAGAGAGGGGTGAGTGTGTGTGAGAGAGAGGGGGGCAGGAGGGAAGTGTGAAGGTCATCTCTTCTCTTTCTCCCCTGCTCTCTCTTTAGAAAGGGCTTCCTTCCTTCCTTCCTTCCTTCCTTCCTTCCTTCCTTCCTTCCTTCCACATAGATCCTCTCCAGCCCATGTTGCCAGCTGCTCTTAACATGTCCTGGTTTCTCTCCCCTCCCTCCCTTTCCCCCTTTGTCTTCAGCTTACTCCCCTTGCTGCCAACTGAGTTCAACCTGCAACAGGAATTTGTGTGCTTGCCTATGTGCCTTCAAGTCATTTCTAAATAAGGCAAACCTACCATGGGGTTTTCTACGCAAGGTTGTTCAAAGGGGATGTGCCTTTGACTTCCTTTAAAGCTGAGAGGGTGTGACTTGCCCAAGGTCACCCAGTGGATATTCATGGCTGAATAAGTATTCTAACCCTTGTCTCCACAGTCATAGTGCAATACTGAAACTTCTAAAACACGCTGGCTCTTTTAACAGAAGAATATAAAGAATATAAATAAAAATTTGGAGTAATATTACTGGGAACAATGGTTTTATTGTTGTCACTAAAACACACCAGTATCCCATTAGTGTTAAATGGGAGAACACAGCTGCACTGGGCAGGGCACATTTCTAGGATGGAGGACCATCGCCTCCCAAAAATAGTACTCTACGGTGAACTCGCCACGGGTCAGCATAAGAGGGGTGCTCCAAAAAAGCGATACAAGGACTCCCTGAAACAACATCTCAGGCTCGGCCAAATTGATCACCAACAATGGTTTGCCCTGGCCTCACATTGGGAGGCAGGGAGATGCACTATCCACAATGCTGCAGCCTTATTTGAGAACTCACGACGAACAAGTCTTGAAGAGAAACGACAACGCAGAAAGAATCACAACCCAGAAACATCATCCAAGGAGACCTTCTGCTGTGCTTTCTGCAACCGGACTTGTTTATCTCAAATTGGCCTTTTTAGTCATCAGCACGCTTTCAGAAAGCGCGGGATGAGTCCTTCCTGAATCTTGGTTTGCGAAGAAAAGCCAGAGAGAGAGAGAGATGTGGGAGCCATTGGGTAGGGCACTGGTTCTTAACTTTTTCTTTACCAGGGACCCCCTTTAAATATCTTTTGTTGTCCCGAGACTTAACTCAAGATTTAAAACCCTAATAATAATAGCTAACAACAACAATACAATTACACCACCCATTAAACTTTCCCTCAGAGACACTCTTGCTTCCTGCAAGTTTGTGGCTGGAATGGATTGAATGGCAATGTGCAGGCCATGCCAGCCAGCCTTTGCCTTGGTTCCGGTCACGTGGCTGCTCCACTACAGGGAGGAGGTGGGCCAAGCAGCCTTCAAGCCTTTGTGGAACCCCTGTGAGGACATTGCGGACCCCAGGTTAAGAACCACCGGGCTAGAGAATGCTGAAAAAGGAACAATGCAACCAGGATGCTGGCAGGGTAATTCTGGGAGGTGTAATCCAAAAGTAACTTTCCCAGTCTCTGAATGCAGCCTAGAATCATAGAATCATAGGGCTGGAAGGGACCCCAACAGCCATCCCATCCAATCGGCTTTTGCCCTGCAAGAACACACAATCAAAGCCCTCACGACAGATGGCCATCCAGCCTCTGCTTAAAAACCTCCAAAGAAGGAGACTCCACCACACTGTGGTCTGAGTCCATTTGCTCCATGTTTGAGTCTCTGGAGCAGCAGAAAACAAGCTTGCTCCATCCTCAGTATGACATCCCTTCAAATATTTAAACATGGCTATCCCTTCACCTCTCAACCTTCTCTTCTCCAGGCTAAGCATACCCTGCTCCCTAAACGCCCCTCATAGTAATGGCTTCCAGACTTCCCACCATCCTTCTCAGTATCTTTCTTGAATTGTTGTGCCCAGAACTGGAAACAGTATTCCAGGTGAGGTCTGACCAAAGCAGAATGGAGTGGTACTATTACTTCCCTTGATCTAGACACTACTCCTATTAATGCAGCCTAAAATTGCATTGGCATTTTTTGCTGCTGCATCACACTGCTAACTCATGTTCAGCTTGTAGTCCACTCTTTCTTTTCTTTGAGAAAATCTACGCCATTACATTAATTGCTAATAAACAAAAAAATATTATGTTAGTGCCTATAATACAGTTTTTAAACTAAATTATTAGTGGCAAATTATGTAATACAGTAGCCCCCCCTTATCCACTGGGGATTGGTTCTGGGGGGGGCGTGGATTTTGAAAACAATGGATAATAGTTAACACGACATTGAAAATAATGGGACTTCTGGTTTAAAATACCATAGAGTTGCCTTGGGGGGGCCTAGAAAATGGCTAGGGAGGATACATTTCTAGGAAGACTCTATGGTAGGTGTGCTGTTTTGTGTCCCATGGATAATGAATCCGTGCATACGGGGGTCCTACTATAATCTGAACATCCTGTACTGTGAATAGGTTAGGTTACATTGGCCTGAGATAAACATATGGGCTCCACAAAATAAAGCATTGCAAGGGACCCCAAAATTCCTTAAAGCGGCCCTGACCATGGATGAGGGGAGAGCCACAGGGTATTGGCTGTCCCCAAACGATTCCCCACCTCAAATAGTCTGGATAGTCTTGGCAAAAACCCACTGGGCTGAAAATGCTGCTGCTTAATGCCAGGCCATTGCCTCAGGCAGTCAGCTTGTATTTGCTTCTAGGAATGGAGCAGGTGTCCGTTTGGCTGGTTAGTCAAGCTGCTTACTCAGGACCTGGGGCCTAGTCCTTCAGGCAGTGGTGGTCTCACAGGCAGGCAGCAGTTTGCAGGAGAGAAAGGTAGGCCCTGGCAGCAGCAAGCAAGTAAGCAGCGGCAAAGGCTGTTCACATTTTAGAAAGCATAAATAGCATCTGATGCTTAATTTGAGCCAACCCTAGAGTTTGTTTTCATTGACTGTCCTTTCTCCAGTAAGGAGGCAGTGTCCTTATCAAGAAGTGTTGACAGGCACAAATTCAACAGTCTTAAGTTCTATATTCTTGCCTTAAAGCATGCTGGAGCCACATGACTCACTCCTTTTCCTTCTGCTCCTTCCCCTTCTGCTGAGCATTGGAGGAGGAGTAATATCAAGCTGTCAATATGAGCTTTAGTTACTGCGGAGATGTGTTAATAGTTCTCATTACATGAGCAGCTAATATTCATAAGCAGGAGAAGCCATGAATGAGTTATTTGTAAATGAAGGGGCTGAGAATTAAAATTGAATCTGATCAAACTCAAGAGACTGGGAAACAAGAAGTGAAAACTGTTGACTGCACTCAGATCCAAGCAGATCAGTTCAAGGGTATAGTTTTGATACCAAATTATCCCTGCTATGCAAATTTTCTCCCCAGCTGGTTGGTTCCCAGTTATGCATGGGGAGAAGCAGTGACCACATCTGCTTCCCGTTTTGCCATTTCAGAGACTAACCATCTGTTTGGCCTCATCCCGAACAGCCTGCACTGCAATGATTAACTTCCTTACCCAACCAGCCCAAGGCCTGCTATCTGCTGCAAGGTATAGGGTGTGTGAGTGTGTTTACTGAACTGCTTACAAACCAGAAACTTCACTTTTCTCCCAAGGGACAGGAAGGCGTTGGTTTATGTGATTTGCAGTTGGGAAGACATTGGCAGCTGCCCTCTGTTGCCCATGTGCCTTGTGTATGGCTGGGACTGATAAAAAGCTAGGAAACCTCCCACAACTTAGGAGAGTCTCTATGGCAATTAGAACTTCATTTTTGTTCAGTTAAGGTTCAAGGAAAATATATGACCAAACTTACTGTATTTTAGACAACTGACAACACAAAAATCATGGAGTGTTCATTGAGACTATTATTATCAACTTCACTAAGTACTGCAGTGAAGCAGATAGTCTTCTAAATTGTCCACACAAGCTTGATTCTGTGCATACATTTCCATTGATGGAGTGGAATTCTGTTGTTTCTTATATTGTGTAAGTTTCCTTTTCAGAAGCAGATAGACATTTTTTCCAATATGCAGCATCCACATTCAGTTCAAGATTGCAAATTTTTGGCCAATATGCAGCTGATGCATATCTTTTTGTCCCTATTTTTGGCAGTACAGTATTCCTTCCATTGTGCATTTGGTGTGGATTCAGTTGCATATTTGGTTACACAATGTTGCCATTCAACACAAAGGTCACATAGCACAATCAATGTGCAATTCCTCATGCAACAGGGATCCTATGCAACCCCTATGTACAATTCTGGCCAAAGTCTCAGGGCAAGTTGGCAGAAAGTTTTCTAGTACAGGATAATTTTCATTTGCTGCATGAGAAAGTTTTATCCCATAAAAAGAACTATTAGAGATTGCTCTTACTTCCAAGAGCTAAGCATGAGTGATATCAATGGAGCACATAAAGAATGAATACATAAACATCAGTCCTAAAACTGTTTTAAATACTAATCTCTCAAGTGACTCTCAAAATTCAGCCATTGGAACTACTTGTGTAGTGATTACCTGGTCTTAGCTTCAGACAACAGGGCAAGGCTGTTTGTTTTTCTAATTTGTTTGATTCAAGCAAAGGCTCAGTCTTCAAGCATGTAAAATCTTAACAAAAAATGCTTTGACACATGTGCAGTGTTCTCCTCTTAACCTTTAGTCATCACTACTCATTATTTAGGGCTTTTAAAAGCAAAAGATAGGAATGATATTTAAGCAGGCCTGAGTCCGTCAACTCACATTTTAAAAATTAAATAGTTTATACATATTGACAGTGACATTATTAACAGTCACTATTCTAGTATGCATATTCCTAAAATTCTGGGTTATGTCCCCAAGGTTGCTATGGTCTTGTGCAACCCTTTGGTACATAACTGCATTGTGTAGCATAGGCCTGGGATAAATAAGAATAAAATGTACAGGGAGTCTGGGTAATGAAAGAATTGAGACTTCTGATTCCCAAGTCAGCCAAAGAACAATTTCACCTGTGAAAGACCTTTTAAATGCAGACGCAAGTCACAAAATAGATACATGAAATCTTATTGCAGCCAAGTCAAATAGTTAATACATATGCTGTATTTCTGATCAGTTAACCAATCATATTAGGATAATTAGAAATGAGAGAAGACTGCACTCTTAGAGTGCTGAATATAAAGTACTGAGTACACTGAAATACCTGACACTGAATTAACTTTATAATTAGTATGCTTTCCAAATTAATATGGAGAAACCACATACTGGAGCCTTGACAGAGTTGCTCTGTTTCAGATTGCAGATAATGACTGCATGTCTGAACAGCCTGTCCTGCAGAGGTGTACTGATGTATTTTGGAATAGAGGAGCTCCAAATAACACCCACTATTGCCACACCTACAAGAAGAATCTATAATAATGTCTGCATTGTGTGTGTACAACTATAGTCTGCTTCTCTATTTATACTTAAAGGAACTAACACAAATATAAGCAGCTAAAATAAAATCTCACAAATAAATTTATGGGCAATAGCCACAGTCTTATGCTTAGTTACTTGGGAAAGTAACACCCACTGAACTAAGTGTTGCTGATTTCTGACTACAGATGTTAACTTATATCACACATGAACTATGGCAGAAGTTCTTCAGCCACCTGAAATGCAACCTTAAGCTTTTAATTAGACATGAAAGCGATCTTGCAAAGGTAAACAATTTAAACTATTTAAATTTCTATCGTAAAGTAGGAACACCATAAAACAAATACCCAACCCCAGCTTAATTATTTTCCTCATTCTTTGACTAACTTTATGCTAATCTGTAATTAGCATTCACTTGACAAAGCAAAGATGTTCCAGATAATTACTCTGGTGCTTGACTTGCTGCTCCTGGTGTGAAGAAAAGATTCTCCTCCTTTCCCCTCTACTGCATTCACATTTATTTATTTTTTAAAAAAACTGTACATAAAACTTGCCCTCGCTTTAAGTGTATTCTGTGTCTCCAGGCTGAAGTGGTATGGTCATACTTCATTCTCCTGATGATGTGGCTTGAAAACTTCAGATATATATTTAACTGACATTCTTTAACTGAATTCTGAATTGAACTGTCACTGTGTGCTCACACCATGACAGTTTAGCCTACAATTACCATCCTTTGGTCACTCAGCTTTTTAGTGAATTCCTGCAGTTTTGCTACCAGACTATTGATTCCATGATCTGGACACCTGGCTTGATGGCAGTCCACGCAAAAGGGATCTAGGAGTCTTAGTGGACCACAAGCTGAACATGGGTAAGCAGTGTGATGTGGCAGCTAAAAAAGCCAATGCAATTCTAGGCTGCATTAATAGGAGTATAGTGTCTAAATCAAGGGAAGTAATAGTGCCACTCTATTCTGCTTTGGTCAGACCTCACCTGGAATACTGTGTACATTCTGGACACCACAGTTCAAGAAGGATATGGACAAGCTGGAGTGTCCAGAAGAGGGGGACCAAAATGGTGAAAGGTCTGGAAGCCATGCCCTCTGAGGAGTGTCTTAGGGAGGTGGGTATGTTTAGCCTGGAGAAGAGAAGATTAAGAGGTTGTATGATAGCCATGTTTAAATATTTGAAGGGATTGAGGATGGAGCAAACTTGTTTTCTGCTGCTTTAGAGACTAAGACATGGAGCAATGGACTCAAACTAGAGGGGAAAAAATTCCATCTAAACATTAGGAAGAACTTCCTGAGAGTAGGAGCTGTTCAACAGTGGAATGTGCTGCCTCAGAGTGTCCTTCTTTGGATGTTTTTAAACAGAGGCTGGATGGTAATGCTTTGATTGTGTATTCCTCCATGGCAGGGGGTTGGACTAGATGGCCCTCGTGGTCTCTTCCAACTCTGTGATTCTATGATTTTTGTCATTCTTTCCTTTATATAGTGCTAGTTAATGATAAAACCAAATGGAAGAACAAGAGGAAAGTGGTTATATAAGCATGCATGCTGGCCTGTATATGCACAACCCTGGTAAGGGAACTCTGACAATATATGGTAACTAAAAGGCTAGATGATAATCTTGTTGCTGTATCCAACAGGAAACAGCAAAAGGAGTTAAAGTTCCAAAAGGTGAAGGCTATAATGAATATTGTAGGATTTAGGCTGAATAAGAGTGATGTCTGATAAACATCATTTTATCAGATTGGCCAAGGATTTGGACATTCCTGAGAAAATAATGGCACTTTGGGCTTTGTTTAAGCCTCACTTTTAATTCTATTTCTTATGGAAAAACAGTCCATAAAGCAAGTATTTTGATGACAATGCAGTGATCAGTAGGAGCCAGTATGGGTTTGTTGAGAACAAACCCTGCCAAACTAATCTTATATGTGTGGGTTGTTTTTTTTAAATAAGGTCACTAGTTTAGTAGATGCTGGGAATGCTGTGGATGTCATTTATCTGGATTTCAGCAAAGCAGCTGATAAGCCCCTCCCCCAATAGTATTTAGATTAGCAGACTGATTAGATGTGGAAGAGATAGGAACAATGTCTGATGGATTCATATTAGGTTGGGAAACCGTGCTCAGAGAGTCATCATCAATGGCTGCACTTCAAACTGGAAGGAGTTCTCGAGTGGAGTACCCCAGGATTCTGTCCTAGGGCCATTAGCCTTAAACATTTGTATCAATTTCTTAGATGGCAGGGAGGAAGGAATCCTTATCAAGTTGCAGATGGCACAAAACCAGGAGGGTGGCTAACACATTGGAAAACAGGATTTAAAAGGACCTCGATAAACTAGATAATTGGACAGAAAATAAAATGAAATTCAATAGAGACAAATGCAAAATTCTACATTTAGGCCAGAAAACAACAATAATAACAACAAAAAACAAATGCTGAGTTATCGATGGGGGATACATAGTTCCGCAGTACTCCGTGGGAAAAGGACCTTGATCATAAGTTGAGCATGAGCCAGCAGTGTGATGCTGCAGCAAAGAAGTCAAATACTATTATAGCCTGTATTAATAGAGGCACCTGATTTTAAGACAGATATATTTTATTTATTTATTTATTTAGTTAGTTAGTTAGTTATACCCTGCTTTTCAGCCACGAGGCTATCAGAGCGGCTTACAAATTGTTTTAAGCAATAGCTATTTACACATCTACACTGCATTAAACAGTTTCCAATGTGTGTTAGCTAATTGGCCCCACAAGCTGGGTACTCATTTTACTGACCTACGAAAGGATGGAAGGCTGAGTGAACCTTGGAGCCCACTGGAATAGAACTTGCAACGTGGTGGCTTGCAGTACTGGCAAAAGCAGTTTTATTGTTGTTGTTGTTTCTTCAAGCTGTTTCTTACTTATGGCAGCCCTAAGGCAAACCTATCATGGGGTTTTCTTGGCAAGATTTGTTCAGAGGGGGTTTGACTTTGCCTTCCTCTGAGGCTGAGATAGTGTGACTTGTCCAAGTCTTGAGCTCACCAGGGGAAGGATGAAAGAAAACTGTATAAAGATAAGTAACTCACTGCAATCATTTAAACACTTGAACCCATTGCTTCACAACTTCTAAATCTTAGGAGATTTTCACACGGGGCCAAAATGCCCCGTTACTGCCCCGCTACCTCCTCTCCCGTTCCTTCTATGGAATAACATAAATCTTTCATACACTCACCTTAATTCCGCAGCAGGAACGGACTCCCCCTCCTCTTGCTGGCTGGCCGTAAATGCAGCCGTCGTAAGGCTGCTTTTACAACCGGCTGTCTGAAATGTTATCACGTTATCACGTGATAACGCCGGCCGGTAAATTTAAAAAATAAAACTCCCCCAAACATAAAATCAGTTCACCAAGCACAAAAACACTCTTTAAATCACATAATCAAAACAGGGAGGGTAAACTAAAGGGTGCCACTTACCTCGATGTCTAGATCGTACCAGGAAGTGCTCGGAACGGACCTCCCCTCCGTGGCTGTCATTTCGGAACAGGAATGGGGCTCCTGTTCGCACACCTGTGATTGCATTATAGCAACGGAACGGGAGGTCTATTCACAATGAAAAATCGTGATTACATTGTTCTGGAACAGTCACGGGAGTAGGATGGATGCAGGACAGAACGGGGTCAACGTCGTCCGAAAGGGAAAACCTTTCCCGACCCTGTTCTGTTCCTGCCACGGGATATATAGCCTGTGTGAAAATCTCCTTAGTGTGGGACAGGTATCAGGCAATGAGAAAGATCCTTCTTTGCTGGAGAGCTGAGGTCAGGGCCATCTGGCCAATTCACTTGGTTTACAAGTTGGAACAGGTTCAGAGAAGGGCAACAAGGCTGATAAGAGGTATGGAAAACAAAACAAATGAGGAAAGGTTGAAGGAGCTGGGCATGTTCAGCTCGGTAAAGAGAAGACTGAGGGGTGACATGATTGAACACTTTAAATACCTAAAAGGCTGTCACAGAAAGGAAGAGGTGGGCCTGTATTTTGCTGACCCTGAGGGTAGGACCAAGTATGATGGTTTTAAGTTACATGAGAGTAGATTTCAATTGAACAGTATGGGTGGTTCAGCAATGGAACCAATTGCCTAAAGAGGTGGTAAAGTGTCCTTCTCTGGGCATCTGTGGATGCTTCAGCTGGATATCCTGCACTGAGCAGGGGATTGGACTCGATGGCCTATGCGGCCTCGTCTAACTCTACGATTCTAAGACAACTAGCAGGCACAATGGTGGAATAAAGCATTGTCCAGATCTGCTTTGAAAGATTTTTGTGTCCCTGATGCTTTTTCATTTTTTGTCTGAAGTAATTTTCTCATTTTTTACACACACATATTTGTCACAAGCAGTCAGCCAGAATCCACAAACTGTTCAACATGCTAAAGTTTCTAATTTCTAATAAATATTCCAAGTATATGTGTCTTTGTCTTTAGACAATTTTTTTTACTAATAATCTAATATTTGTATGAAATTTACTTCATTGTTTTAAATACATTAGTCTGAAAAGTAACTGGGATTACAATATAAAACCACAGTAAACATGTGTTAGGTACAGCTATAAAAAGACAATGCCAAAGTTGGGAAGAAACATGAATTATGAAAAGTATTTCTTTATCTATTGCTATTTACAGATGTGAAGCATACTATAGTAACAAAAATGAATATAAAGAAATCCATCCACTTCACTCTTCTCAAAGTATAATTAGTCCAGATATGGTTCCCAAAATCCAGTTTATCAAAACCATGCATCTAAAAAAAAAAAATGTCCAGACATTTATTTTCAAACAGACTCATTTGAAGTGGGAGTGAGACAAAGCAGAAGTGACAAGTCAGACAGTGTGTTACTTTGATACAGTGTGTCTCTTAACAATCTGCTAACTCAGTAAACTGTATTTGCTTTCAATATCCATTGTCTCAGTTACAACATAAAAAGGAAAACCTAGAATCAAGAAATACCCCACATGCTAATAATGTATAGCTATGATACATATAAACAGAGTTTAATATGTATGCATTACTGTATTTTAGACATTTACATAAAACTACATAAAGATTGTTGAATCCAGAGCACTGTGATGAATATCTGGGCAATGAAGAGAACTGAACTCAAGGGAATCTGGATATGGATCTGCTTCCTCCCCTGAAATGAATGGAGCAGACCTTACCAACATATCACTTTTTCTCTCTGTGCAATACACTAGAGTCTGTGTGTGCCCACATGAATATGACAAGTGCTTGGTATGGTGTTTGGGCCACTATTCCCTGTTCAGGATACTGTTTGTTACAAACATGGGCTTGTTGCTGTGTAATGCATAAAATAGCCTTTAGCCACTCTGTTCTGAAGTAGAAGCATATATGGGAGGACTATTTATATAATGGTATTTATATAAGATAGGCATTCTAATGCAAAATGAGTGAAATGTGGTTTTGCAGATATGCTTTACCTTCATGATTAGAAGTATTTGGTTCCCCCCAAGGAGAGAATGAGTAAGATAAACTTACATATATCATCCCTCCTTCTTCAACATATTAAAATGGGTGGCAGCTCTATCTTTTTTATTTTATTTTGAAATTGGCTGTAGACTTCTGAGGCAGGGTTAATATTAACAATATCCTAAATTCATATATAGAAAAAGTGATACTTTAGCTGGTATGCTATGTTACACAAAGATCTATGCAGCTTCCTTATGTAATGAACCAATGTAAATGTTACTGGAGTGCATATTTTGATATAATACAATGTTTATCATATTTAATATACTGTCTTATTTAATCCACAAGCCTGCAGCTAACAGCAGAGCAGAATTCTTGTGTGGAACATAACATACATTCCACAAAGATTTGATGGATACCCTTGGTGTACTCACAGTGGATTGATTGCATTCATTGGACTGGTGGGGGGGGGCGGAGACAGACAGACAGAGAGTTGTTCAATTAATATTCTTCATAGCATTGCAAACCAAGCTTGGAAAAGTTATTTCTTTGACTACTGACCATTCTTGCAAGGAGATCCCAGGAGTTGCTTTACAGGCTCTGAATTCAGTTCCTTTATAAGCTCAGAGAAAATTAAATAGTAGCTTGAGATTCACCACAGGAAACCTCTCCTACCTACACACACACACACACACACACCACTCTCCTATACACATGGTGTGCGTGTGCATGCACATGCGCACAGGCTTGCATGTGTGTGCAATCCTTTGAGTTGTAGGTCCTGTCTACATGATGGGGTGGGAATCTGTTTGGGGGTAAAAAAAATCAAAAAGGCAGTCGTTCGAATGTGTGTGATCTGCCTACAAGATTTTTTACCCCCCTAAACTCTGTATGACCCCCCTTGCCCAGCTGGCCAGAGCAAGCGATCCAAGCAGTGGTTTTAAATCTCCTGCCACTTTTTTTTATTTAGAAAGGTGCCTGTGATCTGGACAGCTGTGATTACATTTTAATATTTAAATATGAACACACACACACACACAAATGCACAGACTTACTGAACCCTCGCTGAACCGGGAATCCGATATGGCGGCTGCAGCCACTTCCCCTCTTTCCTAGTCCTGCCCACTCTACCTGGTCAGCCAATCAGATTGCACTCCTGTTCATATCTGTGTGAACAGGAATGTACAAATGGCCAATCATTCGGAAGCCACACAGATTAATCCCTGAGCTCTCGTTCAAGCTCTGGATCTACCAGACATGGAGCAAAAGGTGAGTGTGTCCCCCCCCTGCTCTGAATGACACATATTTATTCAAACGGTGGTCTGTACAGATTGCCAATTTTTCGAATAAATACATGTCATTTTTCATTGTGTAGACAGGACCTTAGACACAGGAGTTTCCCCATATACCTTTCCAGACTGAACTTCCAAGTTTGTTTCCAAACTGGATTTGGATCAAGTTAATTTTGTTTCTTGGATGTGAGTCATAAACTCATAGATTTGGGTTTTTCCCCCCTTTCATGGTCTGAGTTTTAATTTGACCATTTCCCCACAAGTTAATTGGCACAAGTAATACAATTGGGATTATTTTTTAGTGATTTTTTTGAATAACTCATGAATTCATTTTTTGATTCATAACACAACAGCAGCCATGCTACCTGCCGTTGTCATATGGGCTCATTATGGGCTACTCTGCTTTGGAATATTTTTTAATATCCTTAATTCTAAGAATAAATTATGATGCAGTAGGCCATCATATACAAGGCCCTTGACCATGTATAAAACAGATTCTGCTAATGTAGGGATTTAATAGAACTGAGAAAAAGTTAAGTGATTTTTTTGTTGTTGTTGTGCGCCTTCAAGTCATTCCTCACTTATGGTGACCCTAAACCTATCATGGGCTCTTCTTACCACAATGTGTTCAGAGGGGCTTTGCCCTTGCCTTCCCCTGAGACTAAGAGTGTGTGACTTGTCCAAGATCACCAAGTGGGCTTCCATGGCTAATTGGGGATTCAAACTCTGGTCTCCCAGGGTCCTAGTGCAACACTCAAACCACTACACCACACTGGCTCTCGAAATGATTTTACCCTATTCTAAATGTGGATTACTGCCATTAGTTAGTACTGAATCATTACAAGAAGTGAAAAATTTGTATGGTGAAAAAAGTGTATTATTTCTGAATATTCACACAAAACCTGTTAACATTAATTCTGTCTTTCTAGTTTTCAATCAAATTTGCATATGAACGTGCACAGTTAACTGCCTTGAAGACAGGGTGAAGAAATCAGTTTTACAGGAAACAATTACTAGCAAGAAAAGACTTTTACCTAACTGCAAACGCTCCTATGGACTATACTAACTTTTTGGATGATCCATATTTGCAATAAAAACAGCACAGTTAATAGTACAAAATTGATTTATGAGTGCATGCTACAAGAGTTCATTCTAGGGACCCAGCCTTCTGGTATTATTTTTTATTAGAACACTGTCCTGTAGTCTTTTGTCTGTTTTAGTTTGTTGTTGTTCATGGAGCTTCATTTGCAAAGGCAACCTCTGTACAGGAAGAGTTTTAATTCATGTGGAAGCGGTGTTCTCCTCGGGTTATGTGAGAAGAGAATTCATATCTGTCCTGGCTGTGGTAGCCACACATGTTACACTCAAATGGATCACGGAACCCATGGCACCCCATGTGGATGGTGTACATTACATGATCTAAGAACAGGACTCTACAGTGTTCACATTTGTAAACTTTCACTTGCTCTCCGTTGCCATTAATTACTTTGAAAGCATCTTGGGGGCTGTCACTGCTTGCCCTCAGAGTATCATACTGCCTGTGTTCTTCTTTTATAGTGAGGCCATTCCGTGCATGGGGGGCTATGTGGTTTGTTAAGTAAATTAAGCCACTGCGTTCCTCGTTATTGCTCTCTGTATCGGTGGACTCTTGGCAGCTGTTGCTGGGTGAAGGGTCCCTGTCTGAAGAGATTGATTTGGCTTTGGAAAGTAGTAGTAAGTTTTCCACTGCACTGTCCTGAGCTGCATGATTGGATCGAGCATGGTTGTCTCCAGTGGGCTTGTGGAGCTGATACAATGAACTGACGACAGGCATGACTTCAGAGCCACTTGGTGGGGTCTGCACCAGAGGACGCAATGATTCGGCCCCTAAGTAGCTGATGGCATTGTTAATAGCTTGGTCTATGACATGGGTCTGCATCATATCATTCTCCTTCTCATAAGTGATGGCTGCATCATAGGGAACATCAGATACACATTTCTCACCTAAAGGCCAAAATAGGGAAAAGTTAGGATGAAATCACTGCATTATATCTGTATTAACCAAACAAGAATTTGGAAGTACCACAAGATAAATCTTTATCTGAAGCTGATATGGTATGGGTTTGACTTTCAGTTACTGGGACTATTGTTCATGCTATTATGAGAAATATGCATATATGGAAATATTTTGTAATGGAAATTAAAAATTAGACTGGCAGCACTGTATAAAATGTAATTAAAATTATATATTCATTTGGTAGGTTTTATTCTGTTTGAAAAGTCATTGTTGGAAGACCATTTTCAAAAGTAATTTAAACACTCCATTCATAGACAAAATGCCATGAACCTTTGTTAAGCTGTGGTTTTGAAAACACAAATAGCAATTAAATCAAGTTTTTTCATTGTTTTTTATTGCAAATTTAGACCCTTCTTGGAACCCCTGTATCAAATATTCCAGACTCATAGGTTTTCTGTGTTTTTTTTCCAGGCTGTGAGCCCGTTTTCTGGAAGAGTTTACTTCTGATGTTTTGCCTGCATCTGTGGCAGAAGATGGAAAACCTATGGATGCTGGCTGTGAAAGCCTTTGACTTCACATTCCAGACTCAGATACTCAGATATTAGTTCAGGGTATCCAGTTCTTTAAACCTGAAATTAATTGCAAAAAGACTACATGATGTGCATCAGGCCTAATGAACTGTACTGCCTTTTAGGCAATCTCAATTTTTATATCTATATCTCTATATTGCTCTCTCTCTCTCTCTCTCATATATATATATATATATATATATATATGCAACAGTTTTATTTCAGGTTTCCAAATCAAAGGCTGAATCCAATTGCTAATCCCAACTAAAGTAAATCCACTGAATCCATGGAAACTGCATGAATCCACAGTAATATACACTCCACTGATCCAATGGGTCTCTTCTAAATGTGACTAGCATTTGGATTTTGGGCAGCATGTTATATTTTCTAAGATCCAAAGGTGTACAGTATTTCTGTATCTGAAAGCAGCCAAACTGAAATTTTCTTCCCCTCCTCTTGCTGCTATATTCTCCAGAGCAGGTTTTTAGGGTGAAGAAGGAACTGCAAGAGGGAGGGGAAAACAGCTAGTTTTGGCAAAAGCAACAATATCCTGAAATATAGCACAGGCTCCTAGAAATCTTCCTTAGGTAGCTGGATATATTAGAAGTGCAAATTGTGTGTATGTGTCTCTCTGTGTGTATTATAGAGAGCTGTTGTAAGATCACCAAAGATGTGTTTCAGAATGAATTTCATAATTATGGGCTGTGATTCTTTCAAGCTTGACTTCACATGGGTTTTCATTGTCTCATCCTCATTCTACACAGATTCGGAGTGGGGGGAAGAATAGAGGAGGGGAGCAATCTGAATGAAAATCTCTGCATATATTTGTATGTGTTTTTAATACACATTTTTTCAAATGTATTCCCTTTCAAGCAATTTTCCAATGAATGAAATGTTCTGCATGCATTATTGTGCAAATGTTTCAAAATATACACATTTTTGTCTGTGAACTGCATTGTAAACTTTAGAAAGTTGTGGATTTTGAAGGCAAGTCCATTGACTGTGAAAGCAGAAAAATAAGGAGATCCTCAACTAAGTTTTCAGATCTTGGCCTGATATCATCATTATGCACACTCCACCTATCTTAGTAAAGAGAGAGTGCTGAAAGAGGAGCATGGATTTTACTTCTTAAAAAGTAGCACATCCAGTCATGACCCTCTCATCTAATTTGGTCAGCAATGCAGAAGAACAAATTTGCTCACTACTAACTACATAAAATATCCACTTATCAGGTATTTGGAGGGTGGGGTGGCATTCTGTTTTCTAGGATGTAGGTACTGATTACACTAAACTGTAACATTACAGTACATTAAGATCATCCAAAATATAATTGACAGAAACAAAATTACTTAAAAATAGATTTTGTTTTGTGAGGGATCAGGGTTATGGAAGCTGGGAAAAGAAATGTGAGCTGCTTTGATTCCATCCTGATAAGCCCCTCCCCCCAAGTTTAGTCTGGATCTCTCCAAACCCCTACTACTAATGACGTCTTCTTACTCTCACTCTGAATAACTGACAGGAAACACAACTCTTCTACTCCTTGTATCTGGAAGGTTTTGTTTTAACCATAATAGTAAAGAAATGAGGTGTGAAATTTCAGTCTGCTCTCATTCCCACAGTAGGGCACATCCTTAATCCTTTTTAAAGAATATGATATTTCTTAATCTCTTAAAAAGAAACGTACAACATTCTGGATCCATCTAAGGTCCTTACTAGATGCTACAAGCTAAAACAGGAAAGGATTGAGCACACAAGCATTGTTCAAACTCATCCAAACACCTTATTTACAACCCTGGGCCTCAACAACTGAAACTCACCCCAAACTGTACATCTGGATCAGGTTGTGCTCTGGGTAGCTCTGTTGATGGAACTTCAGTAACTAAGAGGCGATATGATAGCCCTGTTTAAGTATTTGAGGGGATGTCATGCTGAGGATGGAGCAAGCTTGTTTTCTGCTGCTCCAGAGACTGGAACACAGAGCAATGGATGCAAGCTTCAGGAACAGAGATTCCACCTCAACATGAGGAGGAACTTTTTGACAGTAAGAACTGTTCGGCAGTGGAACATGCTCCCTCGGAGCGTGGTGGGGTCTCCTTCCTTGGAGGTCTTTAAACAGAGGCTGGATTGCCATCTGTCGGGGATGCTTTGATCAAGATTTCCTGCGTGGCAGGGGGGTTGGACTGGATGGCCCTCATGGTCTCTTCCAATTCTGCAATTCTATGATTCTATGATTCTATGAATCCTAGTCATGCCAGATGAGGGTTAATCTACCTTTGGTGTCAAATTTATAACGGCCAGCCATAGATAACAGTCAGCCATTGAAAGTATGACCAATTCCCATTCAGGGTCCGAGCATTATAAATCCTACACTACCTAAAACAGTTCTGCTGGACAACACTGGTAATGTGTAACAGAGGTGGAAAAGAACTCCTTTGCCGTAACCACCACCACACTCAATAATGAATTCCAGCATGTCCAGATTCAGCGTGCCTACTCCACTTGTGTTCCAGCTGCCATCCCACTTACTTTATTGCCTCAGCTCCAAGGCATATCAAAGAAGTAAATCTGGCTCTGTCATGGACCAGGGAGAGGAGATACTAGAGCATAACTGTGAACTGCACAGTTCAACTCAGTTCAGTTACTCTGTAGAGGGACCAGGTTTTCAACAGCCCTAGGAAGTGGGAAGTCCCCCAGGAAATAATTAGAATCTATTATCCCCAGACTCATCTACTCTTTTAAATAGGCTAAAGCTCGTAGAAGTCCAAACTTCAACAAGTAGTGATACAACCCTGACAGTGGACACAAATATGTCAACACATGTTAAATATAAGTGTTGAATCAGTGACATATTGGAACAACTCCATTGTTATGGCATCAATGAAGTTCTGAGCCATGCCTACTCAGACAGCCCTAGCATGAAGGTTAAAGCCCCCTGGGATAATCTTTTCAAGTCCAAGATCATCTCTGTAAGCTCATACAGGATGGCTTCTGGGCAGTGGAGTGGAGCATTAAAATAGCAGAATCTCTATTATGTCTCAAACATCCAACACTAGATACAAAAACTTACAAATTTGCACTCATATGGACAGAAAGCCCAGAGAAAGAGATGGAATCCCTATAGACCACAGCAACCCCATTCCCTAACCCTCAAATCTGGGCTAGTGCAACATCAAGTATTTAGGAGGGTGAGCACTGTTATTTCTATTTCCAAGTAATGTTATAGAAATATACAGGCTTATGTAAATGTACATAATTTGTATTTTCTGGCAGCAAAGACTGAGCTTTTTCAACACCTATTTTTTTTTTTAAAAAAACAGTTTTTTAAAAAAAGCATCAGCTGTGATAATGTGGCACCAAGGAGTAAAAACACTGGACCGATCAGGCGCTTTAGGGAAAGAGAAAGAAAATGGGGAAATCTTCTAGTAGGGGAGTACTAGACAATCCAATGAACGATCAAGGAGCACCAGACACTACAGCATTGTTGAAACTAAGCAATATGCATCTGATCAGTGGCTGGATTGAAGATCACCAGGGAGTCACATGTAAACCACTATGAATGTTTTGAATAAAAGGGTGGCAGTGGGGAAAAATGTGTTCTATGGATGATGAAAGAGGATTTGTAGTCCCACAGACATATCTATTTTGAGTGCTTTATTATGTTGCGACAAACAAAACTCTATAAAAATTTCTTATATTGAAAATGATAAATTAATAACTAATCTTTCTTATCTGAATGGAACTAGAGCAGCTTAGAATTTGAATTTCTTGGTGAATTACTTTGCACTTCCTGGCAATGAAGAAAATTGAAAACTCCAACCATATAAAGGAGGCAGCAAACATTTAACTCTTACCAACAAATTTCTGAGGCATAGAACTCTTACGTTTGGTGACATTACTTGCTAGCCTGTCCAGCATAAGGGATCGCTCTGAACCCAACTTGCACAGGTCTTCAGCAATTTCATTCTGGTTAGTTTCCTCTTTCATGACTGAAAAAAGTTAAAGGAGACCCAATGTCTTAAACACACATACTTCCATGCTTTGCTGAGATACAGTCTACAGACAGGCAGCATAGGCTAAAAGGTAGCAAAAAGAGAAGCAGATTGGGGCATCCAGTGTAATCTATTGTTAGACTTGATCAGAGTAGATCCACTGAACCAATAGGATTTACCTATGTGTTGACTCACCATTCAACAATTAATTGAATTAAATTAACTTTAATCTGGACTAAACAAACAGCATGACAGCCATCAGTATTTTTTATCAACTACTTCTCTAATTATGAGTAATATACAAAACAGCAGATATAATGTCTATTTTATTGGTTGCTGTTGTTGTTGTTTTTAAAACAGCCATCTCAGCTTAGGACCCTGCATGTTGTTATTGTGTGCCTTCAAGTCATTTCTGACTTATGGCAACCCTGAGGTGAGCCTATCATGGGGTTTTCTTGGCAAGATTTGTTCAGAGGGGGTCTGCCTTTGCGGTTTAGAGAATGTGACTCACCAAAGGTCACCCAGGAGGTTTCCATGACTGCTTGGGGATTTGAGCCCTGGTTATAGTCCAAAACTCAAACACTGGCTCTCAGGAGCCTGTATACACAGTTAGAAAATGGGACCACATATTACTGAGAAGATCCCTATGGAACTCCCAACACAACCAGGCAGATAAAGCTTATATACAGGGTGCCGTTTACACGATGAAAATGTCCCGGGAAGAATTCGTGTCGATCCCTGGCAGTTTACACGTACATCGGGTCGGGTATGTGATTTTCGGAAGGGGGGGCACCTTTTATCCCTCAACCTGCGGGACTTCCAGTCCCGCAGGTTGTGCCGGTTTTTAAAAAAGTCACTGAAGGATTCGGAAAATCAGAAATGTAAACAGCCTGGGACAAAATATCTCGGTACCAGGGGATGGCCGGAAATGGTGACTGGGGACGGGCCTAGAGATCAGCGACCAGAAAAGGAGGGGTCAGTCACCCATTCAACAGATCCAGCCTCACCAGCTGAAAATAAAGGCATCCCTTCCAGCTGCACGTAGCTGGAATCTCTTCCAGCTGCACGCGTGTACTCAAATCACCTTTTTAAATGGATTTCTACACTGCAAACCCTTCAGCTTTAACCTCTTCCTCAACTGCATGTTACAAAGCGATTGTGGTGGGCAGAGGGTCGCCCATTCATCCCGTGCCTTTATCACCTCCCTGGATCTGAACGGGCACAATAAAATATTCCAGCGTCTGAGTAAATGAACACACTTTTATTCCCCCCCCCCGTCACAATGCACAGTAAAAAAAATGCCAGCACCTGTGTCTTTCAAAATGTCTGTCTGTCGCTGGCTTGAAATCTTCACTCTGCAGCTAAAACTCTGCTTTAAGGGTTAACATTTTAAAGAGGCAAGGGGAATACCAAGCCTCCCCCCACCTCACTCAGCTTGATTTCAAAAGGAAAGCACTCGTTCCTGTGTCTGAGCGAAAGATCACATTCTGGGTCTTTCAAAATGCCTCCTGCTTAAAGGGTTAACATTTTAAAGAGGCAAGGGGAATACCAAACCTCTGCCCGCTCTCCCCCCCCAGCCAGCCAATACCATCTCTCATGGCGCGGAACTCTAAAGGAAGTCCGTCACTGAAGTTGTGAAAACACGACTAATGGCATCCTTGATTGACAGCCAAAAAAAAAAAATCCCGGTAAGCTAAACATGTGTAAACAGCAAAAACACGGGATATAAGAGTGCGGGACCAATAAAAACTTTTGTCGTGTAAATATCAATCACAGGATCTTCCAAGATTTCCTAAAGAGTGACAAAAATCGTATAAACAGCGAGGGATGGATACGGGATCAGGAAGTCACGGTAATGACAAAACTTGTCGTGTAACTGGCACCCTGATTTCATTTGGAAGGACATAGCCAACCAGCATAGCTGTGCCATTTGGCGAGTGCCTATTTATAGTACAGCCTGCATTTACTATGAAATAGAAAAGCCGACTGCCATACAATGGTACCAGAGGAAAACCTGCTTTTCTCTGCACAAAGGGCACAACAGACTTTGTAGAAGTAGTGGGTGGAATTGTCATTGTAAGCATTTGAGTGTGGACACTGATTGGATGCAGGGTTTCTTTTTGAGAGGTTGAGTTATTTTTTAAAAGAATCACTGGATTTTCTAAAACTGAAAGCACTAACAATGTTAATCTCATAAACAAGGATTTGAGCCAAGGTCCAACAGAGTTTAGCCAACCTCTTTCCATTGTCAAGGCTCAATTCAGCAATATACAAGGTACCACATCTTGTATCATTTTGAATTTTCATGATCACCATTCATACATCTATAGGAGGGAAGACAGGTGTGGTGGGCAGAGTGGAAAAGGGAGTATTAGCAGCTGCTGAAAAAATGACAGACATCTTGCAGAGAGAACAGATACCCTGAAACGTAGGTGCCCTCACAGATAAATGATACATAAAACGTTTCAAAAGGTGGGAGTGAGTGGGTCTGGTCTCTCAAGTTGGGGGAATTTGGAGAACAAACACAAATAATATGATACAGTTGTGCTTAATTGTATCTTCTTTCCTCCTTTGACTGTGGGATGGGATTCTGCCCAACAGGCCATAATGGTATTTGAACCATGTGTTGCAGATCAAAAAGATCTGGCCACTGGGGCATTTCATAAGCTGCTTAACATTATAGAAACAAGATGCTTAACATTATACCATATATTCCAGCGTATAAGATGTCCTTTGAGCCCTGGGAAAAAACCTCCAAAATCGGGAGTCGTCTTATACGCCGGATACACTTTGCTTCACCTGCCATCTGATCTCCTGGCTCTTCGAGCCCTTTGCAAACGGAGCGAAGAGGCAGGAGATTGGGCTGTGGGGAGTGAGGCAAAGTGTTTACCGGTTCATTCACCACCCTCCTCTGTCTTCTCCCACATTGGGGAGCAACCGAAGACAGAGGAGGGGGGCGGACGTTGCGGTTTGCCGCAGCCACTGCTCGATCTCCTGTGTGTTCGTTCCCCAAAGGGAACAAACACACAGGAAATTGAGCAGTGACCGAGGCAAACCAGGTACATTCACCCCTTTCTTCCACCTTCCTGGAAGGTGGAAGAAAGGGGCAAATCTAGTGGCTTGCAACGGCCCCCCTTCCCTCCATCTTTATCACCTTCCAAAGAGAATGAAGATGGAGGGAGGGGGGCAGACAAGGCAAACTGGGCATTTTCACCCCTTTCAGGGAGGGAGTGGGTGGCTGGGAAGACCCCTCCTTAAGCCACCGTTCCATCCTCCCCGAAGCCAGGATCGGGCTTCCGATCGCAGCCTCGGGGAGGGAATGGGTGGCTTGGAAGCCCCCCCTCAAGCCACCCTTCCACCCTCCCCAAAGGTGTGATCAGGCTCCCGATTGAAGCCTCGGGGAGGGAGTGGGTGGCTGGGAAGCCCCCCTCAAGCCACCCTTCGACCCTCCCCGAAACCAGGATCGGGCTCCCGATCGCAGCCTTGGGGAGGGAGTGGGTGGCTGGGAAGCCCCCCCTTAAGCCACCCTTTCACCCTGCCCGAAGGTGTGATCGGGCTCCCAATCACAGCCTTGTGGAGGGAGTGGGTGGCTGGGAAGCCCCCCCCTCCGAAGCCACCCTTCCACCCTCCCCGAAGGTGCAATCGGGCTCCCAATCACAGCCTTGTGGAGGGAGTGGGTGGCTGGGAAGCCGCCCCTTAAGCCACCCTTCCTCCCTCCCGAAGGTGCGATCAGGCTCCTGGTCGCAGCCTTGGGTAGGGAATGGGTGGCTGGGAAGCCCCCCCTTAAGACACCCTTCCACCGTCCCTGAAGGTGTAATCAGGCTCCCGATCACAGCTTCGGGGAGGGAGTGGGTGGCTGGGAAGCCACCCCCCCTCAAGCCACCCTTACAGCAGCCAAGGCAAACCGGGTAGTTTGCTCCTTTCTTCCACCTTCCTAGAAGATGGAAGAAAGGACCGAATCTTGTGGTTTGCCACAAGATTTGCCCCTTTCATCCACCTTCCTGGAAGGTGGAAGAGGGGGCGAATGCCGTGGTTTGCCTTCGCAAAGGGAAGGAAGATGGAGGGAATGGGCAGCCTCCAAGGGAAACTGGGTATATTCGCCCCTTTCTTTCACCTTCAAGTCAAGGGTGACTGCAAGGTGGAAGAGAGGGGCGAATGCCGCGGTTTGCCACGGATGCAAAGGGAATGAAGACGGTAGGAATGGGCGGTGGCCGAGGCAAACCAGGTTCATTCACCCCCTTCCTCTTCCTTCACCCCCTTTGGGGAGCAACCAAAGGTGGAAGAGAGGGGCTAATGTAACGGCTGGCTGGCTGGCTGGCAGAGTCCTGCCAGCTGATCCTGTTCGCTTTCCCAACTCACGAGGAGATCCTCGTGAGTTGGGAAACAAAAAGGATCAGCTGGCAAGGCTCCCCCAGCCAGCCAGCCAGCCAGCCAGCCAAATTGGGGTGGTGGTGGTCTTATACAGCGAATATATGCCAAACTCTAGATTTTTACTTGAAAATTGGGGGGTCGTCTTATATGCCCGGTCATCTTATACGCCAGAATATACAGTATTCTTTCTCCAAAGAGAATGCTTTTGCAAAGGTTTCTTTGTCTACCATGACTTGCTGGTGGCATGCACAAAGTGCTCCATATCTGTACCCCATACCATAAAAACAACTTATTTTTCCTTGTTCTGCCTTGCAATGCTCTTAAATGGAAATAAGGAACACAGTATTGCTGAATCCAGCCAACCACTACATTCCTCTCTTCCATTCTTTTCTTTGTCCTTAACACACACTATACAAATAATCCAGTTTGAAACTAGATTATTTGTCATGGCCCCTCCCCCATAGAATCCTGGGATCTGTAATTTTATAATGTCTTTAGCCTTCTCTGCCAAAGAGTGCTGGTGCCTCACCAAAGTACAAATCCCAGGATTCCATAGGAAGGAGCCATGGCAAATAATCTACCTTCAAACTAGATTATTTGTGTAGTATGGATTTGGCCAACACCACTGACCCCAGATAAAGAATGCTGCTAATTTGGAGTCAAACAAATTAAAGTTTAAAATGTTTAAACAAATTAATGTTGTTGCTTTTCGGTTTTGAAATTTCTGTTAATAAAAATATAATTATAATAATAAAAAAGAATGGTAATGGATCACTTTCCATCCCACCAGCCTTATAAATAGAGACCAGTATATTTGTTTATTTGTGAGTCAGGATTGATTCCAGTTTGCGTCCTTTCTGAAGAAGGGGCTGTCTTTACACAAGAACATTATTACACCAGTGAATGTGAACAACATGCTTTCATCTGGTGTTTATGCACAAATGCTGAGAATTTCAAATAAAATATTGAGAGCTTCAAATAAAATAGTAAAATGTGTAAGGAATGGTGCAAATTGTAGTTAAAATGTAAAGAAAAAAGTGGGGGGAATTTGTACTTGCATGGGGCAAAATACTCACTCTTCCATCCCCCCCCCCCGCTTCAGAAGACATACAGCCAAACTGAAACTATGGTATCCATTGGGGAAAGGAGACACGGCTTGTTTATGTAATCTGGCTGACAGTGGTTCCCTCTTCCCCCTTGGCTATTTCATCTTGCCTTGAATGCCTCTGGAACAAAACTTCCTCTGTAGCTTTAGCAAAATGTGTGGGGAGTTAGTGATGATGGTTGCGGCCCAGAGGAGAAGTGGCTGCTGCTGCTGCAACATATCAGAATCCCCCACCCCACAGAACAACAACAAAAGGAAGCAAACACCTTTCCTGACAGGGAGAAGGAGAGAAGCTACTGGAGAGCCATTTTGAGTGGGTGAGTTTGAATTTTTTTTAAACTCTTGGAAGAGGCTGCTTGATTCTGAGGTGGGTGGAGCTTCGCATTCCAAAAAGTACAGCTTAGAGTTCTCAGCATTAACTAAGAGTTCTAAAAGCTCTCACCGTGGACACTGAGGGGGCTGCTGCGGTCACCTGCAACACTTGTGGGATGCTTGCCTTCTTGGCTACAGATGTGGGGAACTTCACATCCACCAAGTGCAAGTTGGTAACCCTCTTGAAGGAGAAAGTCCAGCAGTTGGAGACAAGGGTAGCTACACTTCAACACATTTGGGAGCAAGAGATTTCCTGGACAGAACAGGACAAACAGTCTTGGGTGGGGACCACACAGAGGAACTGGCTGGGGAGGAGAGGGCCACTCGACAGACACAGGAGGTTGATAGCTGGAGGAATGTCACACAGAGAACAAGAAAATCCAGGGATTCTTCGAGCAGCTTGCAGCAACAGAATCAATTCGAAGCCCTTTCCCTTATCAAGGACAACGAGGAAGAATAGCATGGACAGACTTCAGGGGCAGAGCAGGGGACCTTGAGAGTACCACCGCAAGGAACAGCAGCTGCGAAGCCTCGGCAGAGGCGTGGGGGGGGGACTCCTTGCTGCGGGGTACAGAAGCAGTGGTTTGTGGGCCTGACAAGATGACTCGGGAGGTGTGTTGTCTCCCTGGGACAAGATCCGTGATGTGACAGAGAGGCTGACAAGACTTGTCAAGCCAACGGATCATTACCCCTTCCTTTTGGTCCATGTGGGAACCAACGATACTGCAATGCACAGCTTTCTGAAAATCAGAAGAGATTATGAGGCTCTGGGGAGGAAGCTGAAAGAAATGGACGCACAGGTTGTCATCTCGTCTCTTCTGCCAGTTGAAGGGCATGGTCCAGGAAGGGAGAGGAAAATAGCCGATGTAAACAACTGGCTCCATAGATGGTGTCGCTGAGAACTATTTGGATTCTTGGATCACGGGCTGCGCTTCCATGAGGGGGGACTTCTGGCAAGAGATGGGGTGCATCTCACAACAGTTGGCAGAAACATTTTTGCCAACAGTCTCAAGTTTTTGATCAGGAGGGCTTTAAACTGAGTCAAATGGGGGAGGGAGACAGTATTCTGGAAGGCAAAAGGGCTGGAGAAAATAGTCAAACTGTCATTGAGGGAACAAGGCAAACAGCGCAAGGACCCAACAGTGGGAGGCAAAAAACTTTTCACAGGCAGCAAGTAAAGGGAACACATGGTCTTAGATGTCTCTACAATAATGCACAGAGCATGGGAAATAAACAAGATGAACTTGAACTCCTAGCACTACAAAGCAAGTATGATATAATAGGCATTACTGAAACCTGGTAGGATGAGTCTCATGATTGGAATGTAGGATTAGAGGGGTATAACCTTTATAAGAGAAACAGGCCAAACAGGAGGAATAGCATTATATGTCAGGGATATTTACACCAGTGAAGAAATCCATGACATCAATACTGGAAGCCAGGTGGAGAGCATCTGGATAAAAATTAAAGGGGAGGGAAACAACAGGGATGTTATTGTGGGACTCTACTACAGACCCCCAAGTCAGACAGAGGAACTGGATGATGCCTTTCTAGAACAGAGGAACACACACGCAGAAAGGAGAGATGTAGTAGTGATGGGTGACTTCAACTATCCTGATATTTGCTGGCAATCTAACTCAACCAAAACTTCAAGGTCTAGCAAATTCCTGACTTGCCTGGAAGACAATTTCATGGTCCAAAAGGTGGAAGAGGAAACAAGGGGGTCAGCTATTTTAGATCTGATCCTAACCAACAGGGATGACCTGGTTAATGGGGTGCAAGTGGTGGGATTCTTAGGTGAGAGTGATCATGTTCTCCTGGAGTTTGTTATACAATGGAAAGGAGAAGCCAGGCATAGTCAGACACACATTCTTGACTTTAGGAGAGCTGATTTCAATAAACTCAGGGAAATACTGGGGGTGATCCCATGGTCAGGAATACTAAAAGAGAAGAGACCTCAAGATGGATGGAACTTTCTCAAAAGGGAGATACAGAAGGCACAATTTCAAACAGTACCATTGAGGAAGAAACATGGGAGTTGTCTCAAGAAACCAGGATGGATGACTAAAGAACTTTCAACAGAGCTAAGTTTTAAACGGAACATGTATAGGAAATGGAAAAAGGGGGAAATCACTAAAGAAGAATTCAGATAGCGAACACGTGTAGGAGTATAGTCAGAAAAGCTAAAGTGCAGAATGAGCTCAGGGTTGCTAGAGAGGTTAAGAACAATAAAAAGGGTTTTTTTGGGGTATGTCCGCAGCAAAAGGAGGAACAAGGAAACGGTAGGGCCACTACGCAGAGAAGATGGCAAAATGCTAACAGGAGACAGAGAAAAGGCAGAATTACTCAACACCTTCTTTGCCTCAGTGTTTTCAGAAAAGGAAAAGGGGGACCAACCTGAGGATAAAGGAACAGAGGACACAATAGGAGAAATCCAGCACAGAAAAGGCAAAGAGGTAGTACAGGAATACCTTCTTAAACTAAATGAATTTAAATCTCAAGGACCAGATGAACTACATCAAAGGGTATTAAAAGAGCAGGCAAATGTATTCTGAGAGCCATTGGTAATTATCTTTGAGAACTCCTGGAGAACAGGAGAAGTCCCAGCAGACTGGAGGAAGGCAAATGTAGTCCCCATCTTCAAAAAGGGGAAAAAGAGGATCCCAACAATTATCGTCCAGTTAGTCTGACATCAATACCAGGGAAGATTCTAGAGCAGATAATTAAACAGAGAGTCTGTGAACATTTAGAAGGCAATGCCATACTCACAAAAAGTCAACATGGGTTTCAGAGAAACAAGTCATGCCAGACTAATCTGATCTCTTTTTTTTTTTGATAAAATGACCAGCTTGGTAGATGAAGGGAACGCTGTGGATATCGTATACCTTGATTTCAGTAAGGCCTTTGACAAGGTTCCCCATGACATTCTTGCAAACAAGCTTCTAAAATGTGGGCTAGACTAGTTAACTGTTCAATGGATTTGTAATTGGTTGACTGGCCAAACCCAAAGGGTGCTCAGCAGTGGCTGCTCTTCATCTTGGAAAGACGTGACCAGTGGGGTGCCACAAGTTTCGGTCCTGGGCCCAGTGCTATTCAACATCTTTATCAATGACTTGGATGAGGGAATTAGGGGCATACTTATCAAATTTGCAGATGACACCAAATTGGGCGGAGTAGCCAATACCCTAGAGGACAGGATCAAAATTCAAAATGACCTGGATAGACTGGAGAGCTGGGCCAAAGCTAACAAAATGAAATTCAATATGGAGAAATGTAAGGTACTGCACTTAGGGTGGAAAAATGAAATCCATAGATACAGGATGGGGGAGACCTGGCTGAATGAGACTACGTGCGAAAGGGATCTAGGAGTTCTAGTAGACCACAAGTTGAACATGAGTCAACAGTGTGATGCGGCAGCTAAAAAGGCCAATGTGATTTTGGGCTGCATCAATAGAAGCATTGTGTCTAGATCAAGGGAAGTAATAGTGCTGCTATATTCTGCCTTGGTCAGACCTCACCTAGAATACTGTGTCCAGTTCTGGGCACCACAATTCAAAAAGGATATGGACAAATTGGAGTGTGTGCAAAGAAGGGTGACTAAAATGCTGAAAGGTTTGGAAACGATGCTTTATAAGGAGAGACTTAGGGAGCTGGGTATGTTTAGCCTGGAAAAAAGATGGTTAAGAGGCGATATGATAGCCCTGTTTAAGTATTTGAAGGGGTGTCACATTGAGGATGGAACAGGCTTGTTTTCTGCTGCTCCAGAGACTGGAACACGGAGCAATAGATGCAAGCTCCAGGAACAGAGATTCCACCTCAACATTTGGAGGAACTTTTTGACAGTCAGAGCTGTTCGGCAGTGGAACACACTCCCTCGGAGCATGGTGGGGTCTCCTTCCTTGGAGGTCTTTAAACAGAGGCTGGATTGCCATCTGTCGGGGATGCTTTGATCGTGATTTCCTGCGTGGCAGGGGTTTGGACTGGGTGGCCCTCATGGTCTCTTCCAACTCTGCAATTCTATGATTCTATGATTAAGAAGCTGCTCCTCATTTCTGTTGCCACGATAAGGCCAAAACACTTGGAATAACTTTGCCCCTATATCTGAATAGCAACAAACCCATCTCATCAAAAGATGCTGTGTTCATATTCAAAGAGACTTGACATCTTTGCGTGTTGCTCCAGCTGTTTTTCACAGATTTTTTTTAAATATCAGTAACAATAAAAAGTTCCTTCCTAGGACCATGGAGCAACAGTACTATATGATCTGATCATTTTGTTTGGAGTGGGCCAAGAGCTCACAAGTCATAGTACAACTCCCAGCTGCAGGCACTAAAACTACAGATGTGCCTGAGTGATCTTTGTGAGTACAAAGGGGTGTGTATTAAAGGAGGGTATCTTTCTCGCTGATAAGATTTTGCTGGAGAACAGGGTGAGTTTTTAAATTTCAGAAAAAGCTGTTACAGCAATAAAAGATCACTGCCTAGTGCCATCAGTCAAAAAGCACTGTACTAGTATTCATTCTTTCCCACTTTAACTGACATTTTGTGGTAGTAAGAAAAAAACAGCTCTGTGAAAATATGGGATGGTTACAAATGGAAAACAATGTTGTCTGGGCCCCTTGTAAAACGCTCCGTTAGATGAAAGACAATGACACAGCTTCTGGATGTACCCAAAGACACACTTGCATATTTAGACCAGTTTTGGAATGCCTTCTACACAGATGTTTGCATGCTGCATACCATTTTGGTTGTGTGCATGTGTGCATGTGCAGAAAGACCTTGTCAAATTCCAGAATGTTATAGATACAGTTTTAATTCTGCTGACTATTTATGCTGCTTTTATGGCTTTAGTTTATTATTATTTTTATTATCATTAACCTTATTTTATTTTTTTGTAAATTGCCCTTGGAATATATGTGAAGGATAGAATAAAAGTACTTGAAACAGATTACAGACTTGCACTGGCTGAGCATTCATTCTGGCCTCTCAGAAAACTGCTCTGACATGGTGGTGAACAAAAACCCCTGGATATTAAGTACCAACTACAATTCATTCAAAGCCATGACAGTTAAAACCGGTATAAAACAATGAACTGGTTGCAACATAAATGGATATTAAATGGCTGTGAAACAAAGGACAGTCTCCAGCAACAAAAGATAATTACAGATTCCAGCCCTAAATGCAGCAGACTGCACTGCACACAGGGGTGTTCACTTCTGAGCAAGTATGTTCATGGGAAGAGCTAAAATCATGTGCCCCCAACCTCCTCCATGAAAAGACAAGAGCAGCTTCACTTCCAGACAATTTTTTTAAATCTGAAGTCTGTTGCTATAATCTGGAATTTAAATAGTGCTGAGTATATTTAATTTCAGCTTCTTTCTTACATACTTACCTATACATCCTCATCTGGTCAGTAAAAGTGGAAGGGACACCATGTTGTGAACGTGTTTGTTTGTCAAAAGCCCACTAGCAGCTTTTCAGTGTAATCTTTATCTGCATATAAGTTATGTTATCTGATAACACAAAAACCTAAGCACCATACAGAGAGACAGTTTTAAATGAGGTATCACTATACCTAGGGCATGGCCAACCTTTCTTTCTTGTCATTTGACAAGGTGTATAATGTGCACTAAAAGGATCAAAAAAGGTATGCTGGAAATGTAGCTTACTGCACAAATTATAACCTTAAATTCCATCTCATTGTCTCACTCTGAACTGAAAGTAACACTAGTCCTGACCCCCTTTGTAGGCATGCATATACACAATTTATATCTCTGTTGGGAAAAAAGGAAGATGCTGTAGAATGTCTAGTGACAGTTTTAAATACCATGTTCTCATCTTGTGATCCCACCAAAATGTGTGCAATCAGGAGCTGCTCTGTTTTCTTGCCAGCTGCATTTACAAAGTATTTCCTAAAACTGACCTGAATGGGTGACAATTGCACATGCAGTGCAAGTGTTCTAAACCTTCATGAAACTTTAGTCACACCACATGTCTTTGCTGTTCAGTACAAGAAGAAGTGATATGCCTCATAGATATAGGGAAACAAAAGGTGACATGATAGCCATGTTGAAATATTTGAAGGGATGTCATATTGAGGATGAAGCAAGCTTGTTTTCTACTGCTCTAGAGACAAGGACATGGAACAATGTGTTCAAACTACAGGAAAAGAGATTCCACCTGAACATTAGGAAGAACTTCCTGATGGTAAGAGTGGTTTGGAAGTGGAATACACTGCCTTGGAGTGTGGTGAAGTCTCGTTCTGTTGAGGTTTTTAAACAGAGCCTGGATGGGCATATGTTGGGTGTGCTTTGATTGTGTGTTCCTGCAGGGCAGGGGGTGGGACTAGATGGCCCTTGTGGTCTCTTCCAACTCTATGATTCTATGAAAAGTACTGAAACTGAAGAGGGGCATTCACTCCCACTTTTTTCAGGCATTTACCCAGTTTCTTTCTACTCTCCAATATTAGCAATGGGAGCTGGCTTGATACTGCTTTTGTAATAACTTCTATGCACTTTCTGTTTGGAAAGAGATAGAATACAACACTAAAGGCAATTCCTGTACATTGGATGAAGCCTCCAAAATGATTTTGAGGTATGTAATCATAGAGTCATACAGCTGGGAAGGAACCAGAACTCCATTCAACATGTGTTTAAAGAACTCCAAAGAAGGAACATCAACCACCTTCCAAGGCACTCTGTTCCCCTGTTGAACAGCTCTCACTGTTGGGAAGGTCTTCCTAATTGTGTAAGTGGAATCACTTGTAATTGGTATCCATTGACTTGTGTTCTAGTCTCTGGAGGAGCTGAAAACAAACTTGATCCATCTTCTACATGACATCAAATATTTAATGATGGCTATCACCTCTCAACATTCTCTTCTCCAAGCTAAACATACCCAGCTCCCTAAGCCATTCATCATAGGGTTTGATTTTTAGGTGTCTACCATCTTGATCACCCTCCTCTGGACATGTCCCAGCTTAACAATAGCTTTTTTGAACTATAGTTCAAAACTAGAAACAATATGTCTGACCAAAGTATAATAGTAATAGCAAAATAGTAAAAGAACTAATATGATCCAGTAACTGGATTATTTTGGGGAACTATAACTATTTAGTCATAATGAAATGGATGTGAGGAAAGGGATAGTAGGTATGGATGCAGTTAGGAAGACTGCTGATAAAAGGCAGAGAAAGGGGAAAGCCATCCATTCCAGCTCTGTCCTGAACTGAGTAGACAGCAAGAGTGAAGGACAAAAAATGCTATTTGAAGTCTAATGTTCCCCCAGGTGTTGGGACAATAGTTCCTAATGCACCATCCACAATATGATGATGATCTGATCTGGCACCCTCTGTGGCATTGTAAGATATGCTGGCAGCATATATGACACTGGCAATCCTTAAAGTATGGTGTCCTACATTACCACTTGGGTTGCCCATGGAGATCGGCCAGCCATGCTTGTAATGGTATCTTGCACAGAAATCATCATTTATTACTATCATTTATTTATATAGCATCATCACTGCACATGGTGCTTTACAAGTAAAAGAACAACAAAACAGTTCCCTGCCCTCAGGTTTACAATCTAATTTAGACATGACACAAAGAGAAAATGGTATGGCAATGTGGAAGAGGATTATGTCCAGCAGATACTGAGGCCAGAGAAGCATTTCATGTTGCTTTTCTGCTTGATGCTCTTACCTGGATAGAGGCTGCCTGAGAGGTTCATGGTTTGCAAATAGTTGTGGCAGCGCTCCTTATGTTCTTCCAAAGAGCTGCGCTGCTTATAGCTTCGGCCACAATATCCACATTTGTGGGGTTTTCCAACTGCAGGGTGGGGGTAGAAATGGAAATTGCTGTGTAATCTAAATGAAATATGGGGTAACATAATCTTCGATATGACTGATTGAAGCAAACGTACACACCTAGAATCAATTATCTTTTCTGAAACAAGCAATGGACCCTCATCTTTTCAATCTGACTTCTGATGATGAAAAAATCCTTGCTAGTAAATTTGTTAAAACAATGCTCCTACTCTCTTGCAGCATAGATTCCAAGAATCCTCCTGGCTACCAGGCAATGGTAACAGAGACTCCAGCTAGGTACAGACATACATCATTTAACAAAGCCTCTGAGAAAGCAGCTCCTTTTTACAAATCTTTTTATGCCTGTCTAGCTCCCCGCCCCTTGTCTCCTAATCCATTGTCAAGCTGTAGGGTGTGGGGATATTTTTTTAGCAGCATTGACATTTTGAAATGTTGAAGGAGAAACACCAGACTATTTCAGCAGTATGTCTGCAGTAAACAATGTAATAAAGCTTGAGCTGGGAAAGAGTGGAATTCTAGTCTAGCCAATCCTATTGTAGCTACATGTGCCTGCCTACAAAAGGTAAGCAAACAACACCTGACTTCCGAATTCCTTGCTTAGCAGGAGTGTACAGAAAAATAGAGGAAAGGGGAAAGCAGATAAGCTTCTCTCACCAGCTATACCCAGCAAGTTCAAAAAGCACGTATCTATAAGTTTGGCCACCAAAGTGGAAGACATAAGAAAGGCAGAGGCTGGTTAAAGGAAAAGTCATCCCTAGATGCACTTTGGAAGAAGCCTTCAAATAGTCTCTGGGAAATGTTTGAAATGTTTTGCTATTTATGCCAGGCTTACCTGATCTGGTTGTTTCGTTTCATATGTGGCTATTGTTAGTTTTGAATAAAAAGTTTGCTGAGAAGCATGTTGAGCTGTTCCTCTTTTTTTTTGTGGTATACATTAAATGTATACCTATTTTTCCATTTTATTTCTGCATTTGGTACAAAATTTTCTGTTAAAGTAGTAATATCTAGGAACACATCTACTTTATTAACTGAGGTATACTTGTATAAATACAGTAGAACAATGGTTCATTGCTTAAATTTAGGTCAGATTTTACTGTTTCTGAACCCTTGGAGCTTGAGGTTTTTGTTACAACCAAATAACGATGATCATTTCCATTCTTTTAAATTCTACATCAAACTCTCTTTTATTTCTTCTTTTTGCCATATGCTACCTAGAATCTGAATGTATGTACTGAGCATGGCTTGAATTTACTGTCCTGTAACAACCTTCTGGCCATAAATGAGGCCTGCAAAACCTTTAACCCACTAAGAAGAACACAGTCTGTCAGCATGTCCTGTGGTCTGCCACATGCCTGGCAATTCCCTTGCTTCTACAGTTCCAGACATTCTATGGTGGGTTGAGCTTAACCTGTTGGATTACAAGCTGTGAAGGTCTAACTGGAACACAAACTAACAACAATAATTTTAGACCTCTAAAATTGCTAGTATGTCATCAGCCCTCAAGACAAGGGTAAAAGAAACCAGGAGGTTTAATTCTGAATCAGATTTGGCGCTTGGCCAGGCAGCAAGCAAATTTTTTCTAATATTTTCTAATGTGGGCACCTACCAGAATGGGTCCTCAGGTGACCTGTAAGAGCATCTCTACGGCGACAAGCATAGTTACACAGGTGGCACTTGAATGGCTTTTCGCCAGAGTGTAACTTTATGTGGCGGAGAAGGTTGCCTTTTTGAGTAAAGGATGCCCCACACTGATTACACTGGAAGGGGCGTTCACCTACAGGGAGAACAAGAGGGGAAAATATGTGAGAACAAAACTCTTACATTATAACAGAAGGAAGATTCAGTGAGAAAGTTGTTTTCCAACAGGCGCTCTATGACTTCCACCAGCTGCAGGTTTGATATAACATGAGCCTTTCAGACTAAACCTGCCAGTTCCTTAACGCTTCACTGGCTGGGTCAATTTGATCTGAAAATCTAATTTTTTTTTCTAAATCAGAATGGCACATCACAATGCAAATTCAAACTCATTTAAATAAAGTGACTGCAACATTTTGTGTTGAAGAGCCACTCTTCCTGATCAGCAGTTTTGGAATAAACCAATATCCAATTTTGCATGTTGTGGCATTTGGTGGGGGTTTTTAATGTGGCTTTTTTCAAAGGGTCTTTAAAATATGCCACTGAAGCAGCAAAATAAAAAGGAAACTCATTAAAAATGCATTTCAGGATCACAAGTTCATTTCAGCGTTACATTCTTATATTTAAATGAAAGGCACTTCATTATAACAGTTATAATAACTTCTTTTCATTTACATTTTCCCTATATTTTCCCTTTCAATTTCTTCTCCATTACCTGCCTGTCCCTAAGCAGCCAAATCAGGAAAGAGAAAAGCATGGGGGTGGGTGAGGTGGGAGGACTAAAAAGAGAAGGTAAGACAGAGCAAAGGAAACTGCAGCTCCCCTAAAGCTGCATCTCCCCTATGGAAGTCCTTATCCTGCTTGTCAGCTGGGAGTTGTGCTGTTATTGTTCATTTTGTTTTTCTACTTTATTAAGAAAAAGCCCAGATCAATTAGCATAAATTAGCACACTTTATTTAATCTGATCTGTACAAAACTTTTGGAAAGGGTTATTTTACTGTTACGATTGTCTTTTTGAGGAAGATAGGCTTTTTTGGTCAAACCAGAACCTATGGGTTTGGGGTGACAGGCAGCAGCTCCTCACTCCTGTTGTGTGTCCCCTGAAGCCCCCAGCCCCCCAGTTGTTGCTAGAAAAAAGCATACCAGCACCAACAAAAGCACTGCTTGCTTTATTACTACTACCAGGGGCAGTAAAGGAGGCATTAAAGTGTCACTATCCACATTTTATTTTCCATTTCTCCTACTTTCCCTGGCCAACCTTTGCCAACTTCCTTGACAACCATTCAAAAATAACCCTGGCTCACATCACATTAAATAAAAATGTTATTGAATGGTTTAAAATGGTACAAATACTGAAAAGCATTTTCCTTCTCAAGATAGAATCTTCAACACGAGCTTGACTTGTTACAAGTTTTGTTTTGAATTTGCACTAAAAGTTACACCAAGATGGAAATCCTGAAACAACTTAATCTCTAAACAATGAAAAATGACAGGACATTTTTGTTCTTGTCTCAATGCCCTAATTTCCTTTTGCAGAGTAGACAAGAGAGGTCTCTGTTGAAATATATATAATAATAAGTCTAAACTTCTCTTTTACTAAAAGTAAAAATTAACCCTTGAAATTGCTTTTATTTTTATTGACACAGTTACAGGTATAATTTCTAAACCACTGTTATTTTTATTGCTGAGAGTATAGTTGTATTATGCAACTATAGTATAGTTGGATAACTGGCTATGAAGTGTATCCAGCTAGTTTGATGATCCTTATCAAAATAGTCACATCTTCAAATCAAATGCAACTGATTCTAGTTTGAACTTATGGAATTATCCAGTTACAAGAATCTAGCCTTCCCCAGAGCACAAAGGCCCAAAAACTGCTTTGTAAATTAGTTTGGCTGAATGTGGTTATAGAACTCAAATGATCAGCAACCCTGATAAACCAGGGCTTGATTACAGGAGCTACATACTCACATTTAGTTGGGCATGGTCGTAAAACTCTCTTCAGGCCTCTGCACACCAAATTTACTTACTAGGTGCTCAGTGACATTTGGAAGCAGGGCCTATGTGCATCCCTGTCCCCAGTTTTAGCCCTCTGTGCTTACAGACAAATGCCTGAATAGGGCCATGGTGGATTGGGAAAGGGTTACACAAACACACCACTGCTGATTTCTGCTGCAGAGTAATTCTGAACTACAGTGGCCTGTTGTAAAAAGAAACAAGAGTTCCTAAATCTCTTAACAGTTGTGTGGAAGAAGGAGTTTGTCATGCAAGAAGGCTACATTTCACCTCCCTTTAAGGAGTTCCAGAGCCTGAGAACAGCCACTAAGAAAGCTCACCATCACTTAGTTACCAAATGTGACTCAGAAAATGATAGCAAGATGGAGATAAGTGTGTTCCCTGAAGATCTGGAGAGGATCCTACTAACAAGTGTCCCAAGGAGTCCCTAGACTCACAAAACACACTATACCTGGTGAAATTCACTCTTCTATGCAATTATAAAAGGACCAGAAGTCCTATCCTCTTTTGTATCTTTCCACTCTACTATGAAGGCAGAATTGCAGTTCATGGTCTGTGTGAAACAATAGCCAGAAGCAGACCTTTAGACTACAGTTAGCTCCCTGTATCCATGGATTCTATATCACAGATTCAACCAACCATGGCTTGAAAATATCCCCCCCCCAAAAAAAATTAAAAAGCAAACCTTGTTGTGCACTATTTTATATAAGTGACACCATTTTACTATGCCATTGTATATAATGGGACATGAGCATCCACAGATTTTGGTATCCACGGGGAGACCTGGAACCAAACCCCAGAGGATACTGAGGGCCCACTGTATATGCAGTGGGGGGAGTTGGGAAAGTGTACTATTTTGGCTCTGAGGAAGATGCCGGAGCTTGGACAGGAATATTTGGGAAGTGATCCTTCCAATACACTATAAAATTAAGCCTCTTCAACAGCTAGATTTCTTGTTCGAAATGTAACTGATCAAGCTGGATATTACTTATCTAAAGAAATGGCAACACTATCACATTTTCTCTGGGCAAAAAAGGAAACCATGAAACAAAGACAAAATAATGTAGGATGATGAATGAAAGCGGTATCGTGGAATGCCTAACTTAAAATCTGTATTACTAGGTAAATTGTTTGTAATAGATCATGTTGTGGAAAGAATATACACTACAAAAGCAGTTACGGTATAACAAAATTAATCAAGAATAAATCTAAGAGCTGCATTTTTTTGTTCCTAGGGCTGTAGGCCCAGCTAACCTTCCTCTGAATACCATGCATGCAATCAATTTTGGCTACATGAAAAGTTGGAATTTCAACACAAACTTAATTTCTGGATTAAATTGTTTAAACAAATTGCTAATTGGCTGGGTGGGGCTACTTGCAGTCAAACAAGAACAGGAGGATTGCATAATTCCCAACTCTGTGTTAAAGAATTTGTTTGGGAATCAGTAAACTAAAGAAAGACGAAGTACAGTAGGACCCCTATATCCGCGATTTCACTTATCCACTGTTCATGAAACAGCATCAGGCTTCGGGGGCAGAAGCAGGAAGAATCACACCAATGTCATTGCTTCATTGCCAGGGAGACACCACCCAGAATTCTCCCGTTTTGTGTTTTGTTGCCGGAGAGAAGCCGCCCTGCTGCCTCAACTTCTCCTGGGTGATGAAACACAGAAAGAGCTTTGTTGCCAGGGAGAATTCACCCCATCCCACCCTCCTTCTCCTGGGTGATGAAGCACAAGAAGTGCTTTGTCTACATTGTATACCAATAATTGTCTTCATTTATATATCTTTCTATTGTGAATAAAAAAATGAACTAAAAAAAGAACTAAAAAAAAAAAGAAGCGCTTTGTCACTGGGGAGAAGTTGACCCGCTGCCTCCTGGGCAACAAAGTGGAGCAAGGAGACTCTGTCAGTGGGGAGAGGAGGGGAAAGCTGCCCCCCTTCTCCCATGTGATGAAACACAGCAAGCATTTAGTCAGCGAGGAGAAGCCACCCTGCCACCCCAACTTTTCCTGGGCAAAAGGCTGCAAACACTTTGTCACTAGGAAGAAGTTGCTCCAATATCACGCCTTCTCCCAGGTGACAAAGCACAGCAAGCACATTGCCACCAGGGAGAAGCCACCTGTTCCTTCTTCTGGGCAATGAAGTAAAGGAAGCAGATATCTGTCACCAGGGAGGGAGAGGAGGGAGAAGCCTCCCCTCCTTCTCCCAGGTGATGTAGCAGAGCGAGCAGAGCTCCATCACAGGGGAGGGGAGCCACCCCCTTTTCCTGGCTAAGGAAACACAGCAAGCATTTCATCACCAGGGAGAATCCGACCCACCACCCTGCCTTCTCCTGTGTGATCCAGGCAGAAGCCACCTCCCACAAGGGTGACAAAGCAGAGGAACTTCAGCTACTATCCCCTCCACAGGGCAACAGATGGGGGGAATAGTGAATATTCTGTGTTTGCTCTGAGTGCAAAAACCCATAGTTTAATGTACATGAGGGAAGTCCTGGAACATATCTGTACTGTATAAGGAGATATTATCAGAGAGGGAGAAAACAAAACAAGGGAAAGAGGCTTGGTGGGCTGGATGAGAAATAATGTTTTAAAAACTTCATGCAGCTGTTTCCTTGTCTTCCAAACTCAAAACTGGGATAGGAAGGAGACTTAGGTTCATTTAAGCCTGATTTTATACATTTGTAGTCCATATAAAAATGTATAGAAATTTTCATGTTGATGTTCTAATCTCTCTTTCTTAGTGTAGGCTTCAATGCTCACACTTTTCCTAATATACATAGTTTTGCAAGGAATTTACCCTTATTCAATTATTCGATTATTTCTATAAGAAATTTCCAGGAATATCAGCATTTTGTGTGCAGACATTTTTTTGACTGTAAAAGAACTGTATTGCAAATGCTTGGGGGCAGCTTTGCAAATGTTAGTGTGCATATGCATTTTAATTTGCTTATTTGTTTGGGAGCTGGAAATTAGGTATATTCAGAAGACGATTTGGATTTAAAGAATTTCTCCCCCATCTTAAAGAAGAATATTCTCTGTGGCATAGTGAAAGTATGGTCCTGCCTTCCTTCTTTTCTTTGAATGCTTTTTCAAATAGAAGGAACACTATTCAATGCAAGCCTGATTGATCTGCACACTTGTCAGATCTGAATTAACAACTTTCATTAAATACAAGATACCTGTGATGTATGGGAACTCTGAACTATGCCTTGATGCTTAGTGCATTATGCTATGTCTTGACTCAGCAGCAAAGGGTTTAAATGAAATGTGCACACAGCCAGATTTGTGGATGGAATTCTATTCTGCAGAGTGGGAACAAGTCTCAAACAGTCTGGTTAGCTTTAGAACCTTGCATTTTGTGGAAAATATAAGGTACTTGTTTTGCATATCTACATTTGACAGCTGTGTCTATTACATGGAATCATGCCTTTTAAGTATGGTCAGTAATTTATCACATTTGGCACTTAGTATGCCAGAGTTTTATTCATTAATCAAATATTTATTTAACAGAAGAACAGTCTCTGTGATATGGAGGATTTACACGAATTAGAAGCCCGGTTTTGTAAGCCTCATACCTTCATCAGACACATACTTAAATGTCACTAATAGTTCATCCCATCTCCACTTTCAATTTTCACAGTGCTGCTGAAAGCTGGGGAACAAGGGTTATAGTTTTTTGATTTCTTTTCTTTTGAATGTGGTGAACTTATTCTATTTTCTCTTTCCAATTCCTGATCACAAAACCATCTGTCTAAGCAGACAAACAGTGACCAGAGGAAATGGAGCAGCATTTTCCACTTGTTTTGCACTGGATGGTGATGCTAGCAGGACAAGAAGGAGAAGACAAGGAAATAGTGCTGAGAGTGGCAAGAACCAAATAGACCACTCAGAGAGGAGATTCAGTGTATACCCTCCACAGCCCCCAATCCTAAACCCAGCAATTATATTATGTATTAAATATTGGTGGAGGGGGGATAAAACAACTCAACATGATGGAAACCATAATCATGGGGTGGGATAAGGTGGGAGGAAACAGTGAACAGCTGGTGGAATCATTGAGCTGATGGAGATAAGGTAGAAAGATGGAAAGATTCCCAAAGATCAGATTTAATTGGTTAAGGCTGTCACCTGCAGTTGCTCCAAATGTTTTGAAGTCCTAATGACATGAAGGGAGGATATGGTTGCCAGGAAGAAACACGTGGAGGCCTTGGATCTAGTCTTCCCCTTTCTCCCCGCACACTACAGTTTATCCTCTAATTACATGCACATCAAATTGATACTGAAACAATCTACATTCACTAAGCCAATTCAGTTTGAACTGCCCCTAGGAAGCCTGAAAGGCAGTGAAAATATCTGTAATGAGAAGCAAACTTCACTCAATGACTTGTTGTTGCTGTGTGCCTTCAAGTCATTTCTGACTTATGGCAACCCTAAAGTAACCCTATCATGGGGTTTTCCTGGCAAGATTAGTTCAGAGGGGGCATGCCTTTGACTTCCTCTGAGGCTGGGACAGCGTGACTTGCCCAAGGTCACCCAGTGGGTTTCCATGGTCGAGCAGGGATTTGAACCCTGGTCACCAGAGTCGTAGTCCAATGTTCAAACCATTACACCAGACTGGCTCTGCAAGGACATATGCTTCTGCATGACAGTTGCTGGAGAACACAATTAGTATTTATGGTGTTGCATTCTGTTCTGCTGTGGGATTCCCACAAAAATCTGATTTAGCCACTGTGTAATCAGAATGCTAGACTAGATTGGGTGTTGACCAGCGTATCATTTATTCCAACAGAAAGCTCATCTACTGTTACTAGTCTTCCACAAACAACTCAGAACGGTAGTTAAATTCTAAGGTGTCACTATTAATTTATTGCAGAGGACTAGAGCAAAGCCAAATGGTACTACTCTGTGGCCTGCCTGCAAACTCCAGAATCCTCTGTAATACAGAGAAGCTCCGTTGCAGGCATGGTTCATTGACAGGCAAAGTGATACTGCACAGTTCATTTAGGGCAGAACCTTTGAAAAATATTCTCTTTGGTGTATGTACGAAACTCAGTACAAAACTCCTCAATATTCACACCCATATAATAAAAACAATAGAAAAAATATTCATATCCCCCATACTTCTACACTACAGAAGTGCTATGGATTTACTGTAATGTGTACATTGACAACCCTCTCTTCATAGTGATGATGACTAGCATCCGTTAGCATGCCAGACTATGGCTGATGGGTACAGCTGCATACTTCCTGAATGTATACATATATAAAGGGTTGTACGTGTCTCCCTTATACCTTGCTAGCTTTGATCACAATGCATACAACACCTGTATTTGTTAGAGACCATTTCCCTTCCAAAAGGCAGAATATGTTGGGAAGTACTTTAAAATGTCTGTTTGCCTTCATGGGTTTTAACACAAGAAGCTTTTTATAGAAAAGAAACAACTGCAAAAAAAGTGGATAACCTACCAAGATCTTTTATTGTTTGATAAGTACCATTATAGAATTAAGATGAATGAGCAATTGGTGTCTGAAGGATTTAGTTTTCAATGGTACCCTTATAGGCAGATATATGAGAGGTTTAAAATAGACAAAAAATATACAGTTTTGAACACACTAAATCTGATTTTTAAATACAATTATGGGTGGATGAAGAATATGCATTGGTAAGATGTATAAATTATTGTTGAAAATTGAATTAGAGGATGAGCGAGTTAAAGATTGTATGATAAAATGGGGTAAAAATATTGGTCACGATGCACAGATGGAACAATGGGAGAAAATGTGGACTCTTATTTACATTGGGTTATGACCTTAAGGAGAAATTTTATAAGATGATGAACTGTTGGTATTTGACCTCACAAAGATTGTCTAAAATGTATCAAGGGATTGTTAATGTTTGCTGGAAATGTGAACAACAGATTGGGATGTTTTATCTTATGTAGTGGACTTGTGAGAAAGCAAAAAAAAAAAAAAAAAATTGGAAGAGAATATATAGTCTGATTCAGAAAATTCTTAAGATAAAATTTCAGTTAAAACTAAAACTGTTTTTATTGGGACTGACAGAAGATCAGATTGAGAAGAAATACAGAAGACTACAGTAGGACCCCTGTATCCATGGATTCAATTATCCACAGGACACAAAACAGCACACCTACCATAGAGTCTTACTTTATTGGAAATTCTTTATAATAAAAATATATTATAAAATTTCTATTTTTCATTATTATTTTTATTATTTTGAAGTTTTTTTTAAAAAAGTGGGGAAATCCAAGAGCACTGAGAGCTTTGATCCAATAAGAGGATTTTGACCATCTAAGGATATTGAAACCAAAATGACAGCACAGATATAAGAACACTTAACCATAAGAACACATTTAAACCCTAACAGGAATTAGACAAATCCTTGATACTGTGAAGTAGAACTCATTCAAAAATGATCATGCAGAACAATAATTTGGATTACAGTATATGTAAGATAACCTTTCTTGCTCCCAACCTGTTCTTTCAAAAAAAAAAAAAAGTAAACATTTTTATTCTTGGAAAGGGGGATTGTGTTTCACCTGTGGTGGGCAATCACTTAAATAAGCAATCTTTAAGATAAGTAATCTTGAATTAAAAAGACAATCCCCTTTAACAATCTATGCTTTATTTAAGTTTCAGGTGATAAGTCTGATAATATCTCAATACTATCTGGATTAAGCAGTCATCAAATTTGACATTTCTATACAGTAGATAATTACATTGTTATAATCCACCCCAAGGATGCCACTAATATCATTATTTGCCTACAAATGTAATAAAGAAGCTACCTCTGTACCATTCCTTCAGAGCCACTATGAATTTTTGATAGCTATTCATCCAGGGTTGAAGTTATTTATTTAAGGTTTATTATAAAGGTTAAGCTTGCACAGTTGTTTAAATATTGCTCCTGTTTAGTTAATATATCACCCAATTGTTTTACAATAAACTCTCAATTTGTTTTCAAATTTTCTTATTCAATTTTAAGTTTGCTAAAGATAGTCTGATGATCATTTCATGATATAGTAAAACTTGCCAATTTGAAATCAATGTATTTCCATGATTGCCCATCAATAAAATCTTTTCTATGTATACACTTGTTCTCAAAAGCTTTTTCATCTGACCAGAGATTTACATTTTTAATCTGAGCAATTAATTGCCACAGCAATGTTGACTTCCATTGGACATATTTCTTGGTAGAAGTAGGACTGCATGGTGTAACTAGTAACTTAAAAATTCTACTTCAGTATTTCAATACTTTTATTATATAATGTGCCATAAATAAATAATTGGAACAAAGTGCATTATGCATATTCTAGAGCTCACAAAACTGTGCTAATTTTGAAAACACTAGAAACCATAAATCACTTTTTTAAATGAACGTAGAAAATGTCAATAACAAATGTTTCTAAACTAAAATAGATTTGGTTTAAGTCAATTTGATAATGCTTTTGGTATTAATATGGCTGAAAGTGGCAGGAAATAGAAGATATGGAAAAGAAGCTGTTATAACCTTTGTTATAAAGTGTTTCCAATAGAATAAATAAAATATGTCAAATTGATAGATAAAAGATAGTTGAGTTGTGAACTGTAGGCTCCCTTAAATTTTCAGATATAACTGAAAGTGCACACAGTCTCAGAATCTGCTGTGGACTTCATGTTCCATCTGGATTGAAATGTTTAGTATGAATGGAAACAACAGCTAATCCTTTTTGGCCAAATATGTGCTGCAAGACAAATATTCCCATCCTTTCAGTGAGCATGTGTTTGTGTGTGCACTTGTTGAATCCAACAAGTAAATTTCTCTGTGGGAATTGCCCTACTGGAAGAAGGCATTTGTGTCTTATGCTTTATCAAATCAAATTGTTTTGATTTTTGAAGGATCCTTCTCTTGGATGAGATGATGAAACTGTCAACAATTAAGATGTCTTGCATATCAGGCAAGAGAACACATGCGACTCACAATGTGGTAACCTTTTCAGTGGCTAAGAAAAAAAAAAAAACCTCTACAAGGCCTTACCAGTGTGGCTTCTCTTGTGAACCATAAGAACATTGGGACCGATGCAAATTATCCCACAGACATCACACTTTAGCTTTCCATTAGGGAGTCGAATGCCTCCAACTCCTGACATGGCTTTGCTGCCACTGTGTGAACCATTCATTTTCTCTCCAGAGGCATCAAGCATTCGTAAATCCTCTGCACATTCTTCCCCATTCATTTCACAGGCACGCCCATTCTCTTCATCACTCTGTGCCTCTATTTTAATATTATTGGCTGAAAGAAACAATAGAGGGATGCCACTCAGTGTTTTTTTTAAAAAATCAACAAAAACATTGTGGCAAAGAAACAATGAACACAACAGAAAGCATTTCTCAGCAGTAGTTACAATACACTTAAGAGACAAATTAATTTTGCACTTACACAGAATCATAGACTCATAGAGTTAGAAGAGACCACAAGAGCCATCTAGTCCAACCCCCTGCCATGCAAGAATACACAATCAAATCATTCCCAACAGATGGCCATCCAGCCTCTGTTTAAAAACCTCCAATGAAGTAGACTCCACCACACTATGAGGCAGTGTATTCCACTGCCAAACAGCTGTTACCATCAGAAAGTTCTTCCTAATGTTTCTATGTGGGCAACAGAATTATTTCAGATGTATGTGCAATTATTTTACATGGATACCTCTAATTTCCTTTCACTTACATCCCATATTAGGTGCAAAATCGTGAGGTTATTAAGCACCTAGCAGGCCACAAAAGTTCCTCAGTGGCAGTATTTCTCCCCTCTGATGGGATTGTAGCAACATGGAGTATACTCATCGTGGCCAGTTAAACTCCACTGACCATGAATTGTGGCTGCCAAGTAATTGGTAAACCTGTCTTTTTAAAAAGCAATTCCAGCTAGGGAACAAAGGAAGGAGATTAACTGAGCCCCTCAAGAGACCACCATATATAACTGATGAGATGCATTTAGCTAGGTGGTTCACACATTATGTAGATCCAGCATAAGAGAACTGTGAGGTTTTTTTTTTTATTTCAGAGAATGAATGGAACCAGGAATAAAATGGTCTTTTTCAGTGTTTATCCTCCAATCCTTTTCTCTTTTCAGTGCACAAGTAATTGTGAAGACATTTGAATTGCTTGTACAGAAAAGGTGCTACAAGTCTAAAGACATAAATGGAAATTTTTCTTCTCACAGATCTGAATACACTACAGGTAGAGCATTTTGTCACATACAATATAATAACTATTGCTGTCCTGATAGGTGATTGTTATCGTTATGCACATGTATTGCAGATCTAAAAATTCAGAGAATGAACTGAATGAATGGCTTGCATTCAGTTAGAATAACCTCATCAGGCAGAGGCAATATACATGGCCAGGAAAAGCATGTGGTTCAGCTCTTGCTGGACTGGACCACCTTGGATTGGAAGCCTAGAGGACATGTTGGAATGCTCTGACTTTTTGTTGTTGTTGAAAAAAGCTTTCTTAAGATAGGAAACTACAACATTGGGAAGAAGAGTAAGTTAGGCTTAGGGAAAGTTTTCTAGGTTCAAGAAAATAAAAATAAAAATATCAGAGAGCAAATTTGTCCCCCAGCTGCACAGCAAAAGCTAAACCATGTTATTGTGTTCTCCATATATCTTTGTTTCTGTTTCTTTCCCCTGAAATCATATTATGTATTGGAATTGAGAATATTTTTGCATGGGCAATCTTTGGGCAGATATCATTAAAGTATGGAGCTGCACTCCCTGGCATCACTGGGTCAAGTGCCAGCTGGAGTTTCTTCAACCATCACCTCAGTCAGTCTGTTGTGCCAGCTCAGTGAACCCAGCTTCAACCTTCAACACCTTCCATTTCTGAGGAAACCCAACTTTACAGCTTATTTGTTGTCCCAACCTCTCTCTCTTGAGAGGAGAAAGAACTTTGGGGAGGTGGCAGGACTTGAGGCTTCCCATTTTCAATTTGTATCATTATACCAAGGCCAGAGAAATGTCAAAAATGGAAATCAAAATCTGAAATGTGTGTTGCAAAACAAATATGTAATTTAAAACTATTTTTTTCTTGAAAACAACAATTCCACTTCATTCTGGATTGACTCCAGACTTGGTGGTGCTTAGAACAGACACAGTGAATGAACGGGACAAGTTATAGCCATCCTGTCCCATTAATTTGAATGGGTTTCATCTAAACCATCAGGTTAGCATGGTTCAAACCATTGTACTTTCTGGTCCTCCAGGCTGCTTCCTTTTCCAGTTCTAAACAGAAAATAAAAATGGGGATGCAAATTCTGTGCATATAGCTGGCATGAATATGCTTGAAATTTCTTTTCACTTGTCCTAAGATAAAATAGGGTCTTTAAAAAGTTGTTTTAAAAAGGCATCAATCTGATTTGAGAACAAGCTCTTTAAAAAAAGTTGCCTTAGAGTAATTAGCTAAAATAATCATATCTTACCATACTTCTTAATGCTGGCCAATTCTTACTATACAGTACTTCTTAATGCTGGTGTGGAAAATTATTCCTTGTCACCAACACCAGAAACACACACAACCTGCCAATTCCAAGATTACCAATTGTTGTAAGGGAAACTACTTTTCTCATCTAAGAATGGATTTTCAGTTTTTGACAGATTGGCTGTAGGTAGATTATTCATAAAATATGTTGGTGACACACTTTAAATTCCACAGTCCCGATCCAGCAATTACTAGCCAGCAAAGAAACTCTGTGCCAGTACAGGATTACCCTGACAGTGAACTGAAGGAACTCACTAACTCAAAATCCTCTAAATCAGAATGAATATTTGTGGCATAGGTGAAGCTGCCTCGTTCTGAGTCAGGCTCTTGATCTGCCACCAATCAAGTCTAACTAGCCCTATGGCTTCAAGAACTAGACAGAGGTTTTCCCCAGTCCCTAACTGTTTGAATCAGGGACCTTATGAAGGAAAGCATGTGACTGTCATTCTAGATCCTCCAGTACATATTGAGTGTATTTGTTTAATTATATTTATGTCCTTCCCTTCTTCAACAGAAATGAAGATGGCAGAATAAGGCTCCAAGTCAGTCTGTCAACCAGGCATTGACTAGACCCAGGCCAGCTTATCTTAAGCACAGTTGCCATATATGGGTCATGTGACTCCATATATATATATATATATATATATATAGAGAGAGAGAGAGAGAGAGAATGGCAGGGGAAGCTGGGATCAGTGCATACCATAACTTCAACAAAAATTACTTTAAAAACATTATAAAATCAAAATAAACAATGGCAGCATCAGCAACTTGTCGACCAAAAGAAAAAGAAAAAGAAAAAGAAAAAGAAAAAGAAAACTGAAAAGGAAAGGAAAGGGGGGGGGAAGCAGCAATGCATTAACCAAGGAAAAAATTATTTCAATATTTTGGCCACAATTCAACCACAGCTAAACACTTGTATTTGCCATTGAGAGAAAATAAAGCAAACATGTTATGGTTCCCTTCACATCACAGGCAAGTAAAGATGCTTAGCTTGACTACATTGTTTCAACCACGGCTTGTCCCTCTAGGAGTTTTCACTGGGAAGTTGCTCCTACCTTGGGTGTTTGGACTGTCTTTTCCATTATGCTCTTTAGTGAGGGAGTTGTGCCCTTTGCTAGTGCTATGCTGGTTGGCAGTACCAAGGAGAACAGTAGCTAAGAGGATGAAGAAATAGGATCCTGGGACACCTGGGACAAGTAGGTCTTTTTCTGTTGCTTAAAGGTCAGCTATCCGAAGTGTCTTGTGGTTATTTTTTTTTTATCCTTCCCCTCTTTTACTGTGAATAAGGAATCTTTTTGAAAGGTCTCCTCCTATGAATTGTTAGCTGATTTCTGACAGATAACTAAAATATAACGTACTCCTCCAAGTGGTGAAAATGTGTTGGAAGGTTACAGTATTTGTTGCTGTAGTTCTCAGGTTTTTTAAACTTCCAAACGATATTTATATTGTCCGGCAACAAGTGCAATATTTTATATCCATCCTTAAATGAGGTTGTTTTTAATTCTAAGACATATTGGAACAAAACATTCCACTCTCTTCTTTCCCTTTCTTTTTAATTTTTAAAGCATTATATTGCTACAGTACATTAGTGAAATGACATATTTGCACTATAACTGTTACAATTTTTAATAATCCGAGAGAGGAAAACCAGTAATACCTAGCTAAACACAAAAAGCTATAGTGTGGGAACTCATGCTTCTTTAGACCAATTTGGAATGGCCCTCAGATGATATTACAGGTAAACCTCAGGTGGCAAAGCAGATGTGCTCCTGGGTTGCTTTTTTAACAGAAACTTAGGTACCAGAGGCAGAAATCAAACTGAAAGAATAGGGACAGTTTCCTACACCACAGAAAAGAGCAGCTTGAACATGTTTTAGCAAATTTTTTATTCAGAAATAAAGATAAGCACATTTAAAATGAAATAACCAGGTCACGTAGGCCTCGCATGAATAAAAAAACTCCAGCCCTTGTGTTTTGAATATTCTAGAGATCGAAGGCTTTCATGGCTGGCATCCATACATTTTCCTTCCCTTTGGGTGGCTGTTTTTCTTCTCCATTGCTTCATTCCATACTCCCCAACAGCGGTTCACACTATATAAACTCCACACACACTCCTACCCAACCATTCTCTGAAGATGCCAGCCACAGATGGAGGTGAAATGTCAGAAAGAAACTCTTCCAGAACACGGCCTCACAGCCCGGAAAAAACCCAAGGAAAATCTTCTAGAGATCATATCAAGGCTTCTTCCAAAATGTGTACACGTAGGTTTTTTCCTTTCACCAGACTCCGCTTTTCTAATTTCCATTCTGCTGGACAAACATATAGATCTATGCTTTTTCAGGATGCTGATGGGGGGGAGTAGGGGAGCTGGTGAAGCTCATCAATTCTCCCCCTTTCTCTCTGTTATGCAGTTCATACATGCTCTGTAAGGAGTTCCAAAGGCATTTGCTGTTTACCTTGCTGGTTGTAAGCTGGCTCCAGATAGATTGGCTAGGGTAGAATCCTGTTCTTTCCCCACTCAAGCTTTATTGCATTGTTTACTATAGGCATGCTGCTGCAACCCAAAACCAAAAGTCTCTCTCACCCTCCTTCACCATCATCCCAATGTTGACGATACTTAAAAAAAAAAAAATCTAGCTAGACAGAAAACAAAGAAAAAAAGAGAGGCTGGACAGGCATTAAAAGATTTTGTAAAAAGAAGCTTCTTAGATGTTCTGTTAACTGAGATATGCCTGTACTAGTATTCAATACTAACTGATGTCAGTTATTCTTATTTAAACTTCTGCAATGTTTAAAGTGAACTACATATAATTGAATTAATGTTATGATATATTGCAATTGTAAGTTATAAGATACTAGGCTGTAAGGTGGCCAGCAGTGCAAGTCAAAGAATCATAATTATTACAGAAAATTTTACAGATTATTGTATTTATTTATTTTTGTGAACTGCTTTGACCGCAATGCATTGTGGAAAATACAGTATAAAAATTGACTTGTGCACTCTTCTATGGATCAGTGTTGGTAAGTGTTTGATTATTGGTAGTTTTTAATAAATGGTATTTTTTAATATAACTCTTTTTAGCCAGAATAATATACACATAGATGATTGAGGGGGTTTTCCCCCTTAAAATAGATTCATTCATTATATTTTATTATTTATTAAATATTTATATCCCACCTCATATCCAAAGATTTTAAGTATCTATGTGGAACACTAAAAATAGGAAGCTAAGTGAGTATAAAGCTGTTCAAGTACAGCAAAACACAGACAAATGGAAATGCAAGAGTGATAGAAATAACACATGCAAGATGGGAAAGCTTGGCAATACATTGACAATGCATACACAGCATACTTACGAGACAAGGATCTGGGGATGATGGCGTGAAAATCCCTAAAGCCTTCAGCCCCATATGCAGCTGCAATAAAGAAGGCAAACAGGATGCTAGGTTGTAAGGTGGCCTGCAGCGCAAGTCAAAGAACCATAAAAGACACTGCTTCCATGAAAGACAGAGGCATCACTACCAACAGAGATAAAACACAGAAAGAAATTACAGTACAGAAGCAAAGCCCTTAGTATCTAATTTTGTGAATGTACCAGGAACATTCACAATGTACCAGCATTTCAGACTTGCGGAGGGGTAGTGTTCTTAGCATAACTAAAAGAACTGTTTAGAATTATTGAACTACAAAATGAACAAGAACAAAGCCATTCTAATAGCATTTGTTGTGGTTGTTTCTGATGAGCTACAACTATAGCAATGTTTGTAATATAGATTAATCAATCTGTTTTAAAGGGAAGGCATTTGTGCTTTCGACATGTTTATGCAGTGCACAGGTCCATTTACATGTGTTTAACCACCATCCAGAGCTTAGAATTAGGCCTGAAAAGTCTGAAATACAAAGGCAACACTTAACGAGACATATCTATTCTATAAAATAGATAAGTTTTATATTAGTTTAAGAACCATGTCTCCTCCACCACCTAACACAGAACTGAAGTTAGCAGAGTATTCTAACCCTTGGACCATCTCCCTGAACTTCATTTCCTAGGATACCCTGTGAACAAAAGGAAGGCTACCAATCCAGTATAAATCTGTGTTATAGACATGATACAGGTCTCCAGCCTTGGGATTCTAAACAAACAGGGAGCTTTTTTTGTGAAGGATAACAATAACAACAAAAATAATACATTTTCATAGAATCATAGAATTGGAAAGGATCACAGCGGCCATCTAGTTCCTACTAGTTATATATTCTGCTGACCAACTTTCTTGGGTTAATTCTTTTTCTTTCTTTGGAGTTTGACTTCCAAGTAGACACTAATGATTTCTGTGAAGTGACCTCCCACAGAATAATTTATCTGCTACTGAACAGCTAGAGAAAAGAGCCCCACCCACCTCCAGAGCTTGGTGATTCCTTTTCTCTGTGGATACTCTGAAACCAAGACTTCAACGGCAGCCTCATAAGACAAACATCAGGCAGGATACCCACAGTCTTTTATTTTATTTCGTTGGATGCATTTAACTATTTTCTGAAGAAACTTTGATTATGATCAGAGTCCTTTACCAACTTAAGATCCAGAGAACATTCGGAGTACACATTTAAAATTGTGTGCAAAAAATGCAAACATGATAACAGCCCATCATGTTGTTCTCCTGTATAAAGTAAAAGGGAGTTGTACAAGAGAAATTTATGGCTCCTGTGCAGCTCCCATTCATTTCAGTAGGGGCTCGGCAAGAAACTATCCTGGCAGATTGTGCCCATGGCCTCACACTGCAGTTTATCATAGAATTCATAGAATCATAGAGTTGAAAGAGACCACAAGGGCCATCCAGTCCAACCCCCTGCCATGCAGGAACACACCATCAAAGCACTTTTTTTTCATTTTTTTTTTATTAATATATCATTCCAAACCATTTCACACCCAAAAACATATAAACATCCAATCAAACATGACATACAATTAACCTATAACATAGTACAAATAAAAACATATATCTTTAAACTAATAAGAAACATAAGCACACTTACAACTATATAAATTCCCTCTCATACCTCTCATATCTCCACACATCAACTTCCTACCTTTCGTACTCTCCAAATACTGTTATCTTCATATCAATCAGCCCTCAATATGATTACTACTTGCTCTGAATAACCTATATTCTCTTTGTATAGCTTTATCCATTATAAATTGATTTCACTATTGTTATTAATCTAAGAATCCTCTTGGCTTTCTTTTAAATTAATTATATCTGTCCAACCTTCTAGATCTTTCCAAGTCCTTTTAGCATCTAGTATTATGGATAATCTTTCCATTTCATAAAAGTCTTTCATTTTCCTTATCCAATCATTTAGTGAGGGGACACATTTTTCTTTCCAATTTTGAGCAAAAATTAACCTAGCTGCTGTTGCTGCGTATAACAGAATTCTTCCATATTTTTTTGCGTTGATATGTGCTCCAGATGGAGCATATTTAATAAATATAAATCTGGCCTTAAAGAGATATCAATTTTTAATGTTTTGTTTAAGAGGTTGTGTATTTTCTTCCAGAACTTTACTGTTTCCCTGCAATTCCACCATATGTGTATGAAGGTACCCTTAGTTTCTCCACACTTCCAACATTTATTTGACATGTTCTTATATAGGAGTAAGATACCACATATTTATCATCTTATAGAAATTTTTCTTCAGGGCATAACTTCTGGTGAACCCAATGTTCACACCCCAAGCTTTTTCCCATTCTTCTATTCTTATCTCGTGTCCCACTTTGTTGTGCCCATTTTATCATATAATTTTTAACAACCTCTGACTCTAAATTGAGCCGTAATATTAAATTGTACATTTTAGATATCAGTTTACTATTTTCTCCATAAATTATCTTATTGAATTCAGTCTCCTCTTTATCAATACCTTCTATTTTCAAATCTATTTTGAATGTTTTTTGCAATTGTCTGTATAAGAACCAATTGCACATGGTATCTTCCTTTTTTAGTTCTTCCTTTGTTTTCATTACATAACTTTCCCCCTGTTTTTTAAGAATTTCTTTATATGTTAACCACTTATTATTTCGTGGTTGCTCTTTTTTGTAGAAAGCCTCATGCGTTGAAGTCCATAGCAGCATTCTTAAATATAATTTCTTTTTATATAACTTCCAAACTTTTATCAAGGCTCTCCTAACAAAGTGGTGGTTAAATTCTTTATGTACACTGGTTTTATTATACCACAAATAAGCATGCCACCCGAATCTAAGATTGAAATCTTCCAGTTGCAACAGTTTGTCCTTTTCTAATTTTATCCACTCCAAAATCCAAACTAGAGAGCATGCGTGATAGTGCAATCTTAGATCTGGGAGGCCTAAACCACCCCTTTCTTTTTTGTCGCATAAGATCTTCCTCTTTATTCTTGTTTTTTTCCCGGCCCATATGAACTCCATCAGATCTTTATTCCATAAAGGTGCTGAAAAGGCGTTTCATAACATAAGATGGGACTTCATGTTAGCAACATTAGAGAAAATGAACATCGGTTGTAATTTTATAAATTGGATAAAAAGGATATATAGTAATCAACAAGCATACATACTGGTGAATGGTGAGAAATCAAGATTATGTCAAATTGAAAGAGGCACAAGACAAGGTTGTCCCTTGTTGCCTTTACTATTTATTACAATGATAGAAATCTTGTTTAAAAAAAATAAAGCTAGATCAAGAGATCTGAGGTCCTAGAATACAGAACTATGAGTTTAAGCCAAAAGCTTTTGCAGATCACCTTGCTTTCTTTTTAGATAATCCAAATGAAAATATTGAAAAATTGGTTAATGTAATAGAAGAATTTGGGGAAATAGCTGGTCTAAAAATAAATAAAGAAAAAACATCAATAATAACGAAAAACTTAAACAAGATGGAAGAACAAGATCTTATTATGGAATCATAATTTGTACTGGCAAAGAAAGTAAGGTATTTAGGAATAGTAATTACCAATAGGAACTCAGAGCTCTTTGAAAACAACTATGGGAAAATATGGAAAGATATAAAAAAAGATATGAATAGATGGAAACAATTGAATATCTCTTTTCTGAGATGTATATCAACGATTAAGATGATGGTCCTCCCAAAGATGATATACCTGTTCCCAAACATTCCTGTGTTATCAACAGATTTGCCCTTTGAGTTACGGCAATCAAAGCACTCTTGTGTGATGGCCATCCAGCCTCTGTTTAAAAATCTCCAAAGAAGGAGACTCCACCACACTATGAGGCAGTGTATTCCACTGCTGAACAACTCTTACTGTCAGGAAGTCCTTCCTAATGTTTAGGTGTAGTTTGAACCCATTGCTCCATGTCCTTGTCTCTGGAACAGCAGAAAATAAGTTTGCTCCATCCTTAATCAAATATTTAAACATGGCTATCATGTAACTTCTTACCCTTCTCTTCTCTAGGCTAAACATACCCAGCTCCCTAAGCCTCTCCTCATAGGGCATGGCTTCCAAACCTTTAACCATTTCAGTCACCCTCCTCTGGACATGTTCCAGCTTGTCAATATCCTTCTTGAACTGTGGTGTCCAGAATGTACACAGCATTCCAGGGGCAGGGGAGGCCTGACTAAAGCAGAATAAACAGGTACTATTATGTCCCTTTATCTAGACACTATACTCCTATTGATGTATCCCAGAATCCCATTGGCTTCCCCCCCCCCAGCTACTGCATCACACTGCTGACTCATGTTCAGCTTGTGGTCCAGTAAGACTCCTAGGTCCTGTTTACACAGCAAAATAAGTCCATGAAGAATTTGCTAAGATTCCTAATAGTTCACACATATCGCACCACAATATCGCCTTATTCAGAAGGGGAGGAGCTCAAAAACTCAAAAGTAGCATAACAAGGGCTTTCGCTACTTTTGCCGACTTTTTTGAAAAGTAGAGCAACTTAGCGCACTATCGATTGTGTGAACTACCATTTCGGAAAAGTTTGTGTGAATTACCAGGAATCTTCCCGAAACAACAGCAGAACTGAGCCATGATTGGTTGACTGACCAGGGAGGGGGTTGGACTGACAAGAGAGGGGATGGAAGAGCCTGAAATGCAAAGATGCAGCCACTGTTGTTTCCAGCCATGGAAAAGATCCCAATCTCCCAGCTGTCTGCCTCCTGGCTTCCTTGGCTGCTGCCAAGCAAGACTGATTAGCAATCTTTCTCTGGCTGTTCGCTCCCTCGCACTCCTGTGATCTCATGTGTGTGTGTGTGTGTGTGAGAGAGAGAAAGAGACAGACAGACAGACAGACAGACAGGGAGAGTGGGTGAGAAGAAGGGGAGCTTGACAGGGGGAGGGGATGGCTCGTCGGTGGCTGAAAGGCTGCCTCCTTACTCCCACCCTTCTCGCTTTGGGAAGAAGAGGGAGCACTCCCTGCTAAGGGATTAAAACTAGCAGGCATTCCTCTGGTAATCAGAGGAGGGAAAGGTGCCAGCACTTTCTCTCTCTTTCTCTCTTTCCCTCCCTCCCTCTCATCTTCCCGGCATCTTCCCCCAGATGTGCTTGGGAGGCCATGCCACACACCCCACCTTTGTCTGTGTGAACCAGAAAGCGGAAAACTAAACAGAACAACCGATTTTGCAGTAAATCATGTAAACTATCCGGCCCTGGTGCGAAAAGCGCTAAAGCGAAACTATCGCAATAAAAACTGCAGTGTAACTGAGCCCCTAGATCAATTTTGCATGCACTGCTATCAAGCCAGGTGTCCCCATCCTATATCTCTGTGTTTTATTTTTACTGCTCATGTAGTATCCTATATTTCTCCCTGTTGAAATTAATTTTGTTAGTTTTGGCCTAGCTTTCTAATCTGTTAAGTTCATTTTGGATTCTGATCTTGTCCTCTGGGGTATTAGCTACCCCACCCTCTAATTTAGTGTCATCTGCAAACTTGGTAAGCATTCCCTCTATTCCCTCATCCAAGATAACACTGGGCCCAGGACAGAACCCTGTGGCACCCTGCTAGTCACTTCCTTCTGGAATGAAGAGGAGCCATTGGTGTCTACCCCTTGAGTTTGGTCAGTCAACCAAAGAAAATCCACCTAACAGTTGCATTGTCTAGGCCACATGTTACTAACTTTTTTTGAAAGGATGTCATGGGGGATCTTGTCAAAGGCCTTACTGAAATCAAGAGCAGCACTCCTTTCATCTACCAATTTTGTAACTCTATAAAAATAAAGAGATAAGATTAGTCTGGCATGACTTGTTTTTGAGAAATCCATTTTGATTTTTAATGATCAAGGCATTCATTCTAAGAGCTTACAGACTGTTTAATGATCTGTTCTAGGATCTTTCCTGGTATTGATGTCAGGCTGACTGGGCAGTGGTCATTTGGGTCTGTTTTCCCTCTTTTTGAAGATGGGGACAACATTTGCCCTTCTCCAGTCTTCTGGGACCTCTCCTGTTCTCTAGGAATTCTTGACAGTGGTTCTGAGATTACTTTTGCCAGTTCTTTTAATAACCTTGGATGTAGTTCATCTGGCCCTGAAGACTTGAACTCATTTATACTGGCCAGGTATCCCTACGCTACCTCTTTACCTATTCTGTGCTGCATTTTCCCTACTCATTTCCTGTACATGTTCCAGTTTGTCAATAGGCCTTTTGGTTCCTAGAATTGGGTACAGTATTCCAGGTGAGGTCTGACCAAAGCAGAATAGAGTGACGTTATTACTTCCTTCAGTCTAGACACTATACCCCCATTGATGCAGGCTAGAATCACATTGGCTTTTTTAGCTGCTGCATCACACTGCTGACTCATGTTTAGTTGACTGAGGATGGATGTATAGATATAGATGGATGCAGTATGGAACTATTTGTTTTGGTTTAACTGTCATTTCATTCTGCCAACATTTTTTTGACAATTGTGAAGATAGAAATAAATCTCTGTAAGAAATTCTTCATGCATGTTCACATCCCATACTCAGAGAAGTCTGGGGAAAGGGAATAACCAGTTCAAGTCTGCAGTGCAGCTATAATCTTATCATTGGCATAGTTTCATTAAAATGTGATATAAAGAACAAAGGTGCAGAACCAAGAGCACAAATAAGAGAAACGAGATTTTTGCTCTAATTCTTTTTCTCTTAGAATCAAAGAGTAGATGCAGCCATCAAATGCAGTTGGGTTAGATGACCATCATGTGACAATCCCCACCCTGCTTTCCCCTTGGCCCCATCATACAGTTGGGTTAGATGACCATCATGTGACAATCCCCACCCTGCTTTCCCCTTGGCCCCATCATACATGGTCATTTGAGGCACAGGAGCATTATGTAAAATGCTGGGGCTCTAGACTGCATCCTTAGTAGAGATTTAAGTTGGCTGAAGATGCCACTAAACTCTGCCACTAAATTCACTGATACTGAATTTTCCTTTTCCAAAGGAATAGCATTTCCATGATGTCAGGCTGTTTTTTTCAACAGAATATATGAGGAAGTGGGAGTGATCCCCTATATTCTAAATTTACAGAGCTATTTTACATTTATGCCAGTTGCAAATAATTATGTTACTTTTGAAAGTGATGGGTGACAAAATGAATACAAACAAAAGAGAAGGTAGAAAAAGCACATGTTTGCATATAGAAATGTCTATAAGAATTAGTGTGCCGTTCGTATTATTTTGTGTATTATTTTCTGTTACAAATCTGGTTTAGAAAAAAAATAAGGAATGAGCGTTCTACCGAAGACAAAGTGGATGAGGGCACCTGACCTACTGAACCACATGCAAGACAAATTATGTTTCATTCTGAAATCATTAGCTATTGGAGGGGGAATAGGTCTTTACAGTGCTCTCAGAACAATTTAGTGCTTGGACTTTCCTGTGGATAATTGCATCTGACCCATCTCAATTTTGTTTAGTCATGTATTTTATTTTCCCTTATGATATGCTATAGAAGGCGCATAAGGCAATACTACCAAAGTAGCACACATTTTTGGACTCTGGAATTATGAATATTAACTATCTCTAATCTGAATTAGTACTGAAAAGACTGATGTTTCTAGAAGGCTAGACTGAGTAATGAAGCCTTGTGAGCCAGAAGAGCTATACTATGTGAAAGGTGAAACACTCTTACTTTCCCAAGGGAACTGGAATAAAATAGCTGAAGTAGCACATCACAGGTTCCCGCAGTCTGGTTTAAGAGGAAACCTCTATCTACTGTTCATCTCTAGCTCCATCTACAAATGCAGGACTTCTGGACTCTAAAATCTCATGCCTTTCTTCATTCCTCACAGTTATTCTCCCCCAGCACACACTACACCTTTCTTTCTTTCATCAGCAAGAGCACAAGTATTAAAGAAACTGCAACAGATCTTAGCGTATGTTGTTTGCCAACAAATTTCTGTGCTGGGAAAGAAGAAGGTTTGCAATTCTCTTCTTCCCAAAATGTGAGTCTGCTGTTCTGTGTAATTGCTTCAGCAGGCTTTTGAGAGCTGAGAGCTCAGGGGGGAAGAGCCTTTCATGTGCTGTGTTATTTTTATTTGTTCTTTTTTATGGTTTGTTTTTAACTACCTTTAACTTTACTGATAGTTTAAATATATTTTTAATGTTTGTAGGATTCAGACTTTATAGCTGTATCTATTTTAACTGTTGTAAGCTGCCTTGAGGGCTGAAATACTCTAAAGGCACTAGATCCTATCTGATCTTGGAAGCTAAGCAGGGTTAACCCTGGTTAGTACTTGGATGGGAGAGCGCCAATGAACAGCAGGTGCTGTAGGCTATACTTCAGAAGAAGGAACTGGCAAAACCATCTCTGAGTATTCCTTGCCTAAGAAAACCCTATGAAATAAATGGGGTTGCCATAAGTCAACAGGCTATTTGAAGGCACTTAGAGACACAAACTGCCTTGAGTCCTAGTCCTAGAAATTACTGTTAGTTTGCTTATGAGTCAGCTGGCTGGGATGGCCCTAGCTCTTTGTACACTTAGAAGGGGATCTACTGCCTAAGTAGGCCTCCATTTCACAAAGAGAACCTTTAAGCAATGGGGGTAGAACATCCAGTGGTTACTCAAGACAAAGGGATCATCTACATGAGCCAGGATATGTCAGTAGAATTGGTCCATTCTTCCCCCCACTACCTGTATGTAACAGGCTGGAGTCCAAGCAGGCACATTGGCCTGTTACTGCAGCCACCACCATTTCCTTTCCTGACTCAGAAGGCAGGAAAGGGGACTGTGTCATGTGACTGAAGGGCCCCTGCTTGTGACCAACCTTGGTCACATGCTAAGGGACTCCTTCCTGGCTTCTAGAAGAGCCAGGGAGATGGCAGCAGTGAGGGCTGGTGTGTCAGATGGGCTCCTGCAGACATGCAGGGCCCAATCTGGTTTTTGTTGGCAGTAATGGAATAAACAAAGTATTTTTTAAAAAATGGTTTATCAGGCCCCACCCTGCCTTCCTCCCATCTGAGCCCCATATTTCCCCAGGGGTGGTGAGGACTGCCTGGGTACAGAACAGGGCAAAAGTCCTGCGTTGTATGGACTGCAGGGCTCTGGGACAGGGACAAGACATGGTATTCAGCCCATGTAGACAAGACCTAAGCCTCTTAGGCCAGTCCTGCAGGTCACTGGAAAGTGAGCAAACTGAACCTTGAAATGTAAAGAGATATCTTCTCAGGTCATTAGCTACCTAGTCTTCTGTGACGGCTAAATTTTGTATAAGAAAGGACAAACAATGTACAGAAAATAGTCAAACAGATAACTTGGTAACTTGGAGAGATAAGAGCTAAAAATCAATCAGAATCTCAGGATCTCAGAATAAAGGTCTGGGATTTGGTTCCCTACTTCCATTTTTGCCGTGGAGCCTTTAAAATGTATTTTGTACTCTCTAGTAGCCTTGTAAAATCCTTCTGTACAAGTCCCACTGACATAAATAGGAAATTCATTTTTTCTTATTTTTTAATATTTATTTTTATGAAATTCAATTTTTTTAAATTTCCCATCCATGTCAAAACGGCTTATGTAGAAATTCCTAGTGGATTCTTTTCTTTTTAAATGCAGCATCCATATATGCATGTGGATATTCATACACATGCAAACACACACATGCATGCACATGCATACATACACATACATACACACACACAATCCTTCTCCATAGTCCAATAAATAAAGCTCAGTAGTAGTTACTGTCAAAGATTCTGGAAACTGACTTGGTTTCTCATTTTGGTGTTCACAATGTAACTGAGTTTGCACATCCTCCTCATATAGTTGAAAAAATGCCCAAAGAGGAAGAAGCTGCAAGTAATGAAATATATGAATGTAGGAAAAAGAGGAAGCAGCAGGTTGCTGAGAGCCCAAATGAAATGTGAAGAGTTATGGAGAAGTGACAGAAAGGGAAGCCCAGACCAGGAATTGTACTTAGTGGCTTAGCTAAGAAGCAAAACAACAACAAAACCAGCAGAAAACATTGCCTCCCTCTCTGATCTGAATCAGTCTTAAGGTGGAAGACTGGCAATAGACAATTAGCTGTATTCCAGTGATCTCCAGCTGCCATTACTGCAGAATTTAAAGCTACCACACATCTAGTTTAAAATCACTTCAAAATGAAAAGGTACTTGCTGGTTGTTGTAATAAACTGCTTTAAAAAGTTTGACTACTGGCTAGGTGACAACAAATGCTGAACAAGAAAGAGGACACAAAAGGAAAAAAGTAAACAATGAAAAGGATGCTGCTCTCTCAATTTTCCATTTAGATCAGGCAATGTGCTCCTTTTACTATAGGTGGCTATCCTTACGTGAGTAACTGCCTTTTACTCCCAAAGTAGCAGAAAGGTTATACAAAACTGCAGCAAAACTCATGATTCTGGAGTGACGGTTCTAATGCTCAACTATCCAGCAACGTTAGCCCTGTTCTATCCAGCTGTTTACAACAGCCAAATGTATAGATATTTACAAAATGCAGAATACAAGTGCACTTTTGACAAATGATTGCTTCCCTCCTTGCAAAATGTAACATGTAAATGCACAGAGATAGAGGACAAAAAAAGTGGCCATTCTGTATTAGTGCTACCAATAGTGGAGAAGGTCTTTCCAAAGAGATTGTGACATTTTACATCCTGTTCATTCAGAATGAAACTTCGGTACAGCAGGAAAGCTTTATAGATTCTTGCTAAGCATTTCCTCTTCTCTTTTCTCCCAGCACAGAAGTAAAGAACAGAATGAAACCCTACTTTAAGCCTGCATCTAAAACGCCTGTTCATTTAAGGATTGTTTTTAAAAAATGTTCTACAGCTGGCCCTAAAGATAGGGTTGAAAAAACATCAGTAGGAATGTTTGTGCTGGGATAACAGTCAGGCCCAGCAAGATTGGACTGCAGTCCATGAGAAATAAGGGGACCCAATTAAATCATCTCCCAAGATTTTTTCTTGATAAAAGAAAACTGAGAAACGGTATGCTTCTTTAATGCTCTCCCTCATTATACAGACAGCAAGGTCACAAAAAGAGTTCTAAGTATGCTTGGGAACATGAATTCTTTTAGGTAGAACTGAATGGATTTAAAGTAGATGACTGAAAGTGATGATCCATATGATTGCTTTCATGTTTTCAATACAGTCTTGCCTAAATCACCTGACAGAGAAGTCAAGACACAAGGGTGGGCTTTGTGACAATACTGTCGATGAAGGCCCCATCTGACTAAAATCAGGCCACACTGAAGTGACCTAAAATAGTACAAGTGAAAGTACAGGCAAGTGCTTTAGCATAAGATACTCTAAGGATCAAGTGTCCTCTTCCCCTTACCCAGCCCCCCAAATTACATGTAGATTGCATCCACAACTTCTGGTCCCTTCCTTCTTCCCCATGTTTGAATCTATTGTAAGGAATGCTGAAATGACCATAACATTTCTTTCACCTTGGTTGGCATTAAAAGAAAGGGAGGGAGAACGCAACATGGAATAGCAGCCCCTTTTCTGTCCTTTTAGAATTTCCTCTGTCTTGCTCTCAATTGTGATGTACCACAGAATTTAAAATTAGAGATATATTATCTACATATAGTAATATGAGATTCCATTTAGCTTTCAGAGCTATTAAAAAACATGTTCTCCCCATCTTCTAGAGGGGCTTTTCACCACATTTTTGTAGCCAGAGCACATGGCCAGGCAAGTCTATGAACACAAAGGGCTCCTTGAGAGCAGGGGGTTTAAAAATCACTGTCCTAATATAAATCTCTCTATAAAAGTTAAGTGCTAATTCAAAGAAATGAAGCAAAAAAAGAGGAGAGTGGTGCTGATGGACTACTGATGTCATCAAACAAACATGTAGGGTCTCTGTAGCATTGCAGTGTACTGTGACAACTCTCTATATACCTTCTGCAAATAGTACTAAGATACAAATGTGCTATTTGCTACAGCCCTCCTAAAACCTATCTGATGATCTCTTACATCCTCCATTTCAACATGAGAAACATAACTCAAGCAAAGCCACAACCTAAAATGAGTGGATCATTTTGTTCTCAGGAAATGCGCAAGTATCAGAGAATCTTTGAACAGCAGAGGTTAAAAAAAAAAAGAGGAGGAGGAATGAATTTCACATAGCTAAGATCAGTGTTCACACAGGAAGAATGGGGTTTTCTAGGAGGGCCTATAGGGTTTACATTATCTGAAGCTGTTTGTTCTGGAAGGATTCCTTTTGTTACAGTGCACCTGTTCTGTGCTTTGGGACACACTGTGGTCTTGACTACATTGATTAGTTTGTGGGAGGCTAGTGACTTGAATGACCTGTGATAGTCTATAGATTCCCCACTCTGGAAAAGAGTTACATTTAACACACAGCATTACTGCTATCCTTTCTTTTTTCTTTGCAAGAAGAAAAAAGGCAAGCTTTTTACTTGTTGAAGTAAAAAGGGTGGAAAAACGAAATGCATAGATACAGGATGGGGGAGACCTGGCTGAATGAGACTACGTGCGAAAGGGATCTAGGAGTCCTAATAGACCACAAGTTGAACATGAGTCAAAAGTGTGATGCAGCAGCTAAAAAGGCCAATGTGATTTTGGGCTGCATCAATAGAAGTATAGTGTCTAGATCATGGGAAGTCATAGTGCCACTCTATTCTGCTTGGTCAGGCCTCACCTGGAGTACTGTGTCCAGTTCTGGGCACCACAATTCAAAAAGGATATTGACAAATTGGAGCATGTCCAGAGAAGGGCAACTAAAATGGTGAAAGGTCTGGAAACCATGCCTTATGAGGAAAGACTTAGGGAGCTGGGTATGTTTATTCTGGAAAAAAGATGGTTAAGGGGCAATATGATAGCCCTGTTTAAGTATTTGAAGGGGTGTCACATTGAGGATGGGGCAAGCTTGTTTTCTGCTGCTCCAGAGACTAGAACATGGAGCAATGGATGCAAGCTCCAGAAACAGAGATTCCACCTCAACATTAGGAGGAACTTTCTGACAGTAAGAGCTGTTCGGCAGTGGAACACAATCCCTCGGAGCGTGGTGGGGTCTCCTTCCTTGGAGGTCTTTAAACAGAGGCTTGATGGCCATCTGTCAGGAATGCTTTGATCGTGATTTCCTGCGTGGAAGGGGGTTGGACTGGATGGCCCTTATGGTCTCTTCCAACTCTACAATTCTATGATTCTATGAAGGGTTTTAAGATACAGTTTGTTAAATAACAATTTTTTAGCAAATTACTGAACCAGAGATGAAGGAGTTTTTCCGTAGGAATCTTCAAATTACAAACATAAGACATGTCATTTCTAATGGCAGATGCCTCTTGCAACACTGCTTGGAGCAGAGTATAGGTTTTCTCCTTTTAGCTGTATCCTAGACTGCAGCCCTTTGACATTCTCAAGCATAAATGTGTGCTGCAAAATGTAATATGACCACATTGTGTACTGTTAACAACACTTTTCCCTCCCTGCCAACTCAGAGTTGTTGGATTTGAAGGGTGGGGTAATATTCAGTAGTACCAACAGAATGATACTCTGTCTTCCAGACCAATGCAGTCATACAGAATAGCTGAAGTTAAAAGTGCGACCCAAATGCTTATCAGTCAGGTAACAGTCCCATTGAACATACAGTTTTTTATGAATGTTTAGAATTGCTGTCAATCAAATTAACTGTCTTTTATTGAATCTTTCCTCCACAGAGTCCAGAGTAATTATGTGGACACTCCTTTTCTTCATCAGAATTTGAGCTACGATTATGTGCAATCGACGATCAATTGATTGGCAAAATGTATAGATTATTATTGAAAACAGAGATAGAGAAAGAACAAATCAAGATTGCATGATTAAATGGGCACAAAAATTGGGGCATAACCTTTAATTAGAGAAATGGGGAAACTGGCAAAAGGGTTTAAAATTTACACTAATAACCTTAAAGGATTTTTTTATATAAAATTGATTGCTGTTTAGGTGGCATTTATCCCCAGAAAAATTATAAAAAATATATAAGAGCGTTAGGAACAGATGTTGGAGGAAGGATCATATTATCACATTTGGAAGATTTATAGGAAAACAAACAAAAAAAATATTGGAAACAGATTGGCAATATGATCCAGAAGATTCTTAAAATCAAAATTTGCTTTATGTCACAGTTATTATTGTTGGGTTTAATAGATGATCAGATCAAAAGAAAGAATGAGAAAATTTTGCAGTATATGATGACAGCAGCATGGATATTATACGCCCCAAAGTGGGAAAGTGATGGAATTCCAAAGGTGGAAGATTGGAATGTGAAGGTGTGTGATTTTGTTGTAATGGACAAATTAATGATCTTACTAAGAGATACATTTGTAGACAAGATTTGAAACAATGGGAATCTTTTCTTCAATTTTGTGGGAGAAAGGAGACATGATAATGATTACAGGTTTTGAGATTTGACAATCCATATAATTTTCTCAACTAGAGGTAGAATACACTGCAGTTGTTTTTTTTTAATCTTGCACATACTAGGTAATATAAATTAAATAATATATGTAAACTAATGACGAGAAGATGGAAATCAAATTTTAATTGTTTAATTGGTTATGTTTGTATGCCTGTGTTTTTGTGACTTTGTTTTGTTTTGTTCTGTTACCATGGTGTCTTGTTATGTGGATATGTTTTTAATTTTTTTATTTTAGGGAATGTATAGTTGTTTCTGGGTTTTTTTTATCATATCAACATTAATAAAAATTGTGAAATTAAAAAAAAGACTCATGCCCACATAAATAGTACACAGAAGAAAAATATTTTAAATGGAGCATCATGCAAGTTTTGTCAATACTGGTTATGTTTTCAGCATAATTAAATTTATTCAGAGTGATGTTGCATACATTTTGAAACCAAATATAAGACATATAAGACATACATGGTTTTTCTGTGCAGAAAGCATATTTCTGTGAAGAAAAATATGCATGTATTTCTGTGCAGACAAATACTTCCCAAAGTGCAAAGAATCTTGTAGCAGCTTTGTACCTTATTCTTCCAAAAAGGGTTTGCTAAGCATCTGGATTTCCACTCATGGACAGAGGAATGGATAGCAAACAAGAATTCCACAGGGAGTAGAGAATCATTGCTCACATTACATTAACTAAAGGGAAGTTACATAAAGAAAAATGGAATTTCAGACATGCCCAAGTCCGCCACTGTGCAGAAGAGTAGGACTTTTAAGTCCCATCTGATTTCAAATAGGTCTACTCACAGAGTATGACTAAGTCTGGACCAATAGCAAGTATGGAGCATTATGTCGGGAGAGAAAATTGTTCCATGTTTGATAACAAAAAGACTATATGGTTATAATGAATGCAACATAAAAATATTAATACAGATAAAGTAAATGGACTTGAAGTAAAAGCTGTTCGGGCATGACAAACTCTTACTGTGATTACTGGAGTGATCAATAAAAGTAGAAGGCCCTCTTGGGTTTCATTAAAGGATGAACAAGAGATTTCTTTTCTCAAATAATTTGGTGGGAGTATAAGAAATTCCATTTAGCAGCAGCATAAAGCTCATGCCAGTATATCTATTTCACTAAGATACACTAGCAACACAGAGATCAAATTAAGAAAATGTGTTGCATATCCAGATGATCCCACATTAGCATTGTCATTCCTTCCATTCTATGTATGATGGCCCCAAAATAAAATAAAATTAAATTAACATTCCTTAATTTAATTTCTAGGCAACAGTATTGTAAGGCAACAGCCAGAAGACACCCCCCCTCCCAAACTGATGTACAGGTGTTAGTACATTAACAGCATCATTGACCTTATGATCAGGAGGTTTGAGTAGATGGTCAAACTAGATAGCAAATGAGATATGTCTATGTGTGGAGGGTGAGTCTGCTGGCCAAGCCTTGTCCGTTGCGTGTAAGGTCTGTACCAGCACCTATGTACTGTACTTTACAAAATCTATTGAGATCATACATGTTCCTAAGCAGAAGTGCCTAAGCAGAAGTTACAGTCAATGTGAGGAAGAGGCTATAGTGTGATCTCAACCCCTGCTTCATGCCTAAATACATCCTCCATATGCATTCAAAGTTGACATTTTAAAAAGAACAGGCTTTGCTTTTGTATCTTTAAGAGATACAGTATAAGCAAACAGCTGGAGCTTTTCCTTATGGGAAGAGAAGTGGTGGGGAAATTGCTCACTAACAAAAAAATTATGCATGTCAGGCATACAGGCAGAGAAACACAACAAGAAAAAAGTTGGCAACCTGAATGTACTATGATGATAATAACAGCCAGCCCTATAATGTTGCTTTAACTATTACTGATGTATGTTAAGTGCTCTGAACACTTGAAATATAAGTAGCAGTAGTAGTTGTTGTTGTAGTTGTTGTTGTATGCCTTCAAGCCATTTCTAATTTATGACTACCCTACGGTGAGCTGATTATGGGGCGTTCTTGTCAAGATTTGTTCAGAGATTTGCCTTTGCATTCCTCTGAGGCTGAGAGAGTGTGACTTGCTCAAGGTCACCCAGTGAAATCTAAGGACCCTGTATTATTAACCTCCTCCTTCTGATCATGGTATATACAAAGCAGTATCGTATAGCATGACTGTGCTTCACTATCCTCCAGGGATGTGATGAATATTATTATGTTTCAGTATTCAAGACACCCCACCAGGAAAATGCATTTGTGCAAAACTGCAGGTGATTTTATTGCACAGAAAATGTACTTTTCACAGAAAACATTTATTTTATGCAAAATACACTGCTTTCTGTGGGAAAATAGTGTTTTTTGCCCAGAGGACACATGCAGGAAGATTGGTTTGTGCAAACTGTGCAAATTTTCTGCACAGAAAAAAACCATGTATTTTTGCACAAATAATTTTTTTGACCAGTAAAATCTGAAAGTACAAATAGTGCTTGAATATTGCACATAAACACTTTTTATTTTATGCTCACCAAATGGAAAGAAGACTGATGAAATGATTTTTTTTCTTGCATTCAGCAATAATATATGCAAATATTTACATCTCTACTATTCTTTAAATAATGAAATAGGAAAGCCACTTTCCTTGATCCTGCCATTGGTTCTGTTGCTTTCTACAGGTCAGAAAACTTTCAGAGAAAAATGGTACAAGCAAAGCAAGAAAGGAAAAATGCCCCATGCCAGAAAGAAATATTAGGAAGATCACATATCAGGAATGGTTAAGGGATACTTTTGTTTTGTGTGGCTTCAAGTTGTTTCTGGTGACCCTAAGGTGAACCTACCATGGGGTTTTCTGAGACTGAGAGTGTCTGATGTGCCCAAGGTCACTTAGTGGGTTTCCATGGCTGAACAGGGATCTGAACCCTGGTCTCCAGAGTCTCAGTCCAACACTCAAACTACTATGCCATGCTGGGTCCTTAAGGGATGCTAACAAGATAAAAATTGAAACTACTCTTTGCGAAACCCCTTTTTTGTGACATTTGTACTTAAAATGGGTACACTTCTAATGGGTTCAAGTTTTCTGAAATCAAAGCGTTGGGAGCAATAGGGATACAATGAGGTAGACTAGGAATGTTCTCTCTGCTGGAGCAGGGGAAGGAGATGATGATAGTAGTAGTAGTAGTAATAATAGTAGTAGCAGTAATAGTAATAATGCAACACTTAACTTCAATTAAAAGAGTATATAAAACCAATACATATTAAATTCCAATAATAAATACATGAAAACTTGAAAAACCATAATTTAAAAAACAAAATTGATAGGCCTGCCAGAAAAGACTGGTCTTTATTGCTGGTTTAAATACAGACAATATTGTGAGCTGACCAATCTCTCCCAACATCATTCCACAATCAGGGGACAGCCGGCCAAAGAAACTGTCCTCTGGGTAATAACCAACCTAGTTTTGGCTGACCGAAGTAGATGTAGTGTATGGGGTGGATTATACAGGAGAAGGTGGTCCTGTAGGTACCTGGACCCAAACTGTATAGGGCTTTATATTTAACAACCAACACTTTGTACTTTGCCTAGAATCTAATTGGTGGCCAGTGGAGTGATTTGTGTAATGGCCTGGGAGAGGAGAGAGATCTGCAATTATGAGCCTTCTCCCCTGGACCTTCATAATCCCCCTTCTCCATTGTTTGAACGGGAGCAAAACTGATAAAACTTTTGAGTGGCAGCATGTTTGTGAAGATAAGGATGCAATGGATGTTCATGAAATTTAGGAGAAAACAAGAGGCATGATTTTTTTTCCTGATAAAGCAAGTAACAGCTTTGAGTTGGACAAGATGATCTCGCTCCAGAAAATGGCAGAATCATAGAATTGTAGAGTTGGAAGAGACCACAAGGGCCATCCAGTCCAACCTCCTGCCATGCAGGAAAGGCAGAGAAGGAAACAGTTAATCACTCTCCTGAAGCACATGGTTCTGATCCAAATCTACCATCTCTTGATTGCTTTTAATTTTTTAAAAAAATATAGGACAACTGCATCATTTACTTGCATTTACTAAAACTCCCTGCCACACATGCTGTATGAACATTATTACCACCACCCTCAAAGGGAAACCGTATGTCAGCATTAGCAATCCTATGTTTCATGGCACTCCAGAGTGGCATGGTAACTCAGCAAAAGCTTTTTTTTTTTCTTGTCCCAGTTTGCAGGAACAGAAACACCTAAAGCTGCCATCTTTTAAAACGACACATGGAAAATTACATCCATACAAAATGGAAATGTTGCAAATACAGGATGTCTTTAAATGATGAAAAAATTTCCCCTTGAATAAACTGCAACAGAAGTTAATTTTTTGTCCAACTCAAAAGACATTTTTTCCCATGTCACTAGATATTACTTGTATTTTATTATGGTGACAAAATGAGCATCGCTGATTGTGAGGGAGGCGTTGCAAAAGAACATTAAAAAGAGCCTTGTCAGAACAGGCCAGAAGCTTCTACAGCTGCAGGTAATATAGAGCCATCATTTCTCATAGCCAAACTAGAATGGGTGTATGGCATTAAAGGACTGGATGGATTGTCCAAAGGTTGTCTGTATAAGGCCAAAGACACTGCTAAACATGTTTGCTAGCATCATTCAGTTTAACCTGATTTGATCCAAATTCTAGGCATTCTACCTGGTGCCCATTTGGAACATCACCTGGCCTAGATTCTAAGCCTGAGACAAAGAGGGAAGATGCAAGCAATAGAGGGGAAGAACCAAGAAAGGGAAACATGGTGAAGGTGTGAGGTGTGCTTCCAGCACTATTTTCATGGATTTGTACCCTTTGTCATTAGTAAGGGGTTGATTACGTGGCAAAATAAGTCTGTGAAGAATTTGCTAATATTCCTAATAGTTCCCACACATTGTGCCACAAAGTCATCTCATTCAGAAGGGAGGGAGCTAAAAAACACAAAAGTAGCGTAATACAGACTTTCACAACTTTTCCTGACTTTTTAAAAAAGTTGTGCAACTTAGCACCCTATTGATTGTATGAACTACCAGCAATCTTCCTGAAACAGCCACAGCAGAGCTGAGCCATGATTGGTTGGACTGACTGCAGAGGGGGCAGACTTTCAAGAGATGCAAGGAGCCTCAAACGAAAAGATCCAGCCACTGTTGTTATACCAGTGCTATTCCCAGTCATCCAGCTGTCTGCCTCCCGGCTAGCTTGGCTGCTGCGACTGAGGGATCCCCACTAATTACTTTTCCTCTGTGTGTGTAGTGTGTGTGTGTGTGTGTGTGTGAGTGTGTGTGTGTGAGAGAGAGAGATATTGAGTAGTGATCTGCTCTGCCAGCCGTTCGCTCCCTCGCCCTGCTGTGATCGTGTGTGTGTGTGTGTGTGTGTGTGAGAGAGAGAGAGAGAGAGAGAGAGAGAGAGAGAGTGGGTATAGGGAAGGGGGGCTTGAGGGAAGCAGGGCAAAAGGAGAGCCTGTGACTCCATTGCTTCTGCCAGCTGGGTGATCATGCCCCCAAGATCTGTCTTTCTTCCTGCCAGCTCTCGGCAACGGGGGATGGCTCCTCAGTGGCTGAAAGGCTCCGCCCTTCCTCCGACCCTTTTTGCTTTGGGAAGAAGAGGGAGAGAAAGGTGCCAGCACTTTCTCTCTCTCTCTCTCTTTCCCTCCCTCCCTCTCAGCTTCCCAGCATCTCCCCCCAGATGTGCTTGGGAGGCCACACCCCCACCTTTGTCTGAGTGAACTACAAAGCTGAAAACTAAATAGATCAACCAATTTCGCACGAAATCGTGTACATTATGCGGCAGTGGTGCAAAAATGTGCTAAAGCGCAAACCATCGCAATAAAAACTGCCGTTTAACTGAACCCTAAGAAATATGATGGGAAAAGATTACAGTGATCTGATGAGAATACAGTAGATTAGAATTGCCTATTCATGACAGATGGTTGTTGCTGATGTTTTTTAACCACACCAGGAATATATATATTGTGCTATGAGAAGTTGAGCACCTCTAATCCAAAATGCTTTAAAATCTGAAACTTTTTGAGCACTGACATCCAAGATTCCACACCTGACCTCATATGATGGGTCTCAGTCAAAATGCAGGCACACAACAGGCAGTTTATTCAGTGTCCCCAAGGAGGAAAAGACCCTCCCAGCCCCTTTCAGCTGCAATACATACAGTGGGTCCACCATATCTGCAGGGGTATGGTTCCAGGACCCTGTGGAAATACCAAAAAATGTGGATGCTGAAGTCCCTTATTTATAATTTATATGTATATTTATAAGGCACAGGACAGCAGTGGAGGTAACAGCAAGCCCTGGCTGCCAAGCATGCATTCTTCAGGGAGCCTGCCAGCCACGCACTTCCACCTTTGAAATGGTGGTTGCAGCACTCCTGATAGCTTGTTCACAAGGCAGAAGTGGGTGGCTGGCGTACTCCCTGGATATCTCCTGAACAGTGCTGTATCCCCCACCCTCCATATCAGGTCATTTATATCCTCTGTCTCTCAGATCCTTAGTCTCTTTCCAGCCTCATGTCTCATACACAACACAAATTGCAAATGAACAAGACATGAGACTAGAGAGAGATGTGAGGACAGAGGGAGAGACACAAGGGTCTGTAAAATAGCAGGACATGTGGATTTGCACCGATCACTACTCTTGGGGGTTGTCTATATGGTGAAAATACCCCTCTTAGAATTCACTTGGAAAACAAGCTCTTAGTGGGATCCTGCATTGTCTCATCGTTTTGTGAAGGGGGGGGGACAAAAAGAGGAAAAATACACAAGAAAAGCATTCATGGCTTTTCCCAACTTTTTTTTAAAAAACTCCAGAGATGTGCGCATTTTCACTTGTTAAGACAAGTGATTTGACATGAATCACTTCCTCCATATAAGACAAAGTGTAAACCTGATTGGCTGGATGAGCACAGGGGGCAGGGCTTGGTTACAGGGCAAGCATCTGCTGCCACCATGTTGGATTTTTGCCTTAGAGAGTGATCGTGTAAAATGGGGATTTGTGCTATCTTTCTCTCTCTCTCTCAACATCTCAACAGGGATGTTATTGTGGGACTCTACTACAGACTCCCAAATCAGACGGAGGAATTGGATGATGCCTTTCTAGAACAGATGAACACACATGCAGAAAGGAGAGATGTAGTAGTGATGGGTGACTTCAACTATCCTGATATTTGCTGGCAAGCTAACTCAGCCAAAACTTCAAGGTCTAGCAAATTCCTTACATGCCTGGAAGACAATTTCATGGTCCAAAAGGTGGAAGAGGCGACAAGGGGGTCAGCTATTTTAGATCTGATCCTAACCAACAGAGATGACCTAGTTAATGGGGTGCAAGTGGTGGGATCCTTAGGTGAGAGTAATCATGTTCTCCTGGAGTTTGTTATACAATGGAAAGGAGAAGCCAGGCATAGTCAGACACGCATTCTTAACTTTAGGAGAGCTGATTTCAATAAACTCAGGGAAATACTGGGGGTGATCCCATGGTCAGGAATACTAAAAGAGAAGAGACCTCAAGACGGATGGGACTTTCTCAAAAGGGAGATACTGAAGGCACAATTTCAAACAGTACCATTGAGGAAGAAAAATGGGAGGTGTCTCAAGAAACCAGGATGGATGACTAAAGAACTTTCAATGGAGCTAAGTTTTAAATGGAACATGTATAGGAAATGGAAAAAGGGGGAAATCACCAAGGAAGAATTCAAACAGATAGTGAACACATGTAGGAGTAAAGTCAGAAAAGCTAAAGCGCAGAATGAGCTCAGGCTTGCTAGGGAGGTTAAGAACAATAAAAAGGGTTTTTTGGGGGTATGTCCGCAGCAAAAGGAGGAAGAAGGAAATGATAGGGCCACTATGTGGGGAAGATGGCAAAATGCAAACAGGGGACAGAGAAAAGGCAGAATTACTCAACACCTTCTTTGCCTCAGTGTTTTCAGAAAAGGAAAAGGAGGACCAACCTGAGGATAATGGAACAGAGGACACAATAGGGGAAATCCAGCTCAAAATAAGTAAAGAGTTAGTATAGGAATACGTTCTTAATCTAAATGAATTTAAATCTCCAGGACCAGATGAACTACATCCAAGAGTATTAAAAGAGCTGGCAAATATAATCTCAGAGCCATTGGCAATAATCTTTGAGAACTCCTGGAGAAAAGGAGAAGTCCCAGCAGACTGGAGGAGGGCAAACGTTGTTCCCATCTTCAAAAAGGGGAAAAAAGAGGATCCCAACAATTGTCGTCCAGTTAGTCTGACATCAATACCAGGGAAGATTCTAGAGCACATCATTAAACAGAGACTCTGTGAACATTTAGAAGGCAATGCCATAATCACAAAAAGTCAACATGGGTTTCAGAGAAACAAGTCATGCCAGACTAATCTGATCTCTTTTTTTGATAAAGTTACCAGCTTGGTAGATGAAGGGAATGCTGTGGACATCGCATACCTTGATTTCAGTAAGGCCTTTGACAAGGTTCCCCATGACATTCTTGCAAACAAGCTTGTAAAATGTGGGCTAGACAAGTTAACTGTTCAATGGATTTGTAATTGGTTGACCGGCCGAACCCAAAGGGTGCTCAGCAGTGGCTCCTCTTCATCTTGGAAAGATGTGACCAGTGGGGTGCCACAGGGTTCTGTCCTGGGCCCAGTGCTATTCAACATCTTTATCAATGACTTGGATGAGGGAATTAGGGGCATACTTATCAAATTTGCAGATGACACCAAATTAGGAGGAGTAGCTAATACCCTAGAGGACAGGATCAAAATTCAGAATGACCTGGATAGACTGGAGAGCTGGGCCAAAGCTAACAAAATGAAATTCAATATGGAGAAATGTAAAGTACTGCATTTAGGGCGGAAAAATGAAATGCATAAATATAGGATGGGAGAGACCTGGCTGAATGAGACTACGTGCGAAAGGGATCTAGGAGTCCTAGCAGACCACAAGTTGAACATGAGCCAACAGTGTGATGCGGCAGCTAAAAAGGCCAATGCGATTTTGGGCTGTATCAATAGAAGTATAGTGTCTAGATCAAGGGAAGTAATAGTGCCACTCTATTCTGCTTGGTCAGACCTCACTTAGAATACTGTGTCAAGTTCTGGGCACCACAATTCAGAAAGGATATTGACAAATTGGAGCGTGTCCAGAGAAGGGCAACTAAAATGGTGAAAGGTCTGGAAATGATGCCTTATGAGGAGAGACTTAGGGAGCTGGGTATGTTTAGCCTGGAAAAAAGACAGTTAAGAGGCGATATGATAGCCCTGTTTAAGTATTTGAAGGGATGTCGCGCTGAGGATGGAGCAGGCTTGTTTTCTGCTGCTCCAGAGACTGGAACACGGAGCAATGGGTGCAAGCTCCAGGAACAGAGATTCCACCTCAACATGAGGAGGAACTTTTTGACAGTAAGAGCTGTTCAGCAGTGGAACACACTCCCTCGGAGCATGGTGGGGTCTCCTTCCTTGGAGGTCTTTAAACAGAGGCTGGATTGCCATCTGTCGGGGATGCTTTGATCGTGATTTCCTGCGTGGCAGGGGGGTTGGATTGGATGGCCCTCGTGGTCTCTTCCAACTCTACAATTCTATGATTCTATGATTCTCTTTTTTTTTTTTTTTTGAAAGCTGGAATATTGCTTGTGCGCACCATAGAATGGTGGCAGCAGATTTAAAAATGTGAATAATTCACTCGTGGCCACCATCTCGGCTAAAGGCATGCAAAGTTCATGGGGGCTGTAAAACCATTAAGACAGCTTGTAGCTGCTGCAACTTGCTATTACTGTGGTGCAATCCAGTTTTTTCCTTTTGTATAGACAAGTCCTTTGATTCCTGCCATTTCACAGATCCATTATGTACATGCAAAGATTCCAAAATCTGAAAAAAAAAAATCCAAAATCCAAAACACTTCTGGTCTCAAGCATTTTGGATAAGGGATACTCAACCTGTAAGCATAACAACAACCATGTTTAGTATATTTGCTGAGAGACAGTGATAGCCTAAGGTGACATGGTCAAGTCTATGACCAAACAATCTCTCAGAAGAGTAGTTGCTATAAAAATGGTACCAAGGCTGAAGCATACTGGTACAAAAATGCAACAGTTACTGGGTTGAATTTGCATAATCTGACTATAAATTAATAATATGCATAATTATAATAATTTGTATAAAATGCAAATTAGTTGCCTGGATTCAAAGACCTGGAATATGACAATCCCATCTAACTGGCCTACTTTGACTCCTTTTACTTGCTTTGTCAAATTTTGTCCTAACAAAAACATTATGTGTTTCATTATGCCACAAAGCATTTCTCTCTTGAAATGGCTTGTTTGGGAAGACTTTAAAAAAATTAAAACCTGCAGAATTTTGTCATCTAATCTTGCTCATTTCAGTGCAACAGTGAGTGCGAAATATTACATGAAAGTAATGCTCCTCTTTAAATAACATGGTTTCTAACTAAAAGACTTAAAAATGAAGCAGTAACCAATTCACCAAAAATTAGAGTGAACAACAGTAACTTCTTCTGATTCTCCCTAAGAAAGTGTGTGGATATGCCCATTTTTAAAAAGAAATGGCACATGTCAAGCACAGCTGTAGAATGGACCTTTGCTCATCCAGTCTGGAATACAGAGGAACCCTCTAGCCCTCCAGAATTATCCCAAGGCTAAAGAAGTTGCTGATTTTCAGACACAAGGAGCCTCCCAGGCTAAAATCAGCCTCTCCATGTAACAGCCCTACATACCTGAAATGAGCCTTGGTGCTGATGAGCCAGAGATCCTGCTAGATAATTTCAGCTCCCCAGCTAAAGCAGGACTTATCAGAATGGCTGAGATGTGTTTCTGAGATAAAAGATAACTTCCTCCCACTGCAGATAAGATCAACAAGCTCACTTTCTGAAGTGAGAAAAGCCACACAACTAAACACACATTGTTATATCTCCAGTTTAGTCAGAGCTCTCCTTTATTCCACTTCCCAAGCTAAAATGCTTGTTTCTTTCTTCAGTGATAATGATAATTATCAGCCATCCTCTCCACCACAGCCTGCAAAGCTCTCTGATGTCCAGGATGACAAATTTCCATACATTTAACATACATTTAACATACCGTACATTTAACAGATATGGGGGTAAGATGTTGGAGTGGGGGGTTAATTTTCAGCATACCATTGTACTTTGCAGTTGTAGACAAGTAAGGTTGTGCTACTATTGACATTCAGTAAGAGCTGGGCTTACATTTGTATACCCACTTTCCTGGGAGGAAACGTAGGAACCCAGTTGGAATTTTCTATAGGCATGTATCAGATTGTACTGGCAGACCCATTTGGGGATTACTTTTGAGTATATACATACAACAAGGATTATTTTTGAGTAGGTACATGCTGGATTGTGTTGTAATGGGATCAACATATCAAACAGCTACCGTATTTGTTGTATACTACCAGAAAGCATTTTATCAGTCTTTCCCAAAATATTTTCTGCAAAGGTCTGGCTTGCCTCTACAGCATTCAAGCCTACAAGGTCTGTGGACAGGTAAACCACATTTTTTCTCATTTAGTTTTGTTTTTCTTACCTTCACTCCCTTTGTTGCCTTCACCACTATTAAAATTTAGATCATAAAGTCTTTAGGAACTGTCTTTTTTGCATATGCTCTAAAGTATTTTGTGCACAGATGGTGTTTTATAAATACAGTACAACCCCTGTATCTGCAGGACCCATGTCCATGGTTTCACTTACCCATGACTGAAAAAATATGTCCTCTCTAGGCATTTTCTAGATCCTCCAGTGCAATTTTATGGTATGCTTCCACTGGACGTTGGACTGGAAGTCATTTATTTCAACAGGGCTCACTATGATCTGTGTTTTTACACATCCATGATAAGTCCAGGAGCGTATTCCCTGCAGATATTGGGGTGGGGTTATACTGTAATAATTCTGCTATTCAAACTAAGTGGGACTCATTGCTTACAGGACACTCTGTACCACAAAATTTCCCATAAATTCACAATTAGAAATAGATATGCGTAAGTAGTCTAATCCCATTTCTAGCATACTCTAATAACTGTTTCCATACCTAGCTGGGATTCTGGGAGTTATAGCCCAAAAATATTTTTTCCAATCTCATTCCCTTTTTTGTCAAGTATTTGTTTCCCATCCCATTCATTCAAATGTTCAAAGATATACAGGTATGTATGTTTGGAGAAACCAGCCTCCTTGGGATGTACCATTTCAAAAAGTGAATGGAGGTTACATAACGTCCACCTAACTTGAAGAATTTCCAGACCAGCGGAGTGATAGCTAGGTTACAAGCCTTATTGCTGGCATGTTTCCATTCCATAAACAATGAGGTTTTGATATAAATAAATACCAGTCATGCATCAGGCTGACATATGTTCATGGTAGGGTTGGCTCTGCCATGTGCTCTAAGACTATCTAATGTCAAATATTTACATGTGGTGGTGCCATCTGTATTTCTAGAACCTTATAGAATATCTGTTTCAACCTGGACCAGTGATTTAACAATAATATGCCTCCAATAATTAAAGTGTTAAATATTTTCAACAGTCAGCTAGTTCTGCTGGTTTTTATTACAATAAAGAAGGAAAGGAAAAATGTATGGTTCTATTGATATATACAGTATGAAGTGACAGGGATGCTATATAAGAACTTTTTCTCATTGCTGTGCTGTAGCCATTATGATAAGAGCCGACTTAGATGCTAGTATTTTGACAGGAACAATTGACGAGGTGTCCAACAACTCTGTTGATGTAAGTTTACTGGATCAATTTCAATCCGTGAGTACCGAGGACATGGACAAGCTACTTGGTAGAGTGAGGAAGACGACCTGTCCTCTCAATCCTTGCCCTTCATGGCTGGCCATCCGGGGAGGGGGGTGCCTTGATGGTGTTTCTTAAGAACATCATCAATGCATCCCTCAGGGAAGGGTGTGTTCCATCCTGTTTAAGCCACTCCTGAAAAAATCCGGTTAGGCCACTCCTGAAAAAAAACTTTCCTGGACCCCCTGGACATGAACAACTATAGGCCGGTTTCTATGTTACCATTCTTGAGCAAAGTGATTAAGAGGACAGTTGCTCTTCAACTCCAAGTGGTCCTGGATGAAACCGATTATCTAGACCTATTTCAAACTGGCTTTAGGACGGGATTTGGAGTTGAGACTGCCATGGTTGCCTTGACCGACGACCTGCATCTAAACATCAACAGGGACCCTGTTGGTGCTTCTAGACCTCTCAGCGGCTTTAGATACGATACATCATAGCATCCTCTTGGATCACCTGAGTGGGTTAGGAATTGGATGCACTGCACTCCAGTGGTTCCGGTCCTTCCTTTCAGGCAGGTCCCAGAGGATGCTGCTCGGGGACAGCTGTTCCAGTAGAAAGGAGCTTACTTGTGGCATTCCACAAGGCACCATACTGTCCTCGATGCTGTTTAACATCTATATGAAGCTGCTGGGTGAGATTATTCGGAGTTATGGGGCTGGGTGTTATCAGTACGCTGATGATACCCAGATCTATTTCTCCTTGTCCCGATTGTCGGCCTCGAATTTCGATGGCATCTCTCCTCTTAATGACTGCCTTAAAGCAGCAATGGGCTGGATAAGGAAAAACAGATTGAGATTAAATCCAGACAAAACGGAGGTGCTCACGGTAGCGGCTCCGAAACCAGGAGTTGGGTTGCAACTTCCAGTCCTGGACGGGGTCAAGCTCTCTGTTAAGGACTGTGTTCACAGTCTGGGGGTGCTCCTTGATTCATCACTTCAGATGACTAGTCAGGTGAATGCGACGGTCAGGAGCGCCTGTTATCAGCTTCGGCTGATACGCCAGCTGCGCCCTTTCCTAGAAGTGAGGGACCTCGGGACTGTGATGCACGCGCTGGTAACTTTTCGTCTAGATTTCTGCAATGCGCTCTACATGGAGCTACTCTCTTGCTTGGTCTGGAAACTTCAGTTGGTACAAAATATGGCAGCCAGAGTGGTCTCGGGAACATCTTGGACAGACCATATAACTCCAGTATTAAAATCTCCCCACTGGCTGCCTATCAATTTCCGGTCCCAGTATAAGGTGTTGGTTATTACCTTTAAAGCCTTAAATGGCTTGGGTCCAACTTATCTTCGGAACCGCCTCCTCGCACACAATCCTTCCCATGCACTCTGGTCCTCTGGAAGGAATTTGCTTCAGCCACAAAAATCTAGGCTGTCTGTAACCTCCCAGAGGGCCTTTTCGGTAATCGCCCCCAAATTATGGAATGGCCTGCCAAATGAGATCCGTCAGATGACAAGCTTGAGTAGCTTTAAAAAAGCACTAAAGATGGATCTCTTTCAGCAGGCCTTTCCTGATTAGATCCCGGCCTCAGGAGCTGCGTCTCCTGGCCTCTTTTAATCTCGCTGGCTGTTGATTTTTGTATTGTTTATTTATGTGATTTTAGTTTAGGTGGATTTTAATTTGGTACTAATTTAATATCTTTTTATGGGTGGGGGTGGGGGTGGGTGGTGCTTAGGGATTTTACTCAGTATTGTTGTATTTTAATTGTTGTACGCCGCCCCGATTGTTTTTAACAGAGGGGCGGGGTAATAATAATAATAATAATTGTAAGAGAGCATTGTATTATCTATGTTGCTACTTATTTTAGAACCAATAAAACAATACAGAGGAAAGGGACAACAAGAGCCAATTAGTGTGTACGTGCATAGTACATGCATAAACAAACCAACCCACCCACCTGCACACAGTAAAGCAGAAAACTTCCTGCCAGCATGACCCTAATGCTTTGGTGATGGAGCATTTATGCAATTTCATTTTAGAAGTTTGTCTGATGGAATATTTGTGCATTTCTGCTGACCAGGTTCCATCACGGGGTTGTTTTATCATATGAATGTGCACTGTATGATAACTGCACCATTGAGACTTCTAGTTTTGCACAAAATACCTTTGGATGGCTTCGGGGAACAAAACAGCTGAATTGACCCCCCAAGACTGAGGGGACCCCAGATTCTGCCATGATTACTACAGAACTAGTGGAGAAAGAAGGTTCACTTCACTACAGAGAGAATGGTGAGAGCAGCAAAGAAGCACCAGGCGGCATGGTGTAGCTAATATGCCACAGGACAGGATCAGAATTCAAAATGACCGTAACAGATTACAAAGCTGTGACCAGTGGGGTGCCACAGGGTTCTGTCCTGGGCCCAGTGCTATTCAACATCTTTATCAACGACTTGGATGAGGGAATTAGGGGCATACTTACCAAATTTGCAGATGACACCAAATTAGGAGGAGTAGCTAATACCCTGGAGGACAGGATCAAAATTCAAGATGACCAGGATAAACTGGAGAGCTGGGCCAAAGCTAACAAAATGAAATTCAATAGGGAGAAATGTAAGGTACTGCACTTAGGGCGAAAAAATGAAATGCATAGATATAGGATGGGGGAGACCTGGCTGAATGAGGCTGAACTATAGGAAAAAGATTGCACCTAAACATTAGGAAGAACTTCCTGACAGTAAAAGCTGTTCAGCAGTGGAATGTGCTGCCTCGGAGTATGGTCGAGTCTCTTTCTTTGAAGGTTTCTAAACAGAGACTGGATGACCATCCATCAGGCATGCTTTGATTGTGTGTTCCAGCATGGCAGGGGGTTGCACTGGATGGCCCTTGTGGTCTCTTCAAGCTCTACGATTCAACGAAAAGTATTCTATTCTATTAAAAGATGATGATGATGATGATGATGATCCATGTACGAATTAACCTAGTGGTAGAAAATGAAAAAGGCCAAATGATCTAATGTAAGATGCTTCCCTACAGAACTATTATGAATGAGAGCCTCTGCCCTGTCAGCACTTGTGATGAACCAGGTCACGCACACACATTAACCCAGCAAGCATGTAACTTGGTTAACTTGGTTTATTGAGCAAGGATATGCATACGGTTTCACCTCAAAGCTAGTTCTGGTAAGCCTAGTACTAAATAGTAGATAAAAGCAACATCTTAGGCTTAGATATTCCCCAGCCCCTGGGAAAGAGAGTAGGAGGGAAAAGGGAGGGGGTTGTCAACCCAGGTGGTTGTCCTTGAAGGCTGGGCAGAAGATTCTCTTTCCCAGCCTTTAAGGCGGGCTCACTGGAATCCAGCACTGAGGGGCCTGAAAGGGGGGAAGACACCAGGCCTCTAGAGGAAACCAAACTCATGTCGAGGCCTAGCCAGGATTCTAAGAGACTTGACTCCAAAACCCAGAATCCAGGGGTGGACATGACAGTGTGCCCCAATGGTAAGTTTTTCCATTTCACAAAGTATTGGAGAAACCCCCCCCCCAATGCCTCCTAGAGTCCAGAATGTCAGAGATCTCAAAGTGTTGGCCATCATTGACCATGATTGGGCTGGGTGTCTCAGATGCTGGGTGTAGCGAGTCCGGAGGGGCAGCAGGCTTCAGCAGGTGAGAATGGAAGACAGGGTGGACATTACGATACAACTTAGGCAGAGACAACTCAAAAGCCACAGGATTGATTTGACGTACAATAGGAAAAGGACCAATGTATTTGGGGCCCAACTTCTTTGAGGGCTGGGGGCTCTTGAGAAACCTAGTGGACAGGTACACCTGATCCCCACTGCACAGGGAGGGGTTGGATCCCTCCTTTTGTCTGCTTGTCACTTATACTGGGCTTTAGCAAAGTCTAGAGCAGCCACAACTTTTGGCCAAGTGTCCTTGATTTGGGCACCCCATTGAACTAATGGAACAGGGTCCTTTGAGTCCAGGTCCCCCAAGGGCAAAGGATCAAATTCTGGCCGTACACAACTTTGAAGGGGGAGAGACCAGTACTTTGGTGTACAGCATTATTATAAGCCACCTCAGCAAAAGGCAATAGGTCCACCCAGTCAGATTGCTGGAAATTAATGTAGCAACATAAATACTGTTCCAAGGTCGTGTTTATCTGTCCCATGTTTCCATCCAATTCGGGATGATGACTGCTGCTGAGGGCCTGTTCAATTCCCAACAACTTAGTGAACGCTTTCCAAAATTGGGAGGTAAATTGCACCCCCCGGTCGGAGAAAATCTTGGCAGAGACCCCATGCAGTCTGTAAATGTGTTGAATGAACAACTTGGCTAGTTGCTGGGCCATGGGGATGCTTTGAGAACATGTCAACCACTACCCAAATAACAGTTTTCCCCTTGCTTTCCGGTAAGTCCACAATGAAATCCATGCTTATCACTTCCCAGGGCTTGCCCGGAGTGGGTAATGGAACCAACAAGCCCTTGGGTTTTCCCGTGCCCCTCTTTGCCATGGCACACATGGGACACCCTTTGACATACCCCTCCACCTCCTTACGCATGAGGGGCCACAAAACTGCCTCCTAGCAAGGTGTAAAATCTTGACATTGCCAAAATGGCCTGCCCTTTTCACATCATGGCATTGTTTGAGAATAGGGGGCCGCATGGCTGCAGGAACATACAGATGCTCCCCTGTCCAAGCCAAGCCCTCCTGCATGTCCACCTCGCCCCAATGGGAGAGGAACCAAGGATTTCGGGCAAGAGCGTTAGCCATCTGGGCTTCCCAACCCTCCCTCTTTAACAAGGAAATGGGTAAGGTAGGAGCCTGGGACTCCTGGGCTGGACCCACCACCGGTGGGACGGTTGGGGGAGGTGGCGAATTGAACAGTTTAGCAAGATGCTGATTCCCCTCTGGGTAATGGGCTGAGGCGGGACCCACCTCAGTACTTCGCTGTTTGGCTTGACTGCGGATGAGGACTGCAAGACCAAAATGAGACGGGGAGAAGACAGTGTCAACAACCTCCTTCCTTTTACTTTCATGTTGTGGGAGTCTGGACAGAGTGTCAGCTAAAAAGTCCTAGGAGAAACTTCAGCATGAAGTTAAACTGGTAAAAGAAATCGGCCCACCTAATTTGCTTGGGGCTCAGCTGCCAAGGGGTTTTCAAAGCTTCCAGATTGTTGTGGTCCGTCCAGACCTCAAAAGGCTGGGAAGATCCTCCCAGTAGGTGGCGCCAAGTCTCTAGTGCTACTTTGATGGCCCCAGCCTCCTTTTCCCACACTGGCCAGTTCCGTTTAGTTTCATTAAATTTCTTAGAATGGTATGCACAAGGTCTGAGCTCCCTTCCCTCATCCCGTTGGAGCAGCACCCCCCATAGCTACATCAGAGGCATCCACCTGAACCACAAAAGCCTGTTCAGGGTAGGGGTGTTTAAGAATTGGCTCAGAAGTGAATAACTTTTTCAGTTTCTCAAAAGCTTGTTGACATTGGTCAGTCCACACAATTTTCTGGGGAGGCTTTTCCAGCTTCCCATCCTTCCACTTTTTCTGTCCACCAGGCCCCTTAGAATCATAGAATCATAGAATTGCAGAGTTGGAAGAGACCACAAGGGCCATCCAGTCCAACCCCCTGCCTTGGTTTTTAACAAGTCTGAGGGGTAGGACCACCTCAGCAAAGTCAGGGATGAAGGACCTAAAAAGTTAGCAAAACCCAGAAAACTCTGCAGTTGTTTTCTATTTCTAGGGGGCTCCCATGCTAGAACCCCCTTTATTTTTTCTGGGTCCATCTCAACCCTCCTGTTAGGTAATCCAACCAGATCTTGTGGAACTCACATTTGGAAAGTTTGGCGTACAGATGGTTCTCAGCAAGTTTGCTCAACACTTTCTTTACTAACTTAACATGGGATGTGTAGTTCTCTGAATAAATAAGCACATCATCAAGTTCATGAATACTCCCAGAGCCCCCGATAGGCTGAATGGCATCACTAAAAATTCAAATGTTCCCAATTGGCAATTAAAAGCAGTCTTCCACTCATCCCCCTCCTTGATCCGCACCTGATAGTATGCCTCCCTCAAGTCCAGTTTCATGAAGATTTTCCCCTTGGCCAAATGAGCCAACTTCATCAAATCCAGGGGGTACTGATTTGTGACACTGACCGTGTTTAGGCCTCCGAAGTCAATGCAGAGCCTGAGAGAAGAATCCAGTTTGTGTCTAAACAACATTTGGGCCCCCAAGGGGGAAGTCGTGGGTCTAATGAAGCCCTGTACCAAGTTCTTGTCTATAAATTCCCTCAGTGCATCCCGGAGTCATGGAATAAATCTTGGGCTTAGGCAGTTTGGCATCTGGGACCAGTTCAATAGGATAGTCAAACGGCCTATGTGGAGGCAAAATGTCACATTCCTTCTCTTCAAAAACAATTCGCCACTCCTTGTACTCCACCGGAAAGTCTGGCTCCTCTCCTCACACCAGGGCAACTACAGACTCTTTGTAGTGTTCGTCGAGGCTCTGTTCCTCTCTCATGGGAACCCCTCCTTCTTTGCCCAAACCATGATCCTGTATGCAAGAGGGGTCTGTAAAGGACACAATTTCCTGGATCCAGTCTATGGTAGAATTGTGGAATTTCAGCCAATTTAAACCGACCACTGCCACAGGCACAAGGCCTGGGGCAATAACAAACTGTAGGTCTTCCTGGTGATTCCCCATTCTCATTTTTACTGGGGCAGTCATTCGTCTTGCGGGACCCCCTTTCATCATCCCTCCATCCATCTGGGACAGCCATACGGGCTTGTCCAATTTCACTGTGTTGAGGGCTAATTCCCTAACTAAGGAGGGGTGGATTAGTACCTGCGTACATCTGCAGTCTACCATCACCATTACCTTATGGGGGGGGCTTTACCATTCATCCCTATTTTGGCCTTAATAAAAAAATGGGGGTTTGATTCCACTCACCACAGCACTCAGGCACCCTTCAGGATTAGCCCGCCCTCGAGTGCTTAGTAGAGCGGGTTGGATCTGTTTCCCGATGGCTCGAAGTCGGAAAAGGATCCACTGTCCCCTGATTCCCAGGAGGACTCCCCAGCCACATGGCCAGAAACCAGGGAGTGCGCTCTCGCTTTGGGTTTCAGCTTGAAAGGCGTCTTGGGTGCCGTCTGCTTCCCCACTGGCTTCTTGACCACCTCCTCTGCATGGCTGCTCCTCAGTTGTTTCTCTGGACATTCCGCTATGCGGTGACCACCCTGTCTGCAGTGTAGGCACAAACCCTTTGCAACCATCGTTCTTTCTCTGTTTTTGCTGCCGGGCCACTTGCCAATCGTGCTGCCTTGGTCTTCTTTCTTGGGGCTCCGCTGGGCTTCCCGGTCAGACCCTAATGTTGCCTCACCAGCTTCACACTTTGCCTCAGGGTCTCCACCTCCCCGGCCAGCAGAACCCATCCCAGTAGGGTTTCTGGGTTCCCTTCGACTAAGGCCCATTCCAGGATGTCAGCGTTGAGCCCATCCTGAAAATACTGCACCTTGGTGGCTTTGGTCCAATCAGGGATCTGGCTGGCCAGGTGGCAAAACTCTGTAGTGTATTCCGCCACAGACCTCGAGCCTTGGTGTAGACACTATAGCTCTGTACATGTGCGCCTTCTCCTCAATGGGTCTTCGAATTGAGCTCGGAGTGCCATCATGAAGTCGTGGAAACTTCTAATTCTGGAGCTCCCATGTCATAGAGCCCCACCAGCCATTGTGCTGCCTCTCCTTCCAACTGGTTGGAAATGTACTGCACTTTCTCTGCCTCCATCTGGAACTCTTCCTCCAGTGAGACATGAATCCCATCACCTGGGTTAGGAAGAATGGTAGCTTCATGGCATCCCCATCAACTGTGGCCTTCAGGTCGCGGTGCTTGAGGCCACGCAGCCATGGCCACGGCTCAACCGGGCCAGCACCTGCTGGGGTTGCTGGGCCCTTGGGAAACGGCAGTGCTAGAGCTCCTCCTTGAGAGGCTGGGACCACTCCCCTGGTGCTGGCCCAGGCAATCCCCCGTCCCCCTGGGGCACTGGCAGCTGGAGGTCTGGGGAAACTGGTTGCTGGTCTGGTGGTGTTGGTTGCTGGGGAAGCTGTTGTAAGATTTCCACAAGGCTGGTTTGCATCAGCTCCATCTGCTGCTTCAGCTGTTGCACCTCTCTCTCCGTCTCTGGGTGAGGCCGCCTCACCCCAGGTTCACGAACACCGCCGGTCAGGGGTATATCTCACCTCATTGATCTATGATCCTCTCCGCTCCCATGGCCGCACACACCCCACGCATAGGTGTCTCAGAGAAGGGAAGGCTGGCCACCCCTAGGACCTGCCCGGCTCCCAACTCCATCAGGTTGGGTGGAGGAACTGTTCTTCCAGCTCTCCGTCGTTTCCGACGCAGCTCTCCTGCTGCCAAGTCTGTACCAGCATCTGGCAAACCAGCTCTCTGGTCGCCGGCCGCACCCAGGTCTTTCTCAATCTGTGTTCCAGCCTCCGCTCCCTCAGACATCTTCTCTTCAGTGCATGGGTAGAATTTAGAGAATTTGCAGAACTGGCTTACTGTGCTGAACCAGGTCACGCACACATATTAACTCAACACGCATGTAAGGTTAACATGGTTTATTGAGCAAGAATATGCATACGGTTTCACCTCAAAGCCAGTTCTGGCCAGCCTAGTACTAAACAGTAGATAAAAGCAACATCTTAGGCTTAGATATTCCCCAGCCCCTGGGAAAGAGAGTAGGAGGGAAAAGGGAGGGGGTGTCAACCCAGGTGGTTGTCCTTGAAGGCCGGGCAGAAGATTCTCTTTCCCAGCCTTTAAGGTGGGCTGGATGGAATCCAGCACTGAGGGGCCTGAAAGGGGGGAAGACACTAGGCCTCTAGAGGAAACCAAACTCATGTCAAGGCCTAGCCAGGATTCTAAGAGACTTGACTCCAAAACCCAGAATCCAGGGGAGGACACGACAGTACTGCCCTGTCCAGTATCAGTTTTTATCTGCTATTCCTCCTATCTCCTGGATTCATGAATCAGGAAAATCAAGCACAGGACAGTGGTAGAAGAGGCACCTGGAAGTACAGGAGAATATTTTATTGATGCAATGAACAGCACTTATTCTTACAACAACATCAAAAAGTAAAGTCACCAGACAAATAAGAACTATTTTTTTAAAAAAATAGGCTTATATACATATAAATGCCAATTTAATTATTCCCACCTCCCCACGCCCACCCCATATACCTTGGTATTACTTGAAAAGATAGAATGGTAACAAAAACCAAATACAAGAAGGAGTATTTGGAGCCATATTGGATCAGAATGAGAAGCTCACAAACAGGACACAAGGGCTGGAATCCTACTCATAGCCCTGACTAAATTCTACTATTGAAATGGTACATCAACCCTTCTGTAAATCCCATTAATTCAATGGGCCTGCCAACAGAATTCAGGCCACAGTCAACAGATATTCCTGCTCCCCATCTACTGCTATACAACACACTGCCTTTGGCATAGACAACAGTCAGAGATACCATTTACAGTGTCTCAGTAGTTCACTCTGCTCCTGATAAAGCCAAACACAAGCTTTTTAAGGTCTACAAATGTCAATAGGACAGAGTCAAGCAAACTCTTAACCCATTTTTCCCTTATCAAACTTCAATGTCAGACAAGTATTCTCGGCTTTAGGATAGCTGATTTCAATAAACTCAGGGAAACACTGGGGGTGATCCCATGGTCAGGAATACTAAAAGAGAAGAGACCTCAAGATGGATGGGACTTGCTCAAAAAGGAGATACTGAAGGCACAATTTCAAACAATACCATTGAGGAAGAAAAATGGGAGGTGTCTCAAGAAACCAGGATGGAAGACTAAAGAAATTTCAATGGAGTTAAGTTTTAAACGGAACATGTATAGGAAATGGAAAAAGGGAGAAATCACCAAAGAAGAATTCAAACAGATAGCGAACATGTGTAGGAGTAAAGTCAGAAAAGCTAAAGTGCAGAATGAGCTCAGGGTTGCTAGAGAGGTTAAGAACAATAAAAAGGGTGTTTTGGGGTATGTCCGCAGCAAAAGGAGGAAAAAGGAAATGGTAGGGCCACTATGCAGAGAAGATGGCAAAATGCTAACAGGGGACAGAGAAAAGGCAGAATTACTCAACACCTTCTTTGCCTCAGTGTTTTCAGAAAAGGAAAAGGGTGACCAACCTGAGGATAAAGGAACAGAGGACACAATAGGAGAAATCCAGCACAGAATAAGCAAAGAGGTAGTACAGGAATACCTTCTTAAACTAAATGAATTTAAATCTCCAGGACCAGATGAGCCATTGGCAATAATCTTTGAGAACTCCTGAAGAACAGGAGAAGTCCCAGCAGACTGGAGGAGGGCAAACGTCCCATCTACAAAAAGGGAAAGAAAGACGATCCCAACAATTATCGTCCAGTTAGTCTGACATCAATACCAGGGAAGATTCTAGAGCAGATCATTAAACAGAGAGTCTGTGAACATTTAGAAGGCAATTCCATAATCACAAAAAGTCAACATGGGTTTCAGAGAAACAAGTCATGCCAGACTAATCTGATCTCTTTTTTTGATAAAATTACCAGCTTGGTAGATATCCACGCTGTGGATATCTTATACCTTGATTTCAGTAAGGCCTTTGACAAGGTTCCCCATGACATTCTTGCAAACAAGCTTGTAAAATGTGGGCTAGACAAGTTAATTGTTCAATGGATTTGTAATTGGTTGACTGGCCGAACCCAAAGGGTGCTCAGCAGTGGCTCCTCTTCGTCTTGGAAAGATGTGACCAGTGGGGTGCCACAAGGTTCGGTCCTGGGCCCAGTGCTATTCAACATCTTTATCAATGACTTGGATGAGGGAATTAGGCGCATACTTATTAAATTTGCAGATGACACCAAATTAGGAGGAATAGCTAATACCCTAGAGGACAGGATCAAAATTCAAAATGACCTGGATAGACTGGAGAGCTGGGCCAAAGCTAACAAAATGAAATTCAAAACGGAGAAAGGTAAGGTACTGCACTTAGGGCGAAAAAATGAAATGCATAGATATAGGATGGGGGAGACCTGGCTGAATGAGACTCCATGCGAAAGGGATCTAGGAGTCCTAGTAGACCACAACTTGAACATGAGTCAACAGTGTGATGTGGCAGCTAAAAAGGCCAATGTGATTTTGGGCTGTATCAATAGAAGTATAGTGTCCAGATCAAGGGAAGTAATAGTGCTGCTCTATTCTGCCTTGGTCAGACCTCACCTAGAATACTGTGTCCAGTTCTGGGCACCACAATTCAAAAAGTATATGGACAAATTGGAGCGTGTCCAAAGAAGGGCGACTAAAATGGTGAAAGGTCTGGAAACCATGCCTTATGAGGAGAGACTTAGGGAGCTGGGTATGTTTAGCCTGGAAAAAAGACGGTTAAGAGGCGATATGATAGCCCTGTTTAAGTATTTGAAGGGGTGTCACATTGAGGATGGAGCAGGCTTGTTTTCTGCTGCTCCAGAGACTGGAATACAGAGCAATGGATGCAAGCTCCAGGAACAGAGATTCCACCTCAACATTAGGAGGAACTTTTTGACAGTAAGAGCTGTTCGGCAGTGGAACACACTCCCTCAGAGCGTGGTGGGGTCTCCTTCCTTGGAGGTCTTTAAACAGACGCTGGATGGCCATCTGTCGGGGATGCTTTTATCGTGATTTCCTGCGTGGCAGGGGGTTGGACTGGATGGCCCTCGTGGTCTCTTCCAACTCTGCAATTCTATGATTCTATGATTCTATGAATGTGAGTTTGCCTGAATTCTATCCTCTGTCTGTTTCAAATGTATATCATTTTACTCACAAACCTCTTCATACTTAACCGTTTGGATATACAGAAGCAGTCTTTGTTTAGTATAATACTTTTAGAGAAACATGGTACAGAGAACAAGCTACAGTGTGGATTTCAGTCAATATTTCAGTATTTGCAAGCCCAGGATATAGAATTAAAAAACAGCCTCTGCTATGCGCTGAAATTTAAAATGTTTACCACCACCACCACCCATTTCCCTTCAGTCTCTTTTTCCACCTGGCTCATCCTCCCTACCCCATCTCTCTCATTCTTGATTTTCTTCCCAACTCATTCTTCCTTAATCTTTCACTAGAAAAAGGAGTGGAAGATGGGAAGTTTACAAATGAATAATGTGTGGGAAATTAAAACACCAACAACGCACCAGTAGCCTGAACCAAAGGAGGAGGGGGAAATAGGCTGTTAAGATACCTTCTGTTCTTGTCCCCTCTTGTCTTCTGTAGATCTACTTGTGCCGAATAATGATAATGATAATTATGTCTTTTTCCCATGGCTGGGACTCAAATCAGATTACACACTAAAAAGATAACATTACAAACACACCAAAAGTAACCAAATTAAGAACATACAATCAAAAAAAATTTAAATGCTAAAATAATACAATTTAAAAACAATACAATACTTGCAGCCCTTTTGTTAAAAAGTCTTCAATTCTAAAAGCCTGTCTGAATATAAAAGTCTTCACCTGCCAATGGAAGGACAGCAAGGAAGGGGCCATTCTAACATCCCTAGTGATGGACTTGCAAAGTCTAGGGGCAGATACTGAGAAGGCAACCTCTTTTGTTTCACCAACCATATCTGTGAGGGTGTTAGGACTGAAAGAAGGGCCTTTACTGTAGATTTCAGGGTCAAAGCAGGCTCATATGGGGATATACGATCTGTCAAATAGCCTTGACCTAAGCTGTATAGGACTTTATAGGTTATAACCAGCACTTTGAATGGTGCCCAAAAACAGATCAGTAGCTAGTGAAGCTGTTGGAGCAGGGGAGTTGTATGATCCCTGTAGCCAGCCCTAACTGACATTCTAGCTGCAGCTTTTTGTACCAACTGAAGTTTCTGAACACTCTTTAAAGGCAGCCCCACATAGAGAATATTACAGTAATCAAAATGGGATATAACAAGGGCATGTGTTACTGTGGCCAGATGAGGTATCTCCAGGAATGGACAAAGTTGGCACACAAGCTTTAAGTATGCAAAAGCACTCCTAACCATTGCAGAAACCTGACCCTCAAAGTTCAAGGCTGAATCCAGGAGTACACCTAAGCATCATCATGATTTATTTATTACCATCCATAATTATTACCATCAGAAAAAGAACTCAAGCATAAGATAAAAATAAATAGAATATTAAAAAAAGAAAAAAGAGAGAAAAAACTAAACAGTGAGACAATTACAATCGGCTTTTACCATATACATAATGAGCTCTAATCCTGGCCACCTCTGTAAGAAATTTAGCAACAGCCAGGGTCACTTTTGGGGTCTTGTCTTCCAGCAAGAACCTGATATAAAATTTATTTGAACTTCCAGGAAATTTGCTCAATAATGGAGTAATTATAAAATAATGAACCTGATTATAGAGGCTACAAGACAAAAGAATATGCTTTGTCGACTCACCTTCCATATTACTGCAATGGCACTGCCTTACCAAATATAGGACACCAGCAAATCTGCCTTGAAGTAATTCAATAGAATAAATGTTACATTGGGCCTTGGGGGGGAAATCTGTGGTAATTAACCACCAACAGGTTCTTTAAATAGTCAGCTATTTGGAAAGGCCCAATGTAATGAATGTTCATTGCACTAGGGGAGCAGGATACATATGAGCGGGAGCGCAGATCACAAAAAGCTATGTTCCACAATCTTTGCTTAACAAATTTGAGAGCAATATTCAAACCCAAATTGGAGAGGAAGGGGGGGGGAGAGAGCAATTGAAGCTGCTGCTTTTTTTTTTTTTTTTTTTACAAGAAGCTTGGATGAGCTACTTACATAGTCATCCTTGGACATATATAAAAGCAAGCCTGAACCCACACCAAACTAACTTTCATCCAAAATTTTAAAGCATACCAACATGCCCTAATCGAAAGAGGGCTTTCCCGTTTCCAACAGGAGCACAGAATTGGGGACACAATTGGGGCGTTGGAGAAGGGTCCTTCAAAACTGTTGGGATATATAGTTGCAGTCCAATATGCTGACTTGTTTACTGCTGAAAGAGTTAAATGCTGAATGTAAACAGACAGGATGAGATAACTTCCTGTTGTAATCTGAGTGCCTTCTGGAAGAAGGAGGTTCTTTATGTCCCTCTTTGTTCTGGAAGACACCATGAGGAGAGAAGACGCCATGAATATGTCCTAAGAGACAGCAGCCTCATGGACATGCTCCTGCATGTTTTGTTTTTAGAAATGTAGCTTTCAAGATATATTTTGTTATTCTTGTCTACCTTCAAGTTATTATTCCTGTGAACTTTGAGATGCATATGAAACTCGTGAGTAAAGAATTTTTCTATGTTTCCAAAAGCTACATTGGAGTATTTTGATTGTTTAAGCTAGAGTGTGGAAAGAGGGGGGCACTCAAGGGGGGGTGGCTAGTCAAAGTCTGTGAGTCTGGAGTTAGTATGTTTTTCCTGCGTGTATTCCAAACAGAGACTCTGCTCAGTTTGCTTGCTAAAGGAGATTAAAGCGAACAGTTCTTTTGGCACCTGTTTTTTAAAAAAGTTTCCGCAGTACAGCACAGTGATAATTCCAATATTCCCATTAAACTTTGTCTATCTCAAGTGTTAATCCCCTATCTAGATATTGGTGGCATATAAAACTTGTGCAGCAGACTTGGCATTGAATAATGTTGATGGTAGACAGAAGAATAAGGAGTCCAGACACAAATAAAGAGACCACACACATAGCTGGGATATAAAGGGCCACTTTTATTTAGCTATAACCTATTTAACCCCATTCTGAGCGATCTGCAATGAGGGAGCAACCTAGTGTGGGAATTGTTGGGGCAGGAGGTCAACTCTAAGAACCCCTCCCCAACTTCCTTTGGGTGAAAACACTTGAACCCCAGGGAGAACCCATAAGCTGGGTTGCTCCCCAGTCAGTCTGTATCTGGAAGACCGACCCAAAAGTTCCTCCCTCAATTTGCATAACTTAAAGAAAGGGAGGGATTTATCCCTCAGGGCAGCCCCAAAGGAGGTCACTTTCCCCACCCCTCAGTTCGCAGGAACTAAAAGGGCAGTTTCAGCTCCAAATAACTCTGACAGGTCCCCCCTTCACCTTCAAAAGGGGGTGCCAAAAGGAAAGTGCCAAAGGTGCTCACCAAACTACCAAAATCTCTCCTTCTACCAGCCAAGTGACCGCCTATTTAAGACACTACCCTAAGCAACTTGTCAAGTCCACATCCTCAGTGTGGGGTAGGCAAAGGGACCCCAAGTAAAAGGGCAAAAATTCCTACCTGGCCCCGAAGCAAGCAATTAAATCACACTGATTCAGCGGTGGGAGGGTGGGCCAATCAAAACAACGAAAAGGAGGGGGTTGAGCTTAAATCCCTTCTAGCCCCACCCTCTGCTCTCCTGGCAACAGCACAGGGGCTGAGGCAAAGTTACAGGCCTCCATCCTGTGCTCCCTCAAAAGGGGTTCCTACAGCAAAGTCTCGACTATGCTGGGAATCCTATAATGGCAGATGGTATATACATGCCCTCTTTAATGAAGAAGTGTGTTATTGCAGATGAACTAGCTAGTGCTTTCTAAAGAATAGCTGAATTTATGAGCATTCCGTGACAAAGTATGATGGAAAGACAGTCCCAGATATGAGAAGTATTTGACCTGTTCTAGGGTATGCCCCTCAAGAGACCAATGACACTGGGAAAATTTGTTTTCAAAAACTATGACTTTGGATTTTCCTAAATTAATTTTCAGATTGTTAGTTGAGCAATCGTTCATAAATTTCATTAAAAGAATGTTTCAGGCCAGGTCTGGAGCAAGAAAGGATAATGGTTGCATAAAGTAGGATAGAAACTTTCCTCTTTTTTTTTTCCCTTTACTGAATTTTTGGGGATTGTTAACAACATTATTTTTACAAACATACATATGATATACCCCAAACTTAACATAAAACCATTAGTGCAAACAGATATTAGCTAACACACATTGGAAACTGCTTAATGCAGTGTAGATGTTTAAATTGCTATTGCTTAAAACACTTTGTAAGCCGCTCTGATAGCCTTGTGGCTGAAGAGCGGGGTATAAATAAATAAATAAATATTAATAATAAAAATATCTATCAAGTTGATTATCCCAATAACCCAAATATTAATTTTTCTTCCACTACAGCTCTTCCCTCCCCCCCCCCGGCTCCCTCCACCCTACTCCCTCCCTCCAAGGGAACATGTTGTTATTTACCCTTTCCTTTCATGTGGAGAATCATATTAATTCTATCTTTTATAATTTTGTACTCCTCCTCTTCTTTAATTATTTCTATTAGTTTATTCCATTTCGTTAGCCAATCTCCTCCTTTCAATTGTCCCATATACCCCATTCTTCTTTCTAATATAAAAATCAAACATTAGATATTCTGAAACATAATATTGCCATCTACCCACCTTCCATTTTTGTTCTTCTTTCCGTCCAAAAGCTATAACAGCATGAACGGCTCTCAACATTTGTTTCAACAAATACTCCTCATCTCTACCCAATCCCAGACTTCTCACATTTAGAGTCATACATACTCCTTTATTTAATTCCAAAGCTTCCCCTACTATTCCGTTTATTTCTTTATTTCTTGCCAAAAATTCTGCACGTTACAACATTCCCACCACATATGTATATATGTTCCTTTACCCCACATCCATGCCAACAACTTGGTGGTCTATCTTCATTATATAGGAAAAATGCTGTGGTGTTCTATACCATCTGCTAATTAATTTTAACTGTTGCTCCCTTACTTTATTATTTTTAATCTTAATAATTTCATTTTGCCACTCTAGGACTTGTTTACTGTTTATTTTGATATCTTTCCCCCATATTTCTAATAATCCATCTTCTGGTTTGAATTGGCTTTCCAATAATATTCTATAAACCCTCCCACCCCTGGCAAAAAAAAACTTTTTTCCCCTACAAACTTTATTTTCATTAAAGCTTCTAGGGGGATAGGAACATTCTTAGCACTGAGTTTGGGTAAGTGTCCTTTGGGGTCAGACAGGGCCTCCTCAAGGTCATATATGTATAGATTGAACAATGTAGGTGCAAGGATACAGCCCTGTCTGACTCCTCTGGACATTGACATTTTGTTAGAAAGCTGTTCCTTTGTGCCACATCTAACTTGCAGCTTATTGTCACTGTATAGAGCCATTATGAGATAGAGAAATCTTTTTATCAACCAAGATCTTATCTAGTTTCTCCCATAGTTTGATTCTGGGGACAGAATCGAATGCAGACTTCAAATCCATAAAAGCAGCATACAATTTACAATGTAGAAATTAGAGATGTTTCTCTGCTAGATGAGAAAAGATCAAACAATGGTCGGTGATGAAATAGTTCTTAGACCGCTTGGCACTCCATAACAATACTATTAGCCTCCAAGAAATCAATCAATCTTTTAGATATGTATCAAGCATAAAGCTTACCCATTATTGAGAGCAAGCTAATGGGTCTGAAATTCCCTGGATCAGTAAGTTGTCCTTTCTTGTAAATCGGAATCACTATTGCATGCTTCCAACTGATGGGGATTTTGCCAGATTTATTATGACAGTGAAAAGGGCAGCTAACAGAGGGGCCCACCATTCTTGGTTAATTTTGATAAATTCAGTGGGAATATAATCTATTCTGGGGGTTTGCTCCTCTTAAACTGCGGGAATTAATTCAATCACTTCCTCCTTAGAAACTGGGTTCCAAGAAGGGAGAGAGGAGGGAGTGACATCCTGAATATTGGCAATGGCTAATTGGTTAGTATTTGAATCAGTAAAGATAGATCTAAAATGGGCCTCCCAGACCTGGGCTGGAATTACACAGCTAGGAGCTTGAGAATTGGAATGTAGGGCACCTGACACTATCTGCCAAAATGTTTTTGAGTCAATATTCAAAGAGGCAGCTAGCAGCAGGGACCAAGAATTACATTTGGATTGACATCTTTTTTGGGCTAATAAGATCTTATATTCCTTTCTTTATATGCAAACAGATCAAAGGAATGTAATTAGAACCAGATTTCCTGTAGGTTACATAGGAATCCCTTTATCACTTTTTTCTTCAGATGGCACTCTTTATCAAACCAAGTGGGACCTTTAGAGATAGAACGGACTATATTAGCTGGGTCTGATCTGCTTACATGGGTTAAATCATCCTGAAAAAGATTAATTAGATCATCATACGCCTTTATAATAATACAGCCAGTTTCTCAGATAAAACTGCTGATCTTAGGCTGATTACTGGCTCAGAATAGTACACCTAAACTGTGAATCTGTATCTTCAGGGGGTGTGTAACTGCATCTAGCACAGGCTATATCCCTATTCCCCAACCTGCCTTTCAACTGTTCAGGAACACCTTTGTCTTGTTTGGATTGAGCTTCAATTTATTTGCCCTCATCCAGTCCATCACTGATGCCAGAGACTGGTTTAGAACCAAAACAGCTTCCTTGGAATTAGATGGAAAGGAGAAATAGGCTTGGTTGTCATTAGCATACTGGTGGCACTGAATGCCAAACCTCCAGACAACCTCTCTTAGTAATTTCATGTTGGGGATGAATAGCATGAGGAATAAAATAGAGCCCTAGGGACCTCACAGAGCAACGGCCAAGGAGTTGAACAAAAGTTTCCCAGCACAATGCCTCTAAATCTCATCCCAGAAAGGCAGCCCAGAAGGACACCATGATCAGTGGTATCAAAAGCCACTCAGAGGTCCAGCAGAACCAATCGGGACACACTCCCTCAGTCTAGTTCCCGGCATAGCAATCAAGCAAGGTGAGCAAAGCTGTCTCTGTCTCATAACCAGGCCTGAAAAATGATTGACATGGATTAAAAAAAACTGTTTTATCCAGGAATCTCTGGAACTGGGAAGCAACCACATGACCCATTACCTTGCCCAAAAATGGAATATTGGACTCTAACCAATAATTATCTGGCACAGAGGGATCCAGGGAAACCTTTTTTTTCCCCAACAAAGGTCTCCTTTAGGCATGTTGGAACCCTGCCTTCTTGTATGAAGGCATAAACAACTTCCTTCACCTACTTGGCCAGTGTCCCTATGGCCTTTTTAATGAGCCAAGAAGGGCAAGGGTCTAATGGACACATGGTGGAACTCACCTCTCCAATGATCCAGTCCACATCCTCAGGCTGTACAAATGGAAAAGAATCCATTCTTTTTGGACAAGCCGGGGTCAAGCTTACATCGTCTGGGACTGTATCAACTATGGCATCTAAGTCAGGACAGATCTGAGAGACTATATCTGCAAAGTGCCATGCAAATTCTTCACAGTGGGCTGTTGAGTGGTCCACATTTTATTCTTGAGGGCCAGAAGGTAACTGACCAATCAGAACAGCTATGCTGGATGGCTTCTTGCAAATGTAATGGTAGCAGAAAAGAGTAGTTTCTTGGCTGATCGCACTACCATGGAGTAGGCCTTAAAGTAGGCTCTAGCTTATGCTTGGTCAGACTCACTCCAAGTCTTCTGCCAACATTGTTTTAGTTTCAGTCTCACTCAATTCATCATCACCAGCTCCCTGGAAAAACAGGTAGCTGATTTGGCTCCTCTCCATGAGAGCGGATGCTCAGGAGCAATTGTGTCCACTGCCCTGGCCAGAGGTCAATCAGGGCTTCAACAGAATTGCCTGCCAGGGTGACAGGAAAATTGGCAAGAGCCATCAGGAATCCATCTGGGCCCATCATTCTCCTAGGGCAGACAATCCTAATAGATCCCGCACCCCTTTAGAGGCTCTGAGTCCCACTGAATCTAAACTGAACCAGGTAGTAATGTATGACAATGGAACTACAGAAAGTGCCCCCCAATCAAGTTCACTATAATCAATTCCAGCATAGAAAACAAGGTCTAGACTGTGCTCAGCAGCATGAGTGAGGCCAGACCCATGGTTGTCATGAAGACCATGAAATCCTGAGCCACTCCCAACAGGGTGGTGTCAGCATAGATGCTGAAGTTCCCCAACACCCCAAGGCAAGGGGACCCCAACTTTGGGACCACCTCAGCTAGCTCAGGAAGGGAGACTCCTTGAGCAGTGGAATGGGTGGTACACCAACAGAATCCCTATTCTGTTCCAGTCACCCACCTTTAGGGATATATACTCAAAGCCTGCAGACTATGGGATAAGGAAATTGATCAGGGAGATGGAATCATGATAGACAACTCCAATTCAAACTTAACTCTTCTAGGTCTTGCCTGCTGCTGCACAGAAAAATCTGGTGGGCAAACCTAAGAGAGATTTACCCCAGCATCTTCCAGCCAGGTCTTTCTCACACAGGCCAGGTTGGCATACTCATCCGGGGATCACTGTTTTACCATTCACCAACCTGGCATTGAGCAGCTTTAATTCATTCCCCCTTTCAATGAGGTCACTTCCTGCTTTTTACCACACCAAGAGAAAGGCAGATCAGATATGGAGTCTCCATAATGGCCACCACCAGCACACCCAGCTTCTGTAACCAACTCTAGTCCCCCCTCCTTTTCTGTCATTGGGTATATTTCCTGAGAGAATAAATGAAGGTGGTACCCCCCTTTTAATACGAACATCCAGAGTAGTAATTCCTATTTTATAGCCATATATTCACAGCACTAATATGCTGTCCTCTGCTAGTAGGAACACCAAACATTCTTACAAAATGATATTGCACATAAATGTGAATGTTTTTCAGAAATTTTGAAAGCATGAGGTGATTTTTTAAAAAATGATTTTTTTAATAAGTTGAGGAAAATGCAGTATAAGTACCCTTTACAGATTGACAGTCACTTTGTTACTTTAGAAATTAAAAATCTATTATATAGAATTTGATTTGGCATAAAATTATCATGTTTGATATATCAGAAGTACAGTTTCATAAGAGAATATTTATAAATTGAATTTAGAATTTTAAAAATATCTTTTGCTACAGTTTGAGAGCCTTACTGCACTCCAAAGAAAAGTGGTAAGGGCAGGAATGTTTGGTTTTCCGCATTGCCTTACTGCATGATGTCATGATTCCAGCAATGTTTTTGTTCCGGTCCCATGGAGGACTGAGGTAAAGTCACGTCTTTTTGCTAACGGGTTTTTCTGGTTAGCAAAAAGACATGGTTTTTACCTCAGTCCCCCACGGGGCCAGAATGAAAAAATGATGATGTCATGTAGTAAGGCAGCAGGAAAGATGGAACATTCCTGCTCCCTTGCTGCTTTTCTTTGGAGTGCAGTAAGACCCTGAGTTGCACTCAACTGCAAGGCACCTCTTTTGTTTAGCTAGTTTATTAGAAGAAGGCAAAGCAAAAAACAAAGAAAAATAGCAGAAACAATCAGTACTAATAAAACAAAGAAAATTATGTTGTCTCCTTTAGTTCTCCATAGTGTCAAACAAACATAAAGCATTCATTCCCATAAAAGGAAGAGAGAAAGGGAAACCAAGATCACGATCTAGTACCACACACAGTCTTATATAAAAGTTTCTCTGTTATGCAGTTTTTAGAATAATTTCAGGTGGAGTAAAATATATAACACCTTAACTTAAACATTTTATTTATCACTGTAAAAGGACATTATATGGGTATTCTATAATCCAATCTTAATTTTTTCCTTCTCTTAAGAAACAGAAAAAACTTGTTTTTTTTTTAAAAAAAAATAGTCTTCCCCACAGGTCTTCACATCTCCTGTTACATGGTTGTTGCCATGTGCCTTTATATCAACTCCAACTTACAGAAACCCTATCATACTGTTTTGTGGGGGGTTTTTCTGAAAGATTGATTCAGCGAAGGTTTGCCATTGCCTTCCTCTAAGGCTGAGTGTGACTTGCTCAAAGCCACACAGTGGGGTTTCCATGGCTGAAGGGGAGAATCAAACCCTAGGTCCTCCAGCACTCAGTCCACTACACCATGCATGGCCCCCTCATAACAGTCCGTGAGCAATGCTATCACATGATTTAAAAACTCATCTGGAAGTTCCAGCTCTTTCCTCATACCACATGTTTCATGCATTTACGTCTGCATGAAACCATTTCAATGCAAAATGAAAATGGCTGGATCTGAAAAACTGAAAAATGCCTGTCATCTTTAAGACAGAAAAGCAGCAAAACAGTAATGCTTCTCTCATAACTGAAGATGGATCACAGACTTTCAAGTATCTTTCTTATATTTCAGAAGCACCTTATGAATGCAAGTAGCGAAACTGCCCATATCAGCGCTCTTACCCAAAACCCGCTCATTCCTAGAATTCTGCTGTCCTCCTGTGCTGGCTGAAAGATCTTCTGGTATAGGCATGGGCTCATCAGTATCATCTGGGACATCACTTAGTGGACTTTCTTTTCCTGGTAATAAAGCAAGTAGCCCCAGTAAGTTTTTTTTAAAAAAAGATATCTGCTCTGTTCACTACCCTTTTTGAGACAACATGTGGATAACCTCATCATTCACAAACAAACAAAAACATTATGCACTGTCATGTTAGCTTCCTAGTTTAAAAAATCCACTTTTTTGACATAAGACAAGTTTTATTAACTGGGCAGGCACTACTTCGATTGACTTTCTCCTATGTCCCCCCAGTGACAATAAAGAGATACCTATCTGCAGGACCGGTAACTGCAGATTCACTTACCCACTTCTGGAAAAATATGGTCTCTCTAGGCATCTTCCAGGTCCCCCAGTGTGACTCATAGAATCATAGAATCGTAGAGTTGGAAGAGACCGCAAGGGCCATCCAGTCCAACCCCCTGCCACACAGGAAATCATGATCAAATCACGATCAAAGCTCTATGGTATGATTGGACTGGAAGTATGACTCTATTGGGCTGGAAGTATGACTCTGTTGGGCTGGAAGTATGACTCTGTTGGGCTGGAAGTATGACTCTATGGTATGATTGGGCTGGAAGTCATTCATTTTAATAGGATTTACTATTATCCATGGTTTCTGGTATCAACGGTAAGTTTGGGAATATATCCCACACAGATACAGGAGTCAGACTGTATTTATCATTGGCTCTGCTTTTAATATATACGGTTGGAACAAGGTGAAGTCAAAGGCTTTCACGGCCGGCATGCATAGATTTTCCTTGGTTTTTCCCCCGGGCTATGAGGCTGTGTTCTAGAATAGTTTCTTTCTGATGTCTCGCCTGCATCTGTGGCTGGCATCCTCAGAGAATGGTTGTGTAGGTGTGTGTGTGTGGAGTTTATATGCTGTGAACCTCTGTTGTGGAGGATATGTAAATTTGTGTAACTGAATGGTTAGTTTCTGGGTATAAAAATGCAAGGCTCGTAGTTGGTTCAGTATTAATTGTTGGAAGAATGGGAGATTGCTTTTTGCTTTTGTCTGCTTGTGGCTACCCCACAGTCTATTGTTTGGCCTTTGCTTTAATCCAGAACATCTGTTTTAATATTCAGTTAGGTCCCATTGAGATCAATGTGATTTAAGTTTGAATAACTAACATTCTATATTGACTTCAATGGAATCAAAGTGCAACTGACTTAGTCTAGATCCATCACACTGAATGGTTATACTTTATACAAAAAGATTCTTTTATTATTGGAAATTCTCCATCTGTCTCTAAATGGATGAATATTTTGCCCACATATTGTTCCTATAAAGCAGAGGTGGGGTCTGGGGATCTGGATCTGGGGTTAATTTTCCACCCTGGGACACCCTGCACAAATTACAAAGAATGCTAAAAGAAGGAGGGGACAGAATGAGTAGAAATTCACTGCTAATTTTGAAAACATTGGCCAAGATCCTACACCACAGGTTATGACACCAAACTTTACAAATACGGAGCTACACCATTAAAACAATATGCAACCATGTTAGAAAATTGTAGTGATGAGCAGTTGAAGGTGGCCTCATGCACAAAGGGAGCTCCAACCACACACAAGGGAAAGGTAGGGGCATTTTTCCGGCTGGGCACAGGGCAATCATGACTATCCTCTGCCCTCCATTCTGGTTTACCAGTGTCCCTCGGCTTTGCTGGGGGCTGTTGCCTCTCCTCTCCTTGCACTATCATTGCAGAAGGGCAGTCTGTCCCAGAAAGTGATGTACTGTTATGCATCATGACTGTTGCACATCCATGCTGTTTGTTCCACCTGTAAAATGGTCCATATGGTAGAAAGATTACAACACTCCCCTCCTGGGAATATGAACACTATAAAGGACCTCATTTCTAAACTCCCTAATTGTAGGTTGGTTTAAATCACTATATTTCGAAGAGGATAACAGCCAGTGTTTTTTTATGTTACATGGGCTCTGAGTGCTACAATCCATTTAAATGTGAACTTTCGGGAGCAGCAATTCACTCTTCTTAAAAAAAAAAACAACAGAAAAAGGGTAGTCTGAGAGAGCAGGAGGGGGGTTGATGGCAACAAAAACAGCCTTGGGAGAGAACATGAAGCCCCAGAATGGTGTTTTCTCCACTCTGGTTATGAACAATTGCTCCTGAGACAATTCTTCGTTGCATTACATATACTCGTACAGTCTCCTTCCATAACTCAAAAGGAAAATTCTTCATGGTAAAGTAAGGAAACATCTTAGTTTAAAAGCAGAAAGGAAAGAAATGGAAATAAAATGTCCACAACCTCATGAAACAATTCATATAATATGCATCTATAATTTTTTTTGTAGAATAAAGAGGTATTCGTTATAAAGACAATGTGCAATTTCTGAGGACTTCTGTGTTGAAATGACACAGCTTTGCTATGAGGCAATGCTGGATGTGGTGACTGTAGATTTGGGGTGTCCCAAACCTGTGGAACTTGCCTCTCAGGCACAGAATGCTTGGAGGATCAAACATCCTATTCCTGGTGTTCCGATGACACAAGTTAATGTTGTTCACTGAGGGGACCGTGAACAGACATCATTGCCCAGCTGCATCCTAGCTACTGAATAGAAATTAACCCTGAGCATTCAACTTTCTTAAACTTCCTGAAAAGCACTGTGAGAATTAAGGCAATTTCCCAGCCTGTTGGGTCACCTAACATCCAGCATTGCCACTTCTACAATTGGAAGCAATGAGTAAATCAACTCTGGAACAAAATTGTGAAGTCGAAAGCTTTCACGGCCCGCATCCATAGGTTTTTTGTGGGTTTTTTTCCAGGCTGTGAGGCTGTGTTCTGGAAGAGTTTATTTCTGACATTTCACCTGTATCTGTGGATGGCATCTTCAGAGAATTCCATGCTCTGAAGACGCCAGCTACAGATGCAGGCACAACGTCAGAAATAAACTCTTTCAGAACATGGCCTCACAGTTTGGAAAAAACCCATGGGAAATCTATAAAAAATGTTTATTAGCTTAAACCAGTGCCATTAAATCAACTTGAATAATAGAACGGGGAAGAAATAATAAAGCACTGATGAAATTAGTTGATTTAAAACTACAAATTAATTAACATAGACTGCTGGTAAGGTTGGAGTCTGGAAGACTTAAATGTTTAGGAACAAAGAAGAAGAATGTATTGTTTACCTCTGCTGAAGACAAAACAAAGTCATCATCATGCTGTCACAGTTTAATAAAATGGAGGAGTAGTGTTTCTGGATCAAAGTATATAGCACATACAGAGAGAAGTAGAGGGTTGAATGAGAGATCAACATTTAGTGGCCAAGAAGTCTAGGCACAACAAAAGGGAAACATTTCTGTTTGCAGTTTGACAACTGTAAAAAAATGGCTTCAGGAATTAGATCCAAGGCAATACAAGGAACAGCTGCTCAAGGAGTGAGAAGAGCATTGGTGGACCAACCTGTCAATATGGATGATTCATACCAACAGATTCTAGAGGAAATAAAACAAATGAGATAAGAGATGATCCACATGAAAATGGACTTGAGGAGTGAATTTAAGAAAAACCTGAAGGGAAGGCTGAAGGAAGGACTGAAGAGTGAACTGAAAGACATAAGGAAATCCCTGATCCAGATTTCTCAGATATGCAGCAGATGAATGAGAAACTAACAACTTTGGGAGATAGAACACAAACACTGGAGGAAGTTACAGGGGGACTGAATACAGAAAGTGAGCAAGACCTTGATGCAATGGCTCTTTTAGAACTCAAAGTGAGAAAAAGAGAGGAAAGGCCCTTAGATTTTGAGGAATAGAAGAACAAAAATGTGAAGGATACTAGATGTGTTGGCAGAGCTTTGGGAAGACAGAAGGAAGAGCTTCAATGGGAATTGGATAAAGTCTACAGATTGGATTTGTGGGTGGCAAGAGAAAGGAAGCTACCAAGAGATGTTATTGCTTATTTTGTGAGATATCATGAAAGATGAAGTCCCACAATAACATTTATGTGAAGAAAATGAAGATGAATGGGAAGACAATAAAGGTTTACAAGGACATTCCAACCAGAATTTTGAGGAATAGAAAATATTGCATCTTCCTAACAGACAAACTGAAGCATCATGGGATTTTATAGAGATGGGAGAAATCAGAAGGAGTCTCCAACAGAGAAGGTTTAACATAAACACAACTGAAAAAGCTAAAGATTTTTAAAAGAAACATAAGGAAGATATAGAAAAGAACAAGAATGGAGGGAAAAGGATGGAAAGGATGGAAAAGCCTCTGACCACAGCTTGAACCATAGTTACAGAGAGGAGAAGAGGGAAGGGGAGAAGAGAGCAACTGCACCATGAAGGAGAGATGTCACGAATATGGACTTGATTGGTATAAAGGCTTGATGGTGGATTTGCAAATGGACACAGGATTCCAGGTGAGGTCTGACCAAAGCAGAATAGAGTAGCACAATTACTTCCCTTGATCTAGACACTATACTCCTATTAATGCAGCCTAGAATCATCACATTGGCTTTTTTAGCTGCTGCATCACACTGCTCACTCATGTTCAACTTGTGGTCCACTAAGACTCCTAGATCCTCTTCGCATGTACTGCCCTCAAGCCATGCATCACCCATCCTATATCTGTGCCTTTCATTTTTAGTTCCCAAGTGTAGTATCCTACATTTCTCCCTGTTGAAATTCATTTTGTTAATATTGGCCCAGCTTTCTAATCTGTTCAAGTCATTTTGGATTCTGATCCTGTCCTCTGGGGTATTAGCTACCCCTCCTAATTTGGTGTCATCTGCAAACTTGATAAGCATACCCTCTATTCCCTCATCCAAGTCATTGATAAAGTTGATGAATAGCACTGGGCCCAGGACAGAACCCTGTGGCACCCCACTGGTCACTTCTCTCCAGGATGAAGAGGAGCCATTGGTGATTACCCTTTGGTTTCCGTCAGTCAACCAATTACAAATCCACATAACAGTTGCATTGTCTAGCCCATACGTTACTAACTTTTTTGCAAGAATATCATGGGGGACCTTGTCAAAAGCCTCACTGAAATCAAGATACACTACATCCACTGTGTTCCCTTCATCTATCAAGTTTGTAACTCTATTGAAAAAAGAGATGAGATTAGTCTGGCACAACTTGTTTTTGAGAAATCCATGTTGACTTTTTGTGATCACAGCATTCCTTTCTAAGTGCTTACATACTGTCTGTTTAACCATGTGCTCTAGAATCTTTCCTGATACTGATGTCAGGCTGACTGGGCGGTAATTATTTGGGTCTTCTTCCCCCCCCTTTTTTTTTTAAAGATGGGGACAACATTTGCCCTCTTCCAGTCTGCTGGGACCTCTTCTGTTCTCCAGGAATTGTCAAAGATTATTGACAGTGGTTCTGAGATTACTTCTACAAGTTCTTTTAATACCATTGGATGAAGTTCAGCTGGCACTGGAGACTTGAACTTGTTTATATTGGCCAGATATTCATGAACTACCTCTTCACCAATTCTGTGCTTTATTTCCTCTACTGTATCAAATGCTCCATCTTCCCCAGGTTGAGCACTGTTCCCACTTTGGGAGAAGACTGAAGCAAAGAAGGTGTTATGTAGTTCTGCCTTTTCTCGGTCCCCTGTTAGCCTTTCGCCATCTTCTCTCCATTTCTTTGTTCTTCCTTTTGCTATGGACATACCCCCAAAAGCCCTTTTTATTGTTTTAACCTCTCTAGCAAGCCTGAGCTCCAGCTGAGCTTTGGCTTTTCTGACTTTCTCCCTACATGAGCTGGCTAATGGTTTGAATTCTTCTTTGGTGATTTCCCTCTTTTTCCATTTCTTATACATGTCTTTTTTATGTTTTAGCTCAGTTGAGAGTTCTTTCGACATCCATCCTGGCATCTTTAGACACTTCCGCTTTTTCCTCCTCATTGGAACTGTTTGAAGTTGTGCCTTCAATATCTCACTTTTTAGAAATTCCCATCCCTCCTGAGCTCCCTTCTCTTTTAGTATTCCTGACCATGGGATCACCCCCAGTAATTCCTTAAGATTTCTGAAATCAGCTTTCTTAAAGTCTAGAATGCAAGTCTGACTACACGTGGCTTCCCTTTTCTCTTCTATTTCTGTTCTTTTTTTCTTTCATCATATTGCTGTAATTACACAATTACAATAAAAATAAAAATAATAACTAATAAAACCCCAAAGGCACACTGGGTAGGACATAGGGCAGGAAAGTGGGGTTATGCAAGCTGTGCAGAAAAGAGAGCATGGGACCATAGATAATCAAAACAGCACCATAGTGCTATTGCAGACGAGTGTGATAATGAATGTTCCCAAACCAGTATGTTTCCATTTCCTTAAACTAATGTGATTGCAGCAAGACAGCAGGTTGATCCTAGGTTTCATAAACAAATAAGAAGATAGGAGTAGCGGTTTATGTCAATCAGAATTTGCTGTCTGAAAAGATTTTTGAAGATAAAAATGAAAATTATGTTGGAGTAGCTGTTCTACTGCAAGGCCTAAAAGTTTTAATCATAGGTGCTTATACTACTATGGAAATTGTGCTCTAAAATGCCTTCATTGGTCTTGCCTCATGAAGGCTTACATGTTAGAGAAAAGGGGTCAAAGGAAAAATGGATTACTTATAGAGACCTTCTGAAGTGGGATGAAGGCCAGGTCAGAATGAAAACAGCAGAAGAACTAGAATTAGAGAGATATAATCTTCAAAGGTATTTCTATAAACAATTGTTTGAGAATTTATTTATTTTTGCAGTTCTTATAACCATTTTATTACAATTAGTCCTTCTGGTGAAAGTCATTTTCCATTTTGTTTCTATAAAGGTTAATATGATAGTGTGACCTTCAATCCCTCCTACCATAGTCTTTCCCATCTTTCCAATTCATTGAATCATACAGTTGTAAGAAACCACAAGGACTATCCAGTCCAACCTCCTCCTATGCAGAAGCAAACAATCAAAGCACGGCCGACAGATGGCCATCCAGCCTCAGTTTTAAAACCTTCAAAGAAGGAGACCCCACAGCAGTCCGAGGCAGCGCATTCCACTGCCAGATGGCTCTTACCATAAGGAAATTCTTCCTAATGTTTAGGTGTAATATCTTTTCCTGTAGTTTGAATCCATTGCTCTGCGCCCTAGTCTCTGGAGCAGCAGAAAACAAGCTTGCTCCATCCTCAATATGACATCCCTTCAAAATGCTTAAACATGGCTATCATGTCACCTCTTAACCTTCTCTTCTCCAGGCTAAACATACCCAACTCTCTAAGCGGTTCCTCATAAAGCATGGTTTCCAGACCTCCCACCATTTTGGTCATCCTTCTCTGGACATGCTCCAGCCTGTCAACATCCTTCTTAAATTACGGTGTCCAAAACTGGACACACTATTCAAGGTGAGGTCTGACCAAAGCAGAAAAGAGTGGCACAATTAATTCCTCGATCTAGACCCTATACTCCTATTGATGCAGCCTAGAATCACATTCACTTTTCTGGCTGCCGCATCATACTGCTAACTCATGTTCAGCTTGTGGTCCACTAAGACTCCTAGATTGCTTTTGCATGCACTGCTATCAAGCCAGGTGTCCCCCAGCCTATATCTCTGCATTAATTTTTTTTTCTGCCTAGGTGTAGTACTCTACATTTCTCCCTGTTGAAAATAATTTTGTTAGTTTTGGCCTAGCTCTCTAATCTGTTAAATTCATTTTGAATTTTGATCCTGTCCTCTGGGGTATTTGCTACCCCTCCTAATTTGGTGTCATGTGCAAACTTGATAACTATGCCCTCCATTCCATCACCCAAGTCATTGATGAAGATGTTGAATAGCAAATGACTCAGGACAGAACCCTGTGGCACCGCACTAGTCACTTCTCTCCAGGATGAAGAGGAACCATCGGTGACTACCCTTTGGGATTGGTTGGTCAACCAATTACAAATCCACTGAATAGTTGAATTGTCTAACCCACATTTTACTAGCTTGTTCGCAAGAATACCATGGGGGACCTTGTCAAAGGCCTTACTGAAATCAAGATGCGCTACATCCAAAGCATTCTCTTCATCTGCCAAGCTTGTGACAATATCAAAACAAGAGATAAGATTATTTTCCATGACTTTTTTTGAGAAACCCATGTTAACTTTTAGTGATTATGGCATCCCTCTCTAATTGACTGCAGACTGTCTGTTTAACCATGTGCTCTAGAATCTTTCCTGATACTGATGTCAGGCTGACTGGGCAATAATTATTTGGGTCTTCTCCCCGCCCCCCCCCCCCCTTTTTTTTTTTACAGATGGGGACAATTTGCCCTCATCTCTGCTGAGATCTCTCCTGTTTTTCAGGAATTCTCAAAAATTATTGACAGTGGTTCTGATATTACTTCTACAAGTTCTTTTAATACCCTCAGATGTAGTTCATCTGGCCTTGGAGACTTGAATTCATTTAGAGTAGTCAGGTATTCCTGTACTACCTCTCTTTCTGTGTTGCATTTCCCCTACTGCATCATCTGCTTCATTTCCCCCAAGTTGAGCACTGTTCTTTTGGGAGAAGACTGATGCAAAGGAGTTGTTGAGTAGTCCTCCCTTTTCTCTTTCCCGTGTTAGCATTTTGCCATCTTCTCCACATAGCTGACCTACCACTTCCTTGTTCTTCCTTCTGCTACAGACATAACAAAAAAAGCCATTTTTATTGTTTTTAGCCTCTCTCAGAAGCCTGAGCTCCATCTGCACTTCAGCTTTTCTGACTTTCTCCCTACACAAGCTGGCTATTTGTTTGAATTCTTCTTTGGTCATTTCTCCTTTTCTTGTGCATGTCCCTTTAAAATCTTAGCTCAATAGAAAGTTCTTTAGACATCCATCCTGGGTTCTTTAGACACCTCCCATTTTTCCTCATTGGAACAGGTTGAAATTGTGTCTTCAATATCTCACTTTTAAGAAACTCCCAGCCATCATGAACTCTCCTCTCTTTCATTATTCCCAACCAGGGAATCACACCTAGTATTTCCCTAAGTTTACTGAAATCATCTTTCTTATAGTCTAGAATGCATGTCTGACTACACTTAGCTTCCCGTATTCTACTGTATAACAAACTCCAGGCAAACATGATCACTCCCACCTAAGGATCCTTCCACTTCCACCCCATTAACTAGGCAATCACTATTGGTTAGGATCGGATCTAAAAGAGCTGATCCCCTAGTTGCATCTTCTGCCTTCTGGACAACAAAATTGTCTGCAAGGCAAGTGAGGAATTTGTTGGACCTTAAACTTTTGGCAGAGTTGGACTTCCAATAAATATTGGGATAGCTGAAAATCCCATTGTTACTACATCTCTTCTTTCTGAATGTGTGGTCATCTGTTCCAGGAAGACATAATCCAAATCCTTAGTCTGCCTTGGAGGTCTATAGAAGATCCCTACCACAACATCTCTGCTGTTTCTTTCCCCCTTCATTTTTACCCAGATGCTCTCAGCCTGGCTCCCACGATTTAAGTCATGGATCTGTTCACAGGTGTACACATCTTTAACATGTAATGCCACTCCACATCCCTTCCTATTTGGTCTATTTCTCTGAAATAGAATCTGTTACTATATTCCAGTCATGAGACTCATCCCACCAGGTTTCAGTGATGCCTACTGTATATTTGCTTTGCTGTGCTAAGAGTTCAAGTTCGTCCTGTTTATTTCCTATGCTCTGTGCATTAGTATAGAGACATCTAAGACCATGGGTCCTTCCCCCATCTGCCTTTTAAAGTTTTTTTCCATCCCACTGTGGGGTTCTTATATTATTTGCCTTGTTCTCTGTATAACATTTGGGCTATTATCTCCAGCATTTGATGAACTTCTACCCTCAAGAATACTGTCTCTGTCTCCCTATATAACTCAGTTTAAGCCCTTCTGTACTGATCTTTCAGACTCTTAGCAAAAACATTTCTGCCAACTGCAGGGAGGTGCAACCCATCCCTTGCCAGAAGTCCACCTCCTTCAAACCACGCATAACAGTCCAGAAAGCCAAACTATTCCTGATGGCACCATCTGTGAAGCTAGTTGTTCACCTCCACTATTCATAGAATCATAGAATTGTTGAGTTGGAAGAGACCACGAGGGCCATCCAGTCCAACCCCCTGCCACGCAGGAAATCTTGATCAAAGCATCCCCAACAGATGGCCATCCAGCCTCTGTTTAAAGACCTCCAAGGAAGGAGACCCCACCATGCTCTGAGGGAGGCTGTTCCACTGCCAAACAGCTCTTACAGTCAAAATGTTCCTCCTCATGTTGAGGTGGAATCGCTGTTCCTGGAGCTTGCATCCATTGCTCTGTCTTCTAGTCTCTGGAGCAGCAGAAAACAAGCTTGCTCCATCCTAAATATGACACTCCTTCAAATACTTAAACAGGGCTATCATATTGCCCCTTAACTGTCTTTTTTCCAAGCTAAATATACCCAGCTCCCTAAGTCGTTCCTCATAAGACATGGTTCCCAGACCTTTCACCAGTTTAGTTTCCCCTTCTCTGAACACGCTCCAATTTGTCAATATCCTTTTTGAATTGTGGTGCTCAGAACTGGACACAGCATTCTAGGTGTGGCAAGGCCAAGGCAGAATAGAGTGGCACTCTTACTTGCCTTGATCTAGACACTATACTTCTATTGATGCAGCCCAAAATCACATTGGCCTTTTTAGCTGCTGCATCACACTGTTGACTCATGTTCAACTTGTGGTCTACTAGGACTCCTAGATCCCTTTCGCATGTAGTCTCATTCAGCCAGGTCTCCCCCATCCTATATCTATGCATTTCGTTTTTCTGCCCTAAGTGCAGTACCTTATATTTCTCCATTTTGAATTTCATTTTGTTAGCTTTGGCCCAGCTCTCCAGTCTATCCAGGTCATTTTGAATTTTGATCCTGTCCTCTAGGGTATTAGCTACTCCTCCTAATTTGGTGTCATCTGCAAATTTGATAAGTATGCCCCTAATTCCCTCATCCAAGTCATTGATAAAGATGTTGAATAGCACTGGGCCCAGGACAGAACCCTGTGGCACCCCACTGGTCACATCTTTCCAAGACGAAGAGGAGTCACTGCTGAGCATCCTTTGGGTTTGGCTGGTCAACCAATTACAAATCCATTGAACAGTTAACTTGTCTAGCCCACATTTTACAAGCTTGTTTGCAAGAATGTCATGGGGAACCTTGTCAAAGGCCTTACTGAAATCAAGGTATGCGATATCCACAGTGTTCCCTTCATCTACCAAGATGGTAATTTTATCAAATATATATATATATATATATATATATATATGGCATGACTTGTTTCTCTGAAACCCATGTTGACTTGTTTGATTATGGCATTGCCTTCTAAATGTTCACAGACTCTCTGTTTAATGATCTGCTCTAGAATCTTCCCTGGTATTGATGTCAGACTAACTGGACGATAATTGTTGGGATCCTCTTTTTTCCCCTTTTTGAAGATGGGGACAACGTTTGCCCTCCTCCAGTCTGCTGGCACTTCTGTTCTCCAGGAGTTCTCAAAGATGATTGCCAATGGCTCTGAGATTACATTTGCCAGCTCTTTTAATACCCTTTGATGTAGTTCATCTCGTCCTGGAGATTTAAATTCATTTAGTTTAAGAAGGTATTCCTGTACTACCTCTTTGCTTAATCTTTGCTGGATTTCCCCTATTGTGTCCTCTGTTCCATTATCTTCAGGTTGATCACCCTTTCCCTTTTCTGAGAACACTGAGGCAAAGAAGATGTTGAGTAATTCTGCCTTTTCTCTGTCCCCCATTAGCATTTTGCCATCTTCTCCACATAGTGGCCCTACCATTTCCTTCTTCTTCCTTTTGCTGCAGACATACCAAAAAACCCTGTTTTAATTGTTCTTAACCTCTCTAGCGAGCTTGAGCTCATTCTGCGCTTTAGCTTTTCTGACTTTACTCCTACACGTTTTCGCTATCTGTCTGAATTCTTCTTTGGTGATTTCCCCTTTTCCATTTCCTATAAATGTTCTGTTTAAAACTTAGCTCCGCTGAAAGTTCTTTAGGCATCCATCCTGGTTTCTTGAGACACCTCCCATTTTTCTTCTTTCTTCTGTCTCTTCTTTCCTGGGCCGTACTGTTCCACTGGAAGGACTGATGAAATGACTACCTGTGCATCCAGGTTCTTCAGCTTCCTACTCAAAGCCTCACAATCCTTCGTGATATTCTGAAGGCTATGCCTTGCCGTATCATTGTTTCCCATATGGACCAAAAGTAAGGGACAATGGTCTAAGGGCTTGATGAGTCTTGTCAGCCTCTGTGTTACATCACAAATGTTTGCCCCAGGGAAACAGCATACCTCCTGAGACATTTTGTTAGGCCTGAAAATTACTGCTTCTGTTTCCCTAAGCAGGGAGTCCCATACCACTACCACCTACCTCCTCTGAGTCTTGGCAGAGACCATTCCATATGCTGAAACTACCAAGGTTTCCTACATGTTCCCTGAGGACTGGCACTGCTGCTCTTCCTCATCATCTCTGATAAGGTAGAGAGCTTTAAATTGATTCTGTAGCTTAAAGCTCATAGAATGAACCCTGGACCTTCTACTTCTATTTGTCACATTCCTCCAAATGTCTGCTTCCTGTGTATGGGAAATTACCTCCTTGACAGAAACCTCCCCATCCAGAATACTCTGTTTCACTCTGTCCAAGAGAACCTCTCACTCCCTAATATGCAGAAAAGTAGATACCCTGTCCTCAGGTTGCTGGGCCTTCTCTTCCAACAAGGACACCAACTTGCGCTTGCTGCAGGTACCCACATCCTCCGGTAAGAAGACAAATATGCCACAGCTGTTGAAGGTGTACAGCAGCTCCCTCACTACCCATATTCAGTAGTCTTAAGTAGTCACTGAAACAGAACTTTGGGATTCCCACTCAAAACCTCTACACTAACCTCCCACACACACACAATGCCTGTTGGCCTTGTATATCAGGAGAGCTCCACTGTTAGGCTATGACTGTGTATGCTACAAGGCATGCATCACTGGTTCTCCAAGACTAAGCTCAAAAGATTGTGGCAGCAGTTATATAGAGCTAGTGGCTGCCAGCTCCTCCCCTAAGCAGGTCAATTACTCAGCAGAAGCCCCTCCCCCTGAGACATGTGCTCAGGGAGTGCACACAGCCAAAAACAAACAAAAGCCCCCCAACAAGCCTTTCAAAAACAGTGAATAAAGTAAGGAATCACCACCCCTCTCACGTAGCTCACCTTCTGCTCTCTTTTCCGAGGCTGATTCAATGTTGAAACCAAAATTTAAGGCCCATTTACTCATGTAATGCTTCACTTGTTCCTCTTCTAGTTCTGTTTTTAGCAATAATTTATAGGAGATCTTCTTGTGTACAAATCTGGAGCTCAAATTCAGTTTTCTTAAGTTCAAATCCATTTTGCTCTTTATCCTTTTAATACGTTTTGAATAATTGCCTATGATGAAGTCCACTGAATTGCCACTGAAGTCCAATACCCTCCAAGATTAGGTCTTCCATCTTCCATCTTACTTGATCTTTTCCAATTTTGAATAATACCTTATATGTCACCCAATTTTTAAAAGAGATTTAAAATGGATAAGAAATTATATGGTATGGAACCAACAAAGTTAGATTTTGAAATGCAATTGTGTACAAATGATGAACATTTAATTGCTAAGATGTATAAGTTTCCATTGAAGAAATGGAAGAGGAACAGGTTAATGACTGTGTCATTAAATAGGGCCAGAATTTAGGTCATAATATACAATTAGAAGAAATGGGAGAGGATCTGGGAAAAAAGGATTAAAATTTACCTTGAGCCATGACATTAAAAACAGTTTTTATAAAATGATGTATTGTTGATATTTAACACTGAAAAGATCAACAAGTTTTACAAGGGCTCTACAAAACAGTGTTGATAGTGTTATCAAAATGAAGGAACTTTTCATCATATGTGGTGGACTTGTGGTAACATGAAAAAATATTGGATTCTGATACATGGTATGATGGAAGAGGTCTTAAACTTAAACTTCAAGCAAAACTGGAAATTTTCCTATTGGGACTGCTGGAAGAACAGTTGGAGAAGTATGGGAAAATTATACAGTACACGATTACAGCTGCTAGAATTTTTTATGCTCAGAAGTGGAAAGACTTGGTGATTTCATCTCAGGAAGCTTGGCTAAAATTATATGATGTTGAAATGGTTAAATTAACAAACTTAACAAGAGAAAAGACAGTTTTAAAAGGGAATGGGAGCTAGGGCTTATCTACACAAGCCAGAGAACGCTGACTCCCCACTGGTGTATCCTTGCTGTGGATCAGGCCCATTGTTCCCCGTTCCCTCCATGAAATGGGAAGTCCTAAGAGGCATGCCAGCCCATCACTGCCACTGCCACGGACATTTCCCTTATTGTCTCAGAAGACAGGAAGGGGGTCCGCAACATGTGACCAGGGCCCTCTGCATGTGACCAGCCTCGGTTACATGATGTGGGACTCCTTCCTGCCTTCTGCGAGAGCGAGAAAGACTGGCAGCATCAGTGAGGGCTAGTTGCCATGATGGTCATCTCAGCCCCATATCTGGTTGGAAGTGGTGAGGACTGTCCGGGGGTGGAACGGGGCAAATGCCCTGCATCATCAGGACTGCAGGTCTCTAAGATAGGGGCAAGATGGTGTCTATTGCTCATCTAGACAAGCCCTTAGTAATTGAATATATGAGGAAAAAGTGAGGGAGATTAGCAGTTACAGGATTTGAAGAATAGTAGAAAAGAATAACAAGTAGAATTGTATATACATGGTTAAACAGAAGATTAATATATGTTTTCAAGAGTTTTTTTTTTTTTTTTTAGTTAGTAGATTAACTGGATGATTATAACTAGAGGCTGGCAATTGGTAGTCATATATAATTTTTTGTCTTTGTTTTTTATTTTTTATTTCTTTTACCCCTGTTAGTTGTGTTATGTAGTTACCTTGTATGATGTTTTATATTATTGATTTAATGTGTTAATAAAAATACTTTTAAAAAATAAAGACAATGTTCAGTTTCTAACCACATACTTTATACCAAAAATTCCATAAAAAGTATATGACAGTCTGCACCTCACTTATGTAAACTAGGCTTGCCTGATGTTTTGTACAGATGGCTTTTCCTAAAATCTGACTTAATACCTCTTGCCAAATGAAATTAGTTTCAACACAATCTTTCTTTTGATAACATAATGGTCATTCAAGGTAGTACATGTTGGCTCCTCTCCAGAGCATGGAATTTCATATTTCATGCCTTAACTTCATCTATGTTGCTATAGTCATATAGGTTCACTACTGCATTTTGTAGATATATAATCACACCAACATTTTCTAGCAGATGACTTTCACAGTGAAAAGATGAGGGAAATAGCCATTCTCCATTTAATTTCTAAGAGGCATATCCAGAATATTAACTGGAGCTGGGTATACAATTGCAGAGTAAGAAGTAAATATTAATTCAAAATACTTAAATCTAAAAGTCTGAGTCCCAAACATACTTTTTTGTTTCTTGATAAAGAGAATAAATCCTTTAATTCACCTGTAATGTTTGTTCAAATACCTCCCCCTTTCTTCAAAAAGTGTGAAGCAGGATTTCTAGGAATTGCTAGGTCTGTGACTGCCATCCATTTTCAGCTCAGACTGCCTTATTCTAGTCCTTGCAATCATTCTTTTAGACTGACTACTTAAAAGAACATCAGAAGGTCTGGGATACTTTTCACCCAAGAGAGAAATCTGAAGCCTAAATTGCTACTCTGCTCTTATACTTCCTGCCTCACATTATAGCAGTTATATACAAGTATATATAGAAAAAGGGTGAACACATCCTTCAGATGTTGTTGAACCACAGCTCACAACAGTCCTCATCATTGCCTATGTTGGCTAGCACTGCTGGTAACTGCAATTCAACACATGTGGAAGGCTGCACAATTCCTTTTCCTGATACAGAGGGAAATGTTAACATAAAGAAAATAGAAGGTTCAGTTCCCTTTGCTGTTTCACATAGCATGCAGTCAATATGTTAAACTTGTAATGCAGTGGTTACATGCTACACGAGTCATCAAAGGACACTGTGGGGAACATAAAGGCCCTAATATATACTAGCATTAATCCTAACAGCCCAGTCAGCCACATCCTTATTCAGAAATAGGTTACAGAGTATTCTATGGTCATTAATAACTGACATGTCTTCATTAATTTAGAGAACACAGTTGAGGTGTTATACAGTTGAATTAACAGATACTAGGGCTAGAACCCCAGACACATATGATGAAGCTAATGTTAACATTAGCTAACACACATTGGAAACTGTTTAATGCAGTGTAGATGTGTAAATAGCTATTGCTTAAAACAATTTGTAAGCCGCTCTGATATCCTTGTGGCTGAAGAGCGGGGTATAAGTAAATAAATGAAGTCTTGTTGGATCTAGTAGGCCTACTGATTTGTAAAGAGACAATGATGAGGAAAAGAAAGTGGTAACTTGACCTCAAGATAGATGGGCAGTAAGTATGGACTCAAGCATGACAAAAGGAAAAGTGTGTGTGCATGCATGTAATGTGTGTAAAAGCAGCCACACTGGTGGGGTTACATTATCGGGGTATAGAATATGAAGCAACAGAAATGGGAGCTATGGGCAGACTATTCTGGAGACAGTGTAGTAATAGAAGCTTTGATGGGGCTGGTGGGAATGGGGGGCCTACAAGGGACAACAGAATAAGAGTTGGCTCTTATACATAAAGTCTTGGCCAATCTCAGTCAGACTATATCAAAAGCAGCTAAGAGGTGGGGTGGGGATGTGCACTTGCACAAATGTGTATTTGAAGGAGATTTCAAATACAGTATCACATGAGTAAGCATTCCTTTTTCACTGATTAGACCCAATTCAGAAATTAAAAAGCACAGAAAGAAACAGAAGAGGAAAATCATGTTGTACAAGTCATATAATAGCATCTCTGTTCTCTGGGCCCTTTTCAATGGTGCTATATACAGTTCAGTTAAATTCATGTCAATCCTTGTTTCATAAAATATTGCTGTCAAGAAGGGGAAAGAAGTGTGAACTCTGAGCAGATCATGCAAGCCTAGGGAGTTCCTTCAGGAACTATCAATGGCCATATTCCAAGAAGGAGGAACAGATGTGCCATTCTGATCTTATTTACATTTGTTGGCTTGTTTACCTCCTGCCAAAGGCAAGCCTGAATCTGAGTCTGCTTAGAACTCTACATTTGTATTGTGCTGGATTGTTTTCTATGCTATCTAACCTTATTCTAATACCTTGCAAGTACTACACAAACATAGTTGCATGGGAGTCACTACCTTGTGATATGAACTCTATTTATTGGGAAGTTTCTGTGTTTATATTTGTATGTTTTTAATAGATCAAAAAGATTTGATATTTTGAAGCTCATGGTTTTATGTTTAATTCTAATTCTATATTATTAGATGCCTTGAGCACTATTTTGAGTAGAAATATCCTCAGCGCATCTGTATGTATGTATACATTTTAGGGCAAAGTGAGTTAAATGGCTACTGTGCAAACCAACTGGCCATTGTGAATATTCACTAACGTGTGCATTTATGGTCCATGAACAGAGAAATGTACACATTGCCTAGTCTACCTTTGCATTTTTCAACAGGCCTTGGGTAAATGTGCATACTCTGACTACTTTTTTTAAAAAAATCTCTGGGCAATTTGGGCATTCAATAGTCAAGGTGCATACGCTTGCCAGAAACATGTCTTTTGTTTCTATCTCTAGTTCACAAGTAGACTATGTTGACCACAGGGCACACATTCCCCAAGCCTACTAGATACTGCCTGGGAAATGTGCACAGTTCTCTCTTCATGGAGACATGATGTGCACAGTCTCAATGAGGCATGGTTAACATATTCACCATGTCTATATATTACTGACATATGGGACCAATTTTGTAGCTCTTTCCCACCTGTTTGGTACCTTAATATCCAGTCTATTTTAGGGGGAAAGGTCAAGCTCTATTCATCTGCTTTTCCTATGCCTAATAAAGGTATTACCCAGCTCTTTTTTCCTTTTTATTAATGGATCGTACAGTGACTTTTTAAAAAAATTCTGAATGCTGCAAGCCTGTGATGCAAAATCAAGTCTTCTCACATCAATATTCATGACAGAACATGGGGTACAGCATGAGCCAGAACCTGAACTACATGATATCCTTCCTCAACCATTTAGTGTGGCCACACCCTTGTAACTACAATAATAATTTGCAGTCACAATTGATCACAATTGAAAGATCTCTAGGCCTGTAAACCCTGACTTGGTTTGTACCTTGGTGGCAAAAATCAATCAATCAAACAAACAAACCAAACATTCTCTCTTTACTACAAGCTGGTGATTGTTTGTTGTTACTGGCTTCAGAGAGGGTGTTTTTTGGTTTAATTTGTTTTGTATTTTCAGATTGATTCTTGTGCATTTTGACAGTATGCTGAAAAATGGAAAATGTGGTAAATGTTCTCTTGTTACATGGTCTTGTTGCATAATAAAAGTAGTAGCACTGGACACATTTATGTCTTTGCAGTTAATCAGCCTGCTCTTTTGCATTTGCTCTCTGTGTGTTAGACCTCACAAAAGAAAAAGGCACTAGTTCTTCTCAGAGATGTTTTGTGCAAAATGTAGAAAACATGATGAAATAATAGTCACTATATCAGACTCGTGCAGGAGCCAGGTCATAGGGGCTTTCCTTCCATACTCATATGGCCTACCTTGCCCAATGTATGAGAAACAACTATTGGATATCATAAGAAAGCTAAAGTCTTGTACATACTAACGTTAATTCCACGCTAATCTCCACCTTCTCCTTCTTGTACAGGTGTCTCTACAGGAAACCACAAGCAAGAGGAAATACTGCTAAAACACTACTTTATCTCTCCCCTTCTTGATTCTACTGGGATTTGCCATCTACCTAGACATATGCCCAGTTTTCACTCAAAAGCTCTCTTTCTCTCTCTTCAATCCACATGCAACTTTGAATTAAGACAAGCTTACACTATGCATGACACAAGCCAAGTGAAGCTCATCAGTCACACACTCTATGCCCTACTGGGTTTTTTGAGTGGTCTCACTGGGAGCTGTATATAACCACTAGTGAGATTGTGCTATTTCCTGTCTTCATTGTGTTGATTTTTTGGAAAAAAAACTTCATATGATGAGCTTGAGGAATGCTTGTTGTAATTCCATGAGTTTGGTATCTCTGTCTTGTGGGTCTGAGCAGATACAATTGTTTCAGAGGGCTTGGCTGTAAACTATGGATTTGGCAATGTGTTTAGGGTAGAAACTGGAGGCATATAAGTAGTGGTCAGTGGTCAGTGGGTTTGCAATATAGTGTGGTGCTTAGATGTCTATTGTGTAGCTATATGGTGGTGTCCAGAAAGTGAACTTGTTCTGTTGATAGTTCCAGGCTGAGACTGATGGAAGTTGTTGAAATTCTGATGGAATATCTTGAGTGAGTCCATTCCATGCATACAAAATATGAAGATATTATCAATTTACCTCAGGTAGAAGATAGGTTTCTGGGTCCAGGAGTTAAGGAAGTGTTGTTCTGCGTCAGCAATGAAGATGTTGGCATATTCTAGTTTCATGTGTGTGCACATAGCAGTACTGTTAACTTGAAGGAATGTGTTATTGGCAAACGTGAAGTAGTTGTGTGCGAGAACAAAGTTAGGTCTGCTATGGTCCTATCTGGAATGATGTTCCTG